>JAUDYM010000032.1:0-168169 GCA_030407015.1 Armillaria fumosa | reverse complement strand
TTACATTTAATATCACCAAAAATTCGAACCATTTTGGCAGCTCACATATTAATCCCAAAAGAACTTATTTCTGCAAGTGAAAAACGGGAGCTATCGAAATAAATTTGGGATAATCCTAATCAAGTTTTCGGCATTGTCAGAATCACCAACAAAAGTGATCGAATAGGGACTGATTTCTGACGATCCAGAACCAATGATTTTGGGACTGGTTTTGAAGTATTCGGAACCCATAGCCGAAACGAAGCATTTTGGGGAAGCCGTAACTCAGCCACGGCACATCGGCGCTCGGCGAATGCACGGCTGCGGCATGAACCCGGAACGGGGCGAAATGATTTTTAGTATCAAAAAAAGTAGTTATATGAGGGTATGTGTGCGCAAGATGAAGGATATATACATGGTAATGACTGGATAGTGAAGTAAGAGTGTGATATTTGAGTTAGATAACAACTAAGCATGGCTGTCGCAAAAAGTTAGCGCTCCAGAGAAACATGAAGCTCGAAAAATGACATACAAGTGCCCACAAAACGACCCCGAGGAGTACCCACGGGATGAGGTGCAGTCGCGGGAATGAACTCGGCCTCTGTTGGTATCGAGTAATACAAAGAGCCAACGCGTCTCCCGTGGCAGTACAGCCTAGCGACGTTGTTGCGATTGCCATTGCTCCTCAGTTTGCTGAGAAATAGTGAGCAGATATATACTAGATAGAATGGGAGCTTACTAGACTATGCAGTGCATGCGATGTCGGCCTTGAACGCTGTCGCTGATAGCGTCGATGGTACGACCCAAAGCCTCAAATATATCTTGGACTTCATCAATGAAGTTTGAGTCGAAAGTAGTCCATATAGCCTCCGTTGTGTACACTTTGATTATCATCTATGGGAGATTAAGCCCTTCTACCTAAAAATTGATGTCTGTCTCTCACCATGTTGACTCAGTTGGTTCTTATACTTGAAGAGTGGGATAGCAGTGGTTGTAGAGAGATGAGCAAGGCTTGACAGTGGGAGAGGCAGAGCTGATGGTGAGAGAACAGAGACAAGGACCAGTGAGAGCCAGTGGGCTCTGACCATCGCAATGACAAATAAGCATATGCCAAATGCGTAGCCACACAAGATACTGTGATCACACACTGATCAATACGACCTGAAAGATTTGACGCGTAATATTTTAAAGAGTGAGTTTTCCGTTCTAGTTTACAGTCGATTCTGACATGATGGATGTTTCAGATATGGAGAGACGCCTGCTGGCCGCTCTACCACTGCCATTGCAAGATATGCGAGCGAGCCAAAGCTGCGGAGGGCGTAGTCAAGATAGCACTCGAGGATGTTGCTCAGCCTGTTACGGCTGCAGCGGAGATTCGTCTACCGTCTCCCGAGGTCAATGAAGCTGAGGCTGATGATGAGGATCCGGATTACGATTCGTGGACCACAAAGTCGACGTGGGGATCGATTTGGGTTATTAAGGAGTAAAATCTCGTTTTATCTCTTTCTACCACTGATAAGTTTCATAGGATCGTTACAATCTCATCCCCAGCCGACCAGGGAACGCTCAGATGCTGTCCGAACAGTATGACGCTTGCTGTAGACTCTCGAAGCCAGTACTCCTCCCCAAAATCAATAGCGACTTTGCCCTTCCTATTCCCCACCTAGGCTGCGGTTCCCATTGCAGCTGGAACACCTTAAGACACGGAGTACATCATTTTTGAAGTTCCTGTATTCATTATTCGCTTGCAACTGTCCACGGTTTCCCAATCCTCCTCCAGTTACCCCACCGTGATCACAACCGATGTCTACGGGCCATTTAGTGCACTGGTGACGCTTTCAATGACATTGGGAGTGTCAACGGAGACAGTGTAGGTTGCTGCTAAACCCCTCATCGTCGTCGTGCCGCCATCATCTCTTGGAATACCCACCCTCCTGCCCATAATGGCGACAACAAATTTTCTGGGACATCCGTTGCCAGGGGATGACGCATCGCCAACTAGCACTATCACAGGCCACAAATTACATGATGCATTGGTCCTCCTCAATGTCTTCTCCCTCCCCCCGTCGACTTTTCACAATATAGGACCCGTGCTCATCTCTGACGGCAACAACGACACTTGTTGGGGGCTTCAAGCGCCGTAGTGAGAGACTGCGGCAAACTGTGGAAATCGCCGTTATAGTTCTCGTCGTAATCATACGACCGCTAGACCGCTATATTGAAAACACCGATATCCTCTCCTCAAAACCTCGATTACCGGCCACATTGTAGGCAACGTTCGTCTATGTCCAGCTTCTGTTTATCACGAGCTGGCTCTTGCTGGGATCGAAGCTAGCAAGCGCATCTGTCATTACCACACAGAGTAGCCATAGCGCTATTGTTCAATATCGACTACATGGAGCCTCTGGCGTACACCAAAGATGTAGTTCGTGTCGTCAAGACAACTATTGTGATGAATACCGATGGCTCCAGCATTATGCCGAATCGGAACCCGAGTCTGTGATTTGCTCAGGACAGTTTCGCTCCTTGCTGGGTAGATACGAACGCCAAGTTTGAGGTGGGGGGACTGTTTGTATGTTCCTCGTCCTCGTGCCATTGCTGCCATGTTCAACCAAGGACTTTTCTCGGGACTCGTTCACTGATAAACAAGCACGGCAGGCAATAAACGAGCAACCTTATATTCACGCACGTCTTATGTCGCAATACCATCAGGTTCCGGAGTGGTGTACATGATCATATTCCGTGAGTCCCGTCATCCTCGTCTTCACATGTGGCGGCACCCTCGACTTCGGATTTCGCCTCCCAGGATCGTATTCATCTTTTCCAACTCCCTCTTTTCTTCTCCTGCCCTCAACAATGATCTCTATTTTGCGCTGGTCGTATCGTCGTCGCGGCAGGACGTACGGTCATCCTTCATCATCACTTGTATCATGGTGTCATGCATGGCATGGAGGCATATTAACTCGATACGAGTCCCATTTCTGCGACGACCCAAGGAAAAGACTCGACAGAACCCCAGGCAGCAGGCCACGGCTTGCCCACGCGAAGCAAACATAGGACCAGGCACTAGAGGCCGTCCTATTCCGTCTCAAGGCTACTGCGCGACGACCATCCCATCTCCTAACTGGATCTCTATTGTCTCCATGGAAGGTACATGTAGTGCTGAAATATACGCATTATTCATAGTTGTGAAACCAGTACCATGGACGACCTCACCTCTGGCGCATGTGCGACATCCATACATCGCGCGAATGCGGCTCTGAACAAGATAATCTAGAGTTGAGAGGGTATACGCAGTACAAAAAAATACATTTACAGGGAAGTAGTAGCTAGCACCTGCGCCTTTTTCTCCCCGGACAAGCATTGATATGCGCGTAATGCGCAGAAAATCCCCTATAAAGACGGCATCCACGACAACGAATGTGTCCTGTCTCAATGGCGGCAAAGACATCTCGGGGAACTCCAATCCTGGAGTTCCACTCTGACCAAGCAACAGAAGCCGGATCTCCGAGATCCACGCACGGTGGAAAGGGCTGGAGGCGACGAGGAATAGCAACCGAGCTAGCCTTGTATGATACTAAGTATATGGTAAGTGTGCAAACGCAAGCTGAGAAGGAAGCAGGGCAGACCGTGGACGGGCTCGTACCAGTTGCGGCATACTCCTTCGCGGAAGAGGTCAAGGTGGCCAATATATCCGTCCGTAGAGAAGCTGCACAGACAAGCTGCACAAGTCTTGTTGCATTTTTTGATTATCTCAAGTTCAAATTTTTCGACGCCGAGTACAGAGTTGAGGCGGTGAACTAAGAGGGCAAGGCGGGTGTCGGAGTACTTCGTCTCACGCAAGACTCTATCTGCGATGGTTCGATTGGCGGACGTGTCGTAATCAGCGAGAATCGGGTGGTAGGGTATGTGCGCTGGGTGCACGAACGGATCCCCTGCGTCAATTTTGGTCAGCCGAAGATCTGAAAGTTATGATTGCGAAATAGTGTACGTCTGTATGTACCGTTCCGGACATTGTTACGGATGTCCTGAATCAGAGACAGATCTAAAATGCGGAATGGATAAATGTACTCATCGCCAGTTCATAAGAATAGCTCACCTGAGGCTGCACAGGCAGCTGATGTGGCGACGGAAAAGTATGCCCTGTGAATCGGTGATCGTCCTACAGGACGCGGACGTGGACGATGCCGTGTTGCATCTGAAGCAAGAACAGAGTCATGGGGAAATAAATTTCTGAGACCGATTTCCATACCTGTGGGTACATCCATAGTTGCTAGAGCTATTGAATGCGGTAGGGAAGATAAGGGAAAATAGTCATGACCAAGGTGTGGCTGAGTCGAAGTTAGATAGCAACGATGGCCACCGAAACAATAAGGACCAGTACCGCTTGTCGACCAAGGAGTTTGAGGAACCGAAGTAGGCGGGAGGAGCAGCGATGCCGCCGAATGTATTCAGAAGCACGACAGAAGTTGGAACCACTGTCATGGTATTGTGTGGAGGGCAGAAGACGCGACAGAGGTTTGAACCTCTATCGTCGTTATTGTCTGGGAGAAAGAAGGCAGATAAGCCCGATTCAGATCAAGGCAGATGACAAAGCATGCAATACCGCATATGGGTACTAATTGAAATTTTGCCATTGGATGTTAGTGGGTAAAGGCATAATTATTTTCATTATGGGGTTGAGAGTTCAACGTTCAATATCCATGCCTTAATTGTTTTGAAAGCAACGGCTTTCTCTAAGCCCACGAGGTGTGTGATGCGAGCTGCTTCTTTGCCGCCCGTGAAGCAAAATACAATGGTCATGCCTAAATAGTCATTAACGTCGGGAGGTGATCCGTTTCTCCTTCTTGCGAGGATTGTCAATACATTACTATTGTTCTTAACAAGGACTCAAAATGAATATAGATCCTTGTCGGTCGTGGATCTACACTGGTATCGACGCTCGATTGATATAGTACAATGTCGGATTGATTGTTCTCTGCACATTGTAATTAACCAAGACGTTTTTATGGAAACAGTAATTCATTATTGAAACGGCAAGAAATCTGTACATCGTTCTAGATACCTATGGATCTGCAGGACATCAGATGCACGTAATGTGCAGGCATCGTGTGAAACAAGTGACAGCCCTTGCATCGAATGTATCCCGTTTTTAGCATCGTAAAGATGTCCTGAGGAACTCCAAGGCTGGAGTTCCAATGGTGCCAAGCCACGGATACGGGGTCGCTAACATTGACCCGGGGCGGACGGCGCAGTCCGAGTCTATGTGTAGTGACTCGAATGGATGGAAGTCTCGGGACTGACAAAAAATGTAAGTCTAGAGAGGGGCAATGGAACAAAAATGTATACCTGACACAGGAAGGTGCCAGTTGCGGCAGACACCACGACGTATATGAGCATTATACCCAGCGCGCGAGAAGGCACATTTGCAGGCGCGACAGACAGTGGAATTATTCTCCAAGCGTTGGAGATCCCTTCGTCGGATGCCGCTCGCCGAGTTAAATCTGCGCACTAGCAGTCCAACTGCAGTTTCATCCAGATTGAAGCGCGAGGCCGTTTGAAGGAAGTATGCATATTCGACATCGTCGATTGCGTCATATTCTTCCAAGACCTGGGTAGGCGGATGGATTGGATGCAACCCGGGTGCGACTGTGAATAGAATTTAATAGAGAGCAAATAAAATAGAACGAAAATGGCCAACCTTTATAGAGGCCTAGTCGGGCAAAGTATTCAATCTCATTCATGAGAAATGAGTCTGAACAGAGATGAGGTCACGTTGAACGATGAAGAATATGAATACTAACCAGAATGCGCCCTCTGTTGGGCAATTTCAGGTTCAAATATGCCTCTATGCAGTAGAGGCCTACTACGACCTTGTAGGAAGCCACGTCTCGGCTGAATGACTGCAATAGATGAGAATACAACTAAATCAAGAGAAATCAAGAGAAATCCAAAGGCTTACTTTCAGCAGACGGAAGCAAAGAGCCCATCGTTAAGATAACGAATCTAGAGGAAACAACAGACAGCTTTTATACAGGTCTCCAGAGTGTCGCATGATTCAGACGTAATGTGTTTGAAAGGCCAGTAATGAGTAAAGCGGTGAGAGTAGACGTAGAACAATAAAGACTCGATAGATGTTGGAACGTTTATCGTGGAACAAGGCAATGGTGAAGTCGTGTTCAGCCGATTGATATCTAGCTGAGTCAGCGACATAATCCCTTTAGTAAGCATCGGAAGTAATCTAGGCCGGACCGGTCAGTCCTGACATTGGTGGTCAGAATTAGTGCGTGTCGTGCGAGAAGGCCAAAAAAGTATATTTATTCGCTACGGGTATCTAGCACGGATGAATTCTAGGTAGCCAAGGTTTTTGATATATGAAAAAAGAACTAAGCCCAGCGACCTCGTCCCCGCAATGCCCTACTACGCTGCGGCGGTTCTGGGGTGTCTTGAACAGGGGTAGTGTGGGCAGTCTTGGGCTTCACTCGTTGGGTCAGATTCTTGCAGATCAGGAAGAATAGCCGGTCCAAAGGCCATTCGTTCTCAAAATCATCTAGTGGCTGTATAGCTAGAGCCTAATTATACGGTTAAGGTTATATTTCGGGAAACGAGACAAAGAGCTTACCGCAGCCCTCATCGCAGCCTTGGTTTCCTCCGTTTGCGATCCATAGCAGACTGGCTGGACCATAAACTCGACAGCGGTGGTAACAGAACGCTACATATGTATAAGATGAAGAAATAGTGCAACCTAGACAAGTTACGAACCTTCCAGTCTTCAAAGAACTCAGGACTCCACATAGTCATGAGCTTCGGCAGAGCCGTATGACTGGAGTTGACAGGCCTGGAATACTTGAATTGCCTGACTACTGGAGACGACACATGGTGCGGAGCAGGGATTTCAACGTAAAGGTCGTCCCACTCAGCCACCTCTGCTGCTGCCGCATCGTCAGTGACAGACGCACCGCCGTTGACTGCCTCGATCAGCATAGGAAGCGGAGAACTGGAGGTCGTCAGAGGATTCTGCTGGAATGGAGGAACCGACAGGAGGCGTTGAGGTCCAGCAGCAGCTGGAGTAGGGGCTCTAGAAGGAGGGCGAGCTTGGATCTGGCCACTACCAGCGACCTCTGTTACCGGAGTCGGTGAGCGGCGATGAATGATTGGGATTGGAGGCGGATGAGATGGTGTAGTCGGGCAAGTTGATGACTGCAATGAAGCAGGAGAACACGGTCTGGCAGGCTGAGCGGGTTCTGGACAGAAGGCGGGCGGCTGCCCCTCAATATTTTGCTGGGAGAGAAGGGGCGTGTGGGCCGAAGGGAGAATGTCGGTAGCAGCTAGGAGGACGACGACTGGCGGTGGAGGAGCCTCTGGGACGGCGAACGAACTGATGGATGTGGATGACACCATTGAAGAGACACGATAGGCTGTAAAACTTCTGACCTCCCACTGAAGCCTGAAGTACGAGCCAGGAAATTTGACGTAATTATTGCGTACAAGACTCTGGATCAAAACTGCGGCAGTAGCGGAAATTAACGAAGAGGGGAACGTACAATGAGACAATAACAGCGGGGGATGAGGCGAATGCGAAAGGGAAGCCTTCTAATCCTGGCGCCGAAAATAAAATCACAATAGCCAAGAGGCACGCAACGCATCTGAGGGCGCGAGAACAAGAGTATTATAAGGGTCGAGTTGTATCCCCCATTGTAGCCTTTAACCACTCGTTACTATGACCAGCCCTAAGCCCCACTATGCTCTTGAAAACACTCTTCGCGGCCATCGAGGCGCGGTCCTCTGTCTGTCAGCCACAACTAGCGGCGCGATGCTGGCAAGCGGTGGTGAGATATGTCCTCCTCCAGTACCGTCATAAATCTGATTGACGCAAGGTACTGATGGTGTGAAACTTTGGCGACTCGATAAAATGACCAAGATTCGCACCCCAGCAGAGGCAGGACTCCGAGGTGCTGCAACGGCACTGGCATGGATTCGGGGCGAAGACGACCGCGGTGAAGCCTTGACGTTTGGGACACAGGCTGGATATGTGGTTTGTTGGAAGCAAGAGGAGGGAGAAGTAAGTTAGCGGGCCAACATTTTATGCAACGCTAATTTGATGACTACAGTTTGTAGAAGTGGATTGTGCACGTCTCGCTAACGCTAGCGAAATCACGTCGATCGGCTTCGACCCTGCTTCCAATCGCATCGCAATTGCCAGCCATGCTGGCGTAGTCCAGCTATGCGGATTGGATAACAGTAAGAGGCTGAGCCCGATCTTCACAGTGTCCATGCAAAATCACCTCCCCAAAACGATCGCCTTTTCCACCACCCCCAAGGCTGGAGGAGGTCGACCGATGATAACGTTTGGCATGCATGATGGGCTCATGTGAGTGGTCTCGTTACAAAGAAGTGCTGGGCTCTGATCAGATTTTGAAGTTGCACGTTGAAGAGCGCCGATGGAAAGGTAGAAACGACTCAAAACGTCGGCGCAAAGATGTAAGCGTCGTACGCTTTGCCTGATTCAGCAGCACTGATTTTCATTTAGTGGGCACGCAGCAGTCGACTTGCAAAAGGGGGTATTTTGTCTGGACTTGCCAGACGAAGGGGCAGCCTTATACAAAGTTGGTGATGGAATGCGCATTAGGACCTTCCCAGTGCCAGTTAAGAAGTCTGCACGACCTCGGCAGGTGACTTTTGCTGAAGAATGCCGCGTCGTCATAAGCGGGAGTGACCATGGCATCGTCTACGCCTTTGATAGGAGCAGCGAGGAGGCAGAGACGCTGGTGACAGGGAATGTAGAGTGCGTTCAGACGGTTATGGTTGGTAAATCACTAGATGTGGTAGACGACCTTACTCATATAATTCCTAGGCGACAGAAGTCGATGGCACTCCAGTCATGATTGCCGCACAATCACAGGAGCGAGATGACTTCGCGAACATATACATCTGGAAGAAGAAGAAGGTTTCAGCGACTATTCCGGAGGTAGTGACAGAACCACTCACTCGATCCACTAACCCATGGGCGCTGTTTGCGATAGCTGCGGGCTTGCTGCTCCTCTATCAAAATTTAGTGGTATGTTTCGTCTCTTTGTTCTCGACACCAGTCTGATGGTTCTACTGTATAGCCTATCCTCTTTGCGTTGATTGGGGCCTTCGGATTGTGGTGGTAGTGGTAGAGGGTGTTCTTGTTATATGCGTAGTATTTAATATGATTAGAACTGCCGTTAGAACGACAAAGTCCCAGGTTGGCTCATGATGTGAAGCCACCAGGATTATCGTTAGAACGATAGTCCCGTTGGTTCACGATCAAGATGGAAAGAATCCCAAAGACGGAATCGTGTGGCCCATTATTTGTTGCTGCTTGAGGCATATCAAATCATCTTATCTCAGGCCGTGCCACTGCGGCCCATCTTATCTTTCCGGCATCTGATCTTATCTCATCCGAAATCGTTGCGGCCCTTATCGTAAAGTTTTGATCGGAGGCATTGCCTCTTCCTTATCTGCCGCGACGACCCGATATTGAAGTTCAAACTTCTTTGGGAGACGTGCTCCTCTTCCGACTTTACTATTGTAATCTGCCACGACGATCTGATATTGAGGTTCAAACTTCTTTCAGGGACATGCTCCTCTTCCGACTTTACTATTGTAATCTGCCACGACGACCCGATATTGAGGTTCAAACTTCTTTCGGGGATGTGTTCCTTTCCGACTTACTATTGTAATCGTCTCGATATGAATACAGGATCGTATCATCTCTGGAAATGTATACACCGATGCCATGCACCGCAAATTCTCGTTTTTGGAACAATAAGGTCTTTTGCGACTATGATCTTCCAACGCGAATCATCCACCGACGTTTGTCCAATTCAAGAATAATAGCCTAGAGCAGACTGATCGAAGTAGCGACACCGCCGTATACAATAGCGCTCCATCCAAGATCATAACGTCGCTGAAATCTGCTCCCCTGACAACAATAGCTGCACACTACCAATGCCATGATCATCTGCCGACGCGAATCATCGTCACTACCTGTTCGGGAAGGTAATCGGAGTCGCGCACAATAATGCTCTGTTCCAAAATGATAACGTGCTTGAGGATATTACGAACTCAGGAGCGCCCTTGTCTGGATCTGTATTCAGCATTATAAGTATGGATCAAAGCCGCGCTTGGTTTCTCGTTGCCCAGTCGTTCTTAGCGTTCAAACGCTGAACGTCTCTACGTCTAACCTTCGTTCTTTCTAAAACTGTCCAATGGAAGAAGGCCGAGACCAGTCAGACAACGATCCTGCGACGGAATGGCCGCTAACGCGATCGAGAGGGCCGTTCGTTGAATCTGAAGCTAGATTTGACAAATCCGTCAAGAGAAATGTTCCCTCGGGTGGAAAACGATTCCTACTTGACGAAGTAAGTCCAACGATGAATTGGGATGTATCCAAGTTGATGACTAAATAAAGGCTCGAGAAGACGCACAGGCTGCGAGGGGTAGGGAGGCTGGCGCGCGACAAAGGGCCAGGCTCCTGAAAGTACAATTAGGCCTGGCGGATCAGGCAATGAAAGAGCAATACGAAATTTGGAGCAATAAAATTAAGGAACTGGAGCAACGAGTACGTTATTGACGACCTTTATCCCTTGAATTTTCTAATTAGATATCAGGTCGCACAGGATGTGACTATGAGTGATCGGGACAACGAACTGGAGGCATTGCAGGTATGAATACTGCTGGCTTTTGAGCAGAGCACTCCTGATGTTTGAAAATTTGTCAGGAAGCACATCGTAGCCAGATGGAGCAGATAGTGCAGCAGCAGCATCGTTTTGACGAAGAACAAGAAATGCATCGTCAGGCCTTACAGCAGACTCAACAGGAGTTCGAGAAGAAACTGGCCGATGCACTTCAAAAAGAGCGCGCTGAAGCGCAGAGGACACTGCACGAGGGTCTGGAAAAGCAGCGCGCCGAGGCTGAGAAAGCATTTGAAGATAGCCGGCGGGAATGGGAGAAAAGGATGGTACGCGTTAGTCTAAATCTGAGTTTCATAGTTTCACGCTTTTCATAGAACGAGCAATCTGCTGAAGTCCTCGCAATCCATCAGCGTAGTCAAAGCGTAAGCACGCTTTTATCGCATTGGGGTATTGATTTACTTATCATTATCAAGCGTGTTGCTGCATCATCGTTGTCCCCAGCAAGAAGGTACAAGCCCCGGCGAGGCGCCACACTTCCAACCATTGCCACAGTTCCTACAATCACGCTTGTTAGTCCTGTTCCGTCAGCTGACCCACAGAATGGGCCTGTCAACCCTGCGGCTGCGTCAACCCCACCTCCTGTGCAGGATTCTACTGCCCCCGCCAGTCCTGCAGCTGTCCCAACCCCACCCTCCTTAGCGGATATATCAACACCCGAAGTTAAAATGTTGTTATGCCAGCTTCTTTCCGCATTTGGATTAACCACTGTTCCTGAACAAGCTACCGACGGAGGTCCGGTATGCCCGGTACGGCCTGTCAAGATAGATGACCGACATGACATAGTGAAGACTACGGAAGGGAACATTGGTCCGGATCAACAAAGCCGCTGGCGAAAGAAGATACGTACGGTATGGTACAAAGAGTTTGGGGTAGAAAAGCAGGAAGATTTTGGAGCTTATACGCCTGCAGATGAAGAACTCGTTTCGGCTTATGATAGTGGTCGAGGCGAAGGCCCTGGGGAACAGCTCATTCTGCATTTGGGGGAAAAGTGGAGTACGAGTCGTTGGAACACAGCCATCTTGAACCAGTTGGTGAAACGGATTGAGGACGAAAAAACCAATGATGATCAGTGGACCCTGGCCGACGTACCCCAAGCATATATACTGGAGCGTCTGCGTCGACAACTCAGAAAGTCGCAGGAGAACTATATCAGATGCCAATCTCGTCTGGTTTCGAGGGACGGAGTATTACGCTATGAGACAGCACAGGAAGCGGAGGAGAGAGCAGCTATGGAATCGGTTGCTGTACACGATAAAGCATGCTCGAGGGAATCAAAAAAACGTGTATGTGTTAAACTATGCTTTCTTGTTGCTAGGTTTGAAATTATCCACAGAAATATCTTCATCGTCAAGGCGTGTTAAAAAATGTCATTGCGCTGAAGTCTGTCAAGGGAGAACCCGATCTTGAGACATGGCAGAAGCTGCAGGTGATCTTTGAGCGCCTCGACAGTCACTGCATGTCCTCGGAGGAGTACGAGGTCGATGAAATCGATGGACGCGAGACAGAATATTTCGCAGTAAAGCTTTGCGAATGGAGGCATGAGGACGTTACTGGAATGCTCCATGCCGTTGATAAGATGGGAAGGGCTGAGGCTTTACGAAGTGAAAAAGGATCAAAGCCAGCCCCAAGAATTCCCGACCCCAATAGATTCACGGTGGAGAAAGCGCCTACAGGGCTGCCTCAGGCATTCTATAATCCATCCTGGATCCAGAAACAAGGGCCCCATGTCATTGAGGAGCTGCGAATCTCGAAAGAGGTCTTTCAGATTATCAAGGTAGCATTCGGGGCGTAGTTTATTATTCTTGTATTTCTTGTATTTCGTGTACCATATGAATGCAGTCTGGGTACAAATGAGGATATTATACCTGAGCACACAAGCGTTGGAATGCCAATGGTAACAGACAAGCGAAACAGCAGGCGTTGGAACGTCTATCACCTTGCAATTGCTTGGAAGCAGCGGTTGCGGCCCGATAGGCCGGTATTACTTAATCATCACAAACAAGCATCAACTACCTCGGCGCGTCAACCCCACCATGCCTTCAACTCTCTCAGACGCCCACTGGACGTTCTAACGTTTTTTGGTGCTTCTCAACTGTCTTTTCAACTCTCTCAGGCACCCACTGAACGTTCTAATGTTTTCTGGTGCTTGCCTTCAACCCTCTCGAACGTCTTCTCAATCGTTTAGGTTTAGTCAAGTTAATTCTGGGCATATGTATGTATCCATGATTGCATCTGTGGAGCTCAGCTGAATGATGACTAGAATGGGCTTTGCATTCCAACATCCATTTTTCCTAGAAGGCGACGAGATCTTCTCCGTTTACTCCGGTGAAAAAGGCGTGTTTCCCCCTGTTCCCAGCGGCTCTTCACCTGATCCAAACTTGGCTGAGTGGGATGCCTTCAAGCTGATGCGATGGGCTTCCAATGAAATGCCATATATGATGCTCGTTCCCTGTCACAAACCGTTTTATGACGCTCTCTTTACCCGCCTTGCCCTCGAAGAGCACACCATTGAACTTTTCTCTTTTTATGATGAAAATGATATCAGGAGATGGAGGCTCGCCGATGATACGATGACATATTGGGTGTCCCTCGAACGCAATCTCAGAATGCTGCTGTCGGCCATGCTCAATTTGAGCACAGCTCCACTTCCCAAGTACTTCCGTCTTTGGTCGTTTCCCAAGAGATTCGGGTACGAAGTCTCTTTCAAGACTCGCAGGGGTGCTAGGCGTGCAATAATGCGTTCAAGAGATGCTTTTGTTCCACTGCTGGCGGCGTTGTCATTCATGATAGTGCTTATGGAATGGCAAGAAGACACTGTAGAGGGGTTTCACTGGCGTGATCGCGTTTTAGAGACGGCTAACATTCATGCTGAATGGTTGGCAGACGTGGAGCAGTCTCCCATTATGGACCGAAATCTTCTACACGTCGGGGCTTTCGTTGACGTTCAAACGTCCGAATTTCTTTGGTTACTTCCTCATATTTACCAGAGTTTCGGCTACACGCCTATCTGCCTCTGCTGGGGTCGTATAACGAGTGCTCCCATTTCCTCTCCGTTGGGATTGGAAAAGAGAGATATACCAGATCAAGAGATAATCAATTCGCTGCGTTCGAAAGCAGCCACACCTCCTCCGTCAGTCCCAGTGACAACGGATGAACCCGCGGCTAAAAGAGCTTCATTAAACGCTACCAACAAGAAAACACTTCCTCAGGTAGAGCGATATAGCTGCCAGCGTCCCGGCGAGGATTGGAAGGCCTTTTTCTCACGCCGGGAGCAGGCAGATATTCAAAAAGCATCTTCAGAGTCTGCTGAAGACCGTGCTGCCCGGGAACAGTGAATCAAACACGCAGAATTGCAACAAGTTCCTGGAAAAGGAAGCAAAAGTGCCAGGGTCTTCTGGTGGGAGGAAGTAGACGGGTTCTTTGTCCGACGAGCGGCTGGTTGTGGGAAGTATGGGCTTTATTGGGCCTTATATGGGCGTCGACAACGACGGTATGATTCATTTCGCAATGAATGGGATCTCTGCGAAGCACTTGCTCCCTCAGATTGTCCCAACGAGGATGACGACTATGACGGCTACGGTTCTGACGACGACGATTTCTACCATGAACAAAGCAACATTTTGGTAGTCGATGATGATCGGGACCAAGTGGATCACGACGAAGAACAGTATTCATCAAAGATGGACCTTCAAAGAATGTATGCAGACGCTGTGGAGGATTGTAGCCAAGAAGTCTCGCCTCGTAGTTATGGAGCGGTTGACGACATAGCCTACAGTCGGTTCGGGTATAGTCCCATTGGTGAAGTCCCAGATTTGCCAGGCACTATCCTGTGGGACCGAGTATGCAAGTTCGTCGGGCTGGGATGGGATACTGGGATGATGTCGCAGGCTTCCAAGGCTCCCATTGGCAAGTTCTTCAGTATCCTGCAATCCGCCAAAAGAATCCAAGACATTTCCTCTGAAATTTATGACTTAAGGCAGCTGGATGCAGATGTGATGACTCCTTTCAAGTACCATTTGCGGCGGAGGTTCTTGACTGGCAGAAGGCAGAATACGATGTGCCGGGAGTATTACATGTTTCATTTCGACGAGACAAAAGAAGTCCTTCTGTTAAGCAGTTCTGCATCTACAATACAAGTATTACGCCATCAATGGGGTTGCCAACCAGGGCAGTCAATTTACGATATCATACGCGAGCTTTTGGATAGGGGCATCGCCTTCAACTTTGCCATTCCGGGACCCTATCGCTCACTGAAAGCAGAACCGGATCCGATACATGCTCGTATCGCTGGTTATCGGCCAAAGAACTACAAGCCAGACCATCTCGATTTTGTCGCATATGAGTGGCATCGTAATGCCTTTCTTCGGTCTCCTCGAGGGCGAGCAGCATGTTTGATGGGTGGTATTGTTGGCCGTCTGGCTCGTGGTATAGTTCCGTATGAAGAGGTATATCGTGGCCCATCAGAGGATGTCTTTGAGGATGGTGTCAATTTTCAAGACTCAGGGCAGCCTTCGGTGACGTTATGGGATGACAGGTTGACAAGTGATGAGCTCGATCTAGTCTGCGGAGTATACAGAATTGATACTGGTATGCTTATCTTTTATTACAGTATTCTATATCTTAAATCCTTTTTCAGGACAGCATGGGCAATATAGTAACCAGATGAACATTATATCATGGTGGCCCAAACCTTCGGCATGGGAGACATCCGGTCTATATATAGGATTTTGGTCATCTGACTGTGAGGCCTGGTTTCAACGGCGGCTTGATGACATTCATTCGGGGAAAGCAGATCTTCGGACGCTTGCACAGTGGAAGCACTCCTTGAAGTTTTTAAAACAGTGTAATAAGGTCGCTCAAGTGAACGAGAAATTAGCGGCCGAATATCTACAAAAGATTTAATTTGTACTACATTGCGTCTGTGTCTATACATTATTGTAGTATTATACCTGGTATTGTATTTTCTTGTAGTATCTGCTCAATTAATATCTATAAGAAAGCGGCAAACTGCATCTCTTCTCCAGCTGAACCTCAACACATGGGAGACTATTAGTTACCCTCAGCCTCTTATGTAATCTACGGTGCTTTCAGCCGCTTCGCGTTCTAACGTGTCGCGCCTTATTCTCAATGAAGGCATCTCTTGTGCTGGCGCTCTGCGTTCTAACGCAACGTGTCTTATCCTCTTTATGGTGCTTCTGCCTCTCAATCTCGATACATAAGACGATCCGAACACATCCGTCTTTCTGAGTCGTCTCGTATCCGTGTTCAAACAGGATGAGACCTCCATCGGCTTATCCACTGTCCCTCCAATCGCGTAAACCTACAGGAAATGAGGGTTTCAAAGCTCTGCTGCTGCGTCCTTTTTCCCGAGGGCCACACCATATCTAAACGGGATGAACTTGCCCACAAGCTGGACATCAAGAGACGGACCGATGTGAGTGTCCTTCTTAACGGACATATCTTTGACTAATTCCAAGAAACGATAGCTACCAACCTCTACAAGTTACACCACGTCCACGACGAATATACATGCGGGTGATACACCCACCGACACATCCGCTGATGAAGATCTGGCAGATTTTCTTGCAGCATTGACCCTCACAGACGATGGACCTTCGAACGAAACATGACCAAGTAAACTTTGGATATCGTCTAGTGCGTTAAACATGGCCAGAACAATGCAGTATCCGGACGGAAAGAATTCCATTAGTCAAGAGGACGCCCAACTCAGTGTCAACAGACTCCTGTCGAAGGCCCTTGCAGTACCATCTACGCTTCCTTCTGTCTCTGACGCTCCCAGCCCTCCCCAGGCACCTCGTTCCAGACCCATACCTTGGCAACGGTCTGCTCTTCCCCGCCCGTCGGTTCAGACACGCTCAAAGCCGGCTAAACCAGATCGTCCGTGCGCCGTCGTCAGAAAAGATATAGAGAAGATGAGCAAGGCTGAGGAAAAGGTTGAGAAGCTGGAGACGGAGCTAGGTCGGCTGCTAGAGTCAATTGAACGTGTCGACTTCGACGATGCAGTCGAAGTTAGCGACACGCGCCGTCTCCTCGATGACAAGGTGCACTCAATCAGAGATCTCTATGGCTTCGTTATCTCCATAAAAGCTGAGAGGTCCGACATGCTTCCTCGCAGAACGCGACTGATCGAACGCCTCAGAGGCATGGAGTCGCAAGTCACTGTCATTGGTAGCCATTTGCCCACATCTACAGGTCCAGTCATGTACGATGCTGGTTAGTCTTTCTAGGAATTGTATCTTTGACCCTATACTCATATTACCCATTCTAGGTTATATATATGACGACAGAATTGATAATCTCAACCTCATAGCACAGCTCATGATTCTTCTGGGGGTCGTATGCAATATTGTCATGCAAATCTCAAAAGGGGGCTGCAACTTCATTCTTGGCGTCGCCGGACTCATATCGCGACTTTCCATGATGACTGGGCCAGCGCCGCCAACGGAAGCAGAGTTCAACCCTTTGCAGGAAAACGTCATTAAAAACCTCCCGACCAGCCTCTATGCTGCTTTAAAGGCACTGAACGTGGACGGAAAAAGTACATTATATGCTGTCTGTCCATCCTGTAGTTTCTGTTATGAACCCAGACATAGTCGGACCCTCTGCACACCCATTTATCCTCCCCGCTGTACCAACCGCATTCCTGGCATCAATCATCTCGAAGTCTGTGATGCAGAACTACTAGAAGAACGTCAGGGATCCCTTTGTCCGTTAAAACCGTTTCTCATGGCGTCCCTTCCTGATTTCATCGCCCGGTCACTTGCGGATCCAACGATAGAGAAATTGTGCGATGAAGCCTGCGATAATGCCATGGCTCACCTTGATGATCCTGTAGATCGCACAATGACCAATATTTTCGATGGAGAATTTATGAAAACATTCGAAGGGCCGGTACCAGGAAAGCTGTTCATTGATAGAGGTGAAAAGGTCCGCATTGCCTATGCTATGCAAGTTGATTTCTACAACCCAAATGGCATATGCAAACGGGGCAACCACGACTCAATCAGTTTGATTTCTATGGCCAATCTGAACATCCCCGAAAGCATTCGGTATAAACCCGAGAATATCTTCGTAGCTGGCATTACGCCCGGACCGAAGGAGCCCAACTACGAGCAAATGCCTCGCTTGATGGCGCCCCTTATGGACATATGCGTGGAAGCTTGGCATCGGGGCCTTTACGTATCAAGGACAGCGTCTTGTCCACAAGGTCGACATACTGAATTTGCTGTAGTCCTCTCCGTCAATGACCTTCCAGCCGCATGCCGAGTTTCTGGGAATGCAGCTCACAAGACTTCCTGGTGTACCGTTTGTCAACAGGACATGCAATCATATCATACCCACTTCCATGAATGGAATAGGAGAGATGTCACCGAAATGCGGAAGCAAGCAGAGGCTTGGCGCGATGCTACAACCTGCAAAGCTAGGGAGACTATATTCAAAAAATACGGAGTGCGTTGGTCTGAGTTCTGGAGACTTCCCTATTGGGATCCAACCCGGATGCTGGTCATTGACTCCATGCATTGTATCCTTGAGGGTTTGGTTCACTATCATTGCCGCTATGTTCTGGCAATTGATAAAGAGGCTGCAAAGAAGCCGTGCAAGCCATCCCCTGCATTTCTGTACGAATGGGTCCTATACGATCGCACAGTCTTACCGGAGCCCATCAATGACTTAAGCGAAGACCAAGAGAAAGATATTAGTGGAATCCATCGTATCTTAGAATTACCGTTGGCTGGGGATGGGTCAATTACACTGGATACTCTCAGGAAAAGACTATTAACAAAGAGTTGGGCCTCTCTCATGTTTGTTTGCACAACAGTCAGCTACGGGGACCTAGTCGATCACACGGCGGCTACAGATGTGACCGAACTTGCTACAGACAAAGTAGATTTTGTGGACTGTCTGATTCAGTGGGTATGTACTACACATGTAACTTTTGGTGCTTTACTGACAACCCTCTTGCATCAGCGTCTTAAATGGGAGGGAGGAGAAACAAATAGTCCTCGCCCGAGACCGGTCGATCTCAATGCTCTGGCATACATCCAACGCGTCATCAAGGAAACAGTGACACCTTCTTGGATAAATTCTGTGCCATCCAAATATGGCGAAGACAGTGCTGGTTCCATCAAAGCAGATGAATGGCGGACCCTTAGCACTGTTTTTCTTCCTTTGGCCCTGGTGACGCTCTGGGGAGATAATGACGGTAAAGAGCCGGATCCCAGCTCCTATTTGTTACAAGTACTGGATCACACCATGGCACTCTTCCAGGCCGTGATTATCGTATGCAAATATACAATGACTGCCCGCCATGCAACCCTCTACCGTGAATTCATGAAAAAGTGGGCCGACGGACTTTTCGAAATACACCCACATACAAAAGCACAAAACAGTAAGCCGAACGTCCATGCCTCTTTCCACCTATATGACTTCCTGCTTCTTTTTGGACCGGTATATTCATGGTGGACCTTCCCTTTTGAGCGATTGATCGGTACCTTGCAAAAAATCAACACCAATGACCACGTTGGCGGTAAGTCCATGATATTATTTGCAGTTATCATCAGTTAGCTGATATTGATTGTAGGAGCACTAGAGGCTACGGTTTTACAGTCTTTCATGAAAGGTGCAAACCTTCGACGGTGGCTCAATCGACCCGACTGCCCGGACATAATCGTGGAGTTCAAGACCCTGTTTGATCGGGCTTTCTCGACAGATACATCTCCGCGTAATTTGAATGCGGAGCCTCCCATGTCACAACAGTCTTATCACGCCCACTACTTCTTTGGCCGCTACAATTTCTCTCGCGAATGCACTCACGTCGGAAATAGTCTCATCATTTATTACCCCACTGTTAAATCCACAGCTGCCGTAGCCGGAAGTATTCAAAAGATCACTACCGAAGGTGATCAGGTTCATTTTCATATTAAACGCCAAGCTCCTCTCCCTCCTTCGAAATATGACCCCTTCCATCGATATCCATCATTTCCTGCTCGCATCTATTCTTCTAAGATGAGTGATGACCCCTTGGACAAGATCAGTCCATCTTTGGTGGTTTCTCATGCTGCTCGGTTCGAGTTTTCGCATGAGCGTGCTGTAATTTTGAATTTATCGAAGGTGTGTTTCACACCATTGTTTCTTAGCTTTTGTTGACGCCATCCTAGCTTTAATGATGGATACCTTTTGTTTCAAGCAGCATTTACTATTAGGTCTATTTTCTGAGTCTTGACGTGCATCGGACAAGCTGCGATGTTGTAAAGGTCGTACAGTATGCCGTGTGAATGTTGTATTGTATCTCTCTATAATAGATGTGTCACGACGAATATTATAAAGTGTTCAGCGATCTAATTGGTGGTCGACGAGTGTCCGATTTTAAATTACATACGAGGGCTGACGAGGCTGCGCGGCGTGTTTGGTTTGAAGTGATAGCACATGTAAACACTGCTTACCTCATCAACTTGTCTCTTCCAAAGAGCGAACTGTGTTCTAACGCAGTACATTTTTATTCCCTGTACAAGTACTCGCTAGCTCAAGAATAAGCGAACTGTGTTCCAATGCAGTACATTTCGTTTATTAGGATTATTTGCACAGAACCTCCGATATACAGATGGTCGTAGTGGTGCCGTGCCCCAGGAAACGGTTCATTCAAGAAGCAGGGTCGTCGTCATTGTACCCATCCCTTGAAAGGCGATTCCTTACTTCCAAGATGCATTGCGTGATGTATGGATGTCACACATGCACCAGAGGTGGGGCCGTTCGTAGTACTGGTTTCACAACTCTTAATAATGCGTATACTTCAGGTCCAGGAATTGCTAGCTCTCATGTGTCTTGGAACTCTCCGGTCTACAGAAACTGCACGTCAATGTACTATATTCGCAGGAGATGAAAGCCCTTACCCGATTACTGGAAACGCTACATGTACATTCCCTGGAGGCAATAGAGATCCACTGAGAATGTCGCATTTGAGGAGAGTGTACCTCGAAGATGCTCAGGCGTGCATGCGCAGCCATTAGCCAAAATCGAGCCAGAAAGACAGTGATAAAGACGGAGCAGTCATAGGACGGTAGCCTTGCGACAGAATAGGACAGCACCCGCGAATGTTTGTTCAGGCTGTGGCCAAGGGGGTACCAAAAATAATGAAAATATGCGGACCAGGCACTAGGTCGCGTGGGCAAGCCGTGGCCCGCTGCCTGGCTGCGGACATGGGTTCTGTCGAGTCTTGTCCTTGGGTCGTCGCAGAAATTGGACTCGGATCAATGGAGATCGTGTTTTGGCTGTGGCCCGGTCACCCCATCATGCAGTTCCCGCTAGTCCGAAAGTCTGAGAGTCATTGTACGCTACACCGCATCATGTTCGATACTGTTTGCAAATCTAAAGTATCATCACATTCCGCGCGTTGTGGACTTCTCGGGTTCAGGACCCAAGAACTCCTGCTTGATAGCCTGCTTCACTTCTAAGGAGATTTCCGAGCCTCTCACTGGCTAATGGTTGACGCTATCTATGGCAGACGGGGTCGTGGCGGTGATCTTACAACAACTGTCCCATTCACGTTCGCAGCCACCCTTGTTTACTTTTCGCGACCACGTCGATTACCCTCCTGATCATACCTACTGACGGGCCGGTGGCTGAGGCTTGCCCTGTATGTCATCCTCCAGCTCTGGGTGATACACGCTGCCCATGAGCCGCAAACAGCGACCAAGGATATCCAACCACCCTTCCAACGGAGCCGACCTATCCAAATTTAAGGCACAATTCATTCGTGGAGCCGTCCACGCATCTAGGCACAGGCGTATAATAAGCACAATTGGCGGTGAAATAATATCTTCGAGGGACCCATTCCGTAGCTCCTTCTTTGGGCGCGTTTTGAGGAGTCTGAGAGAGCATCGGCCAATCGCCACCGCTACTAGTAGACGTTTTAGGACTGCGGCTCGAACTACGATGCTCTGGGGTCGACGGACCGAGCCATACAGGCCTGAGGGAGGACGAGTTGGGTATCGTGATAAGGTCTTGCCAAAGGTCTTCACTGCATCTTCCGAAAGATAAGCTAAGAAGAACGGACAGAGAACAGACTCGCACCCTTGGACAATAATCTCCCGTTGCTGGTTCCATGCTTCGCAGTGGCTTTGAGGTCGCGTAGAATGGTATTGATAAGAGATTTACCGGTATCGTTGGTGATCGTGAAAGGCGGCGCTATCAAGAAGAGAACCGTAAGAACCATGAATCTCGGAATGAACGACCGAACGGAGCATACCATTAATTATGCTCTGTGGCACAACGGATCGCCGCGACGACGACGAAGGGAGCGCGGTATACGACTCGAGCAAAGGAAATGAAGAGTAGGAAAAAGCATGCGAGCAGGACGGAGAGGACGGCGACACAGGCAAGCAAGCAAGGTGAAAGGAAAAGGAACGATTCTTGTCGCAGACATTGCAAACAGCATCTCGCCCACGGAGTCCTTCAGCCGTGATGGAGCCTCATCGAGCAACTGTTTCCTCCTACCTCACTCCGCCTCATCATCAACGATCGAAGAGCGTTCGGAATTGGATGGACAACCATTGAATTTGCGTTCATAGTCCAATAGCTGGTGTATTATGCTGCAAGTAGTGAATAAAAGCCAAGTCGAAGGGTTAATGTAACACACGACATATTGGGCCCAATCCATCTGCTTCTTTGTTTTACAAAAGCATACGTGGGTTGCAAGTCCTTGAGGACTTATGTCTCCGGTGGGACGTTGAGGGAACGCTTGGCGCCGGCGCGCATGACGAGCGCGATGTCTATGGGTAGCTGAGCCAGATATGCCACATCGGCAGTGTATGACGACGCCCTCACCGCGTTCGAGGGCAGCGTCTGTAAAGGCCATTATGGCGGCGAACCTAAAAGGGACGAGATCCTGCTGGTCTTGGTACCACATGAGTTTGAGATAGTGCTTGGCGGGGCGTCCCGAAGCGTGGTAGGCAGAGTAGACGGTGTCGGTGAGCTCTGAGTGGGAGCCCTTGAGGTTGGAGGCGAAGGAGTCATTCATGGAGTCGATGAAGAGAATCTTTGTCGGAAATGTTGCGTGGTGTCTGTGCAACATTGGGAGTGGAAGAAATATATAACACGACACTCACTTTGCAGCTTCGGCAGAGCATCGCCGCCGCAAACGTTCGACTCCTCCTGCTCCAGTGTGATATCGCTCGCCGTGGGAGCAATTCGACCTCGAAATCTGGTCGTCATCTTGAGCTTTTGAATCTGTGGAATAGTCGGCTAAAACTAAGGTGAATACCAGCCACAATCAATCAAAGATTTTACTCACAAGACTGTTTACATCCAGGAGCTGCAGAGACCATTGTTGAGGGCGGGAACAGAAGAAAAGAGTGTGTTGGAAAATATTAATACGATCATGGGAGGTGAGTCGAGGGCACCGCCACACGGGAAGACGAAGATGACGGCGAGGAGTTTGTTTGTCATTGCGAGGATCAGAGCTTACTGGCTCTGACTGGTCCTTGTCTCTGTTCTCTTACTATCAGCTCTGCCTCTCTCACTGGCAAGCCTTGCTCATCTCTCTACAACCACTGTTATCCCACTCTTCAAGTATAAGAACCAACTGAGTCAACATGGTGAGAGACAGACATCAATTTTTGGGTAGAAGGGCTTAATATCCCACAGATGATAATCAAAGTGTACACAGCGGAGGCTATATGGACTACTTTCGACTCAAACTTCATTGATGAAGTCCAAGATATATTTGAGGCTTTAGGCCATACCATCGACGCTATACGTGACAGCGTTCAAGGCCGACATCGCATGCACTGCATCGTCTAGTGAGCTATCATTCTATCTAGCATATATCTGCTCACTATTTCTCAGCAAACTAAAGAGCAACGGCAATCACAACAGCGTCGCTAGGCTGTACTGCCGCGGGAGACGCATTGGCTCTTTGTATTACTCGATACCAACAGAGGCCGAGTTCATTCCCGCGACTGCACCTCATCCCGTGGGTACTCCTCGGGGTCGTTTTGTGGGCGACTTGTACGTTGTTTTTCGAGCTTCATCTTTGTTCACGGTGCTAACTATTTGCCACAGCCGTGCTTAGCTTTTATCTACGTCAAATATCGCGTCCTTACTTCATTACAATGTATATATCCTTTATCTTACCCACACATACCCTCGTATAGCTACCTTTTTGATACTAAAAACCAATGTTACTTCATTTTGCCTCGTCCCAAGTTCATGCCGCAGCCGTGCATCCGCCGGGCCTCCGACGTGCCGCGGCTGAGTTACGGCTTCCCCAAAATGCTTCGTTTCGGCTACGGGTTCCGAATACTTCAAAGTTAGTCCCAAAACTATTGGTTCTGGATCGCCAGAAACTAGTTCCCGTTTGTTCACTTTTGTTCGTGATTTTGACAACGCCGAAAGCTTTCGATTAGGATTGTCCAAAATTTATTTTGATAGCTTCCGTTTTTGACTTGGGGAAATAAGTTCTTTTGGGATTGATTCGTGAGTCGCTGAAATGGTCTCGAATTTCTGGTGATATTAAATGCTTTTCAGAATTTTAAGTTTACAATTGTCTAAATTTGTATCTAAATGCGTTTCAAAATCTCAAATTTTCGGTTCAATTCAGAGTCGCCCAAAATTATCATATTTCCGGTGTGACTCTGTTACCTGAATAGGGGCCTTCCCCTTAGCTTGTTTTCAAATACCCATTGCTCCCGCAATATATAACTTGGCTGTCCTTCTCCCATCTGCTCCACTAACGATGTCTTCCACGATCCCGCCATCCACCTCGACTGTCACCGTCCGCGCTATCAACGCTGGCAAGATTACCTTTCTGCCTGCCTCTCTGTTCTTCGAGCCCGTCTTGCCGGGCTACGAAGGATTATCGGGACCAGTCTACACATTCCTTATCGAACACCCGACGAAGGGAAATATCATGTTTGATTTAGGGATGAGGAAGGACCAGGAGAAGTATGCGCCTGCAGTGCAGGGATTCTTCGACCTGTTCCGGGAGCTGGGCGGGTATGATATGGGCGCCGACGAGGGTGAAACGGTCAGTGAGCAGTTGATGAAGGGAGGAGTGGAGTTGAGCAGCGTGAATGCCGTCATCTGGAGGTGAGGTCTCTTACCTAGTCCTATCTGCGCCCTTGCTAATGGAGACTGGCGTGTAGCCATACCCATTTCGACCATATCGGTATGGACGCTGTTTCATCTTCAGTATGTCAACTGACACATTCCTTTGTACAGGTGATATATCAATATTCCCATTCACTACGGAGCTGGTGGTTGGACCTGGGACGGACCTCCGGACACATCCTGAACACGAGGACGCGCACCTCATCGAAAGTGATACCGCGTTAGTTTTTCTTCCAGTGATTCTCAAGTCTATCCTCACACGTGACCCCTAGTGGGCGCAAGGTGACCGAACTCTCGTTCTCACACGCAACGCTGCACATCGCAGATCTTCCGGCTCTGGATTACTTTGGTGACGGAAGCTTCTACGTACTCGATACTCCCGGTGTAAGTGCTATGCTTAATTTCACCTTCGTGTTGTACTGATGGTCCACCCTAGCATCACCCAGGCCATATATCTGGCCTGGCACGCGTAACCCCTACAACATTCGTCCTTCTCGGAGGTGATTGTTGCCACCACGTCGGCGACATTCGTCCTACACCGCTCCATTACTCTATATGCCCCTGTCCTGCATCACTCCTTCAGAGTGCGACGCGCTCCCTCTGCAAATCCCACTTTTCCGAAATCGCGTCTGAACCCCTACTAAAGATCCCTCCACCGCCTGCTCCGTCGGTGTACAAGGATTATGAGGCAACTATGCGGTCACTAGAGCGTTTAGCACGGCTCGATGCAGACCCGGATGTGTTGATGATCATTGCGCATGATGGGACTGCACCCGGTGTGGTGGAGGAGTTCCCGGGGACCATAAATGAGTGGAAGGAGAAGGGCTGGAAGGATAAGTTGATGTGGAGATTCTTGGAGAAGGATGGTGGCGGTTGGCGGTTCGGCTGAAGTCGTACGCGTAACCGGCGCATTGCTAATTTGTCCTACGAGCGGGCCGGTGCGCCGTTGACCACAGGAACAGAGTTCGCACTCGGTCCATCTGTAAGCTCGAACGGCGACGGACCCTACACAGCCGTCGCTGCTATCACCGCGACTAGTCTGACGTCAGATCACATCGCGACTATCATCGAGGAGCAATGGCCGGAGACGTGGGTATGGTGAGATTCCAGCCCAGGATATGATTGGTACATGAACAGCACGGCGTGCTAGGGGATAAATGCTGTCACGGGAATGATATTCCTTTCTTTGATCGTCGGATAATGAAAGACTCTTTTGAGATGTTACTTCCGTAACTTGTGCATTAGAAGCCGGGTGCTAAGTATTTCCTCGACTACATTGCTTCTGGAGACGCTCTGATATTTTGGACCCACAGCCTAAGTCAAAGTGATACAAACACCATGACAACTGTCGGTACAGCTTTGGAATCCACTCTTTCCATTGTACCACCATGGGCAAGAAAGCGAAAGCAGCGATTTGTCCGACCTTGGTCGTCCTCAAGACCCTACAAGCCGCCGGTGAAATGGCACCGTTCCCTTACATCAAGGGTATCGCAGCCTTGACTATAACTATCCCCGAGATGATCAATGTACGACACCTCATTTTACCTTCTCGGTACCATAAATAACCATAGGTTTATAGAATGCTTCAACGAACGACAAGGATATCGTATGTCCACTGTCGTTGCTGCCAAGCTCGACTTGCACCTGTGGCAGGTCGATTTCGTCTCTGCGTACCTCAATAGCGCCACGAAAGAGGATATTTACATGCGCCAGCCACCGGGTTATGTTATCCCTGGGGAACATAAAGTTTGCAAGCTTGTTCACACGATTTACGGCACCATGCAAGGGGGGCATGACTGGTTTGAGACACTGGGAAAGACCTACGACGACCTAGGATACAAACCCTCACGCGCTGATCCCTGTGTCAGAACCGTTGGACACCCAGATGGAAATTACACACTGACGGACACGTACACGGACGACGTTTGGGGAGCATCTTCCGATCCAAAGGAAGCAAGCCGTAGAAAGAAAGAGCTCGAGGAGAAATGGGAACTGAAGGACGTCGGTGAGAACCATTACTTCCTGGGCATGAAAATTGACCAGGATTTGGTGGCTGGCACGATCTCGTTCTCTCAACGCCCATACTGGGAGAACGCTCTGGAGGACTTCGGCTTGAACCACATCACCCCTCGCTCTACTCCCTTGCCAGTTGGGATCGTGTTGGATATCTCGCAGTCACCCACTACTCAAGCTGAGCAAGACGAGATGGCCGACATCCCATATCGACCCCTACTCGGACGGGTGATGTGGGGACAGCTTGCTACCCGCCCCGATCTGTGCTATCCAGTCAGTGTGCTGTCGCGCTTCCAGACAAACCCCGGAATGACGCATTGGAAGGCCCCGCTCCACGTCCTAGGCTATATCAAGGGAAGCATGGACTTTGGCATCGTTTACTCACGCGATAAACCTCTACCCCCCGTTGGCTACGTCGACGCTGACTACGGTGGATGCCGTGACACAAAACGTTCGACCTCAGGATACGTGTTCGTCATGTCTGGCGGCGCAGTTTGCTGGAGCTCGAAGCGCCAGGCTACTGTTGCGCTATCCACTGTCGAGGCTGAGTACATCTCACTCACTCGGGCAGCGCAGCAAATGATGTGGATGATGTCCTGGATGGATGAGATATTCCTACCTCAGCCCAGACTGGTGCTACTGCTAGGAGACAACATGGGAGCTGTAGCGCTCACGACCAACACACAGTCCCATCAAAAGGTCAAACATATCAGCATCCGCGAGCTCGTCAAAGACGGACACCTCAAGGTCGAATTTGTTCGTGGTGACGCCAATCCTGCTGATATATTCATGAAGCCGTTGGCTCGTGATGCCCACCACCGCTACCTCGCTGCTCTCAACGTCATGCGAGTCGCCTAGCTACGGATCTGGGGGAGTATTGGAGGAAATCCGTACCTATTTTTCTTATATTTCCTTTTTTGTTCATGACACTTCTCGATCACGTATATAAGGCGTACCGTAGTTTTCCGCACCTCAGTCGTTTCTGCTTTCGCTGTGCCGACTGAGGTGTGTATAGTTTCCCTTACCTTTCTATCCATGTACTTACGTAGCCCTTACAGAACTTACTATTATCCTTTCGCCATTACTTTGGGCTCTCCTTGCACGATTCTGTCTCTGATGGCTGTCTACGAGGCAGCATGGAGTATTAGTCATAGCTGGTTGCTCTATTTCGCCACTTGTTCATGTAGGAGAGACGTACTGATGGCTCAGCAGAAAGGAGTTATGCAAGACATGGTTAATTGAGAACACTGGAATGGGGCTTTGTAAATCGCTAGAGGAAGATACGGTGGCATGAATACATGCTGAATGAGGTTAGCGTCACAACCTTGGATTTTACTGTACGATATTATGCCAGTGTAATACTAATAATGTTGACTCGGAGACTTTTTGAAGGTGCACGTGCACGTTGCTCAGAGCTACCGGTCCGTTCTATCCAGCGCGACATTTACCCCCATCCTCAGGCCTCAGTACCTGTACACCATTTAAACGGCTTATCCTTACTCAAATCTTCATCTGCAAATGATGTTCCCTTTATACCGACACCCTCACCTTGTCGTGAACTCTCATGTCTACAGCGCTGTCACTTCAACTGTGAAGCAGCGTATAGACAAGCTACATCTCCCTGGTAGCCTTGCCAGTGATGAGTTTACCGCGTCGTGTGGACAGATGCATCGGGGTCTCGTGACTTGAACTCGTGCCCGGTTGGGCAGGGTTTCGATAGCCGAGTATTTTTTGGGTGTTGACCGCCATGTTCGTTGGCATCTGGTCGTCGAGCTCAGCGGTGACTTTGTTCCTTTCATGCTTCAATTCATTTTCTCCCCTGTTTCCTCCAGCTTTAGGTGAAGAGACACGGTCAGTCGTTGCTGGATGAGGGGAGATGGATGAGCAGTGGGAGAGTATGTCAGATAGCGCAGATGGAGATAGTAAGTACGTCCCTTCACTCCCTCCACGCACACTCAGACATCCGCAGCTCGGCCCTACAACGACACCATCCAAGCACATTTAACGGAGTGCCCGCCTCTTGAACACTACACCCTCTACGCAGTAGCGATCTTGTGCAAGGACGGTACATGTACGACGTCTTCTTCAGTATGGGCCCACCGGGGCTGCCTTTTCACCATACCCATGTCTACTATCTACGCGCTACGAATGCTATGGAACATATCATACTCTCTTTTATTCGTTTCCAGGACACACCGAGGGCGAACTCGGCATCCATGGGGGTCCCTACGCGCCTCAAAGAGTGGATCAAGGGATATCCAATTATGCTTGCCTACCAGGCGTCAAGGCCCCGGCCACGCAAAGGTGCTCGTACGTCCCGTATCCTCAGTATCCGTCGTAATGTACGGATGTACACGAAGGATCTCGTCAAGTCTGCCTCAACGTGGGAGTACAATCTGGGAAAAATCGTCGGTAGGTCGCCTGTGAAGTACTCTGATGGGTACAGGAAGCGGATGGACATGCCATCTCAGTTTGAAGCAGGACAGGAGGACGCTGACCGTTTCCGGAGTCTGACAGATCTCAAATGGGGAGAATTCGAGTCGCTGACATTTGGAGGATTGGGTCAGGAAAAGTTGCAGTTTGATTTGAATGAGAGTGCTAGGACGGTGCGTATATATTGCATTTCCTACATTTTCTCGTCTTATCGTTTGCAGGAGCGGAGCGCAAAGCGACACCCACTCAGCTGGAATGACTCCGAGGAATAATATTGTACAGCTAATAATAAATTTTATAAACAAGCATGGATCTAAAGAAAACCATAGGACTCGGATCTGCCACTCGTATGAGTTGGCCCACACCAACTAGTATGTAGCCTCCCGAACGGCAGCGTCTAAACATATGGATGTGTTTTTCTCAGCTATCAAAGCTTCACCTATATTCATTGACGCCGTACATTGGTGCCGACCTGTACAGCTTTGCAGGTACTATCTTCAGTCGCCGCAATGGTGTCAAAACATACCAATATGTTTTTCTCGGCTATCATCTACCGAGGGAGGGATGTCTGAAAGCTTCACCGAATTCATTGGTGTCATTGAATGACATCCGGTGCTATTTTCAAAAGTATTACAGGTGCGGTATCCGTACCACTAAAACATATTTCCATGATTTCCGAGCCTATTTTCGGAATTCTGGGATATTGATTAAATGGGAAGCTCTAATCAACAGGTACAGAAGGCAATGTCAGTCGATCCGGAATCACCGCAGGAAGTAGATCCTTCACGAGGACTTCTAAGATGCCATCAATCCTAAGCGTGACAAGCCTGGAGAGAGGCGGTGGCGGGGACAAGGGCGGGACGGCAGCGGACGCAACAACGACGAGCAGATGTGAATGACACATTCGGATAGGTGATGACATATGTGTGGCTGGTCAGGGAGTTATGAATGTTTGCATTGGGCGTTATTGATTGACCGTCAGGTATCATTGATAGCTTTCATTACACACGTTATACATGATGGTGTCGACGGTAAGCTCCCTCGTTTTATTAATGGGATTGCATATAGGGACTCGATGTCATGGTTTTGAGGCCCACATTATTGGGTCAAAATCTCAGCTGACTTACCACCGTACGTCTGGTTTTGTTCTACTTCAAATTTGATTGATTTTTTTTTTTGCAAATAACAATGTTGCTCTGGTAAACCAGCGTGAACGAATTAGTGTTATAATACCTAATGAGTTACAGAAGACATACCTGGTGATTCAGCGAGAGCGACAAGGGCTCGGTGCTGAGACCACGCAGGTATATATACTGAAAGAAAGACACAGCGAGGGGACTGATGCCCGTTAGTTCTCGTGATCTTTGTGAATGACGATGCATACTCACTGATGAGACGGCTTAGACTCCCTGGAGAGGCTCCCAAGAGGAGGCTGAGACCGCACATGCTGGATATGCCTGCCGGAGGTGTGAGATATGGAAGAGATCCGAGGCGAGGACTTCTTACCAATTAGACTTGTGTAAATATACATTCTTTAAACGCGATATAAAGCGACTCAGATGACCTCTTCCACAATGTAAACTCGTGGAGTCGTGGCTGGCTGCTATTGGGTATTCGTTACCTCATGTATTACTCGAACTAGTCCGATTCTTACTATTCGCAGTCCTAAGTGGGGCTCTATTGCCTGAATAGGGCCTTCCCCTTAACTTGTTCCGAAATACCCACTGCTCCTGCAGTTGATATAACTTTGCTGTCTTTCTCCCATATGCACCATTAACGATGTCTTCCACGGTCCCGCAATCCACCTCGACTGTCACCGTCCGTGCCATCAACGCTGGCAAGATTACCTTCCTGCCTGCTTCTCTGTTCTTCAAACCCATCTTACCGGGCTATGAAGGACTATCAGGACCAATCTACACGTTCCTTATCGAACACTCGACAAAGGGAAAGGTCGTGTTTGATTTAGGGATGAGGAAGGACCGGGAGAGGTACGCACCTGCAGTGCGGGGAGTCTTCGACCGGTTCAGAGAGCTCGGTGGGTATGATATGGGTGCTAATGATGGTGAAACAGTCAGCGAGCAGTTGATGAAGGGAGGAGTGGAGTTGGACAGCGTGAATGCCGTTGGAACCGTATCGCTAGGTCCGAGAGAGGGAATGAGGAAGCGGTAGTGATAGTTGCAGATATAGTTATGGATAAACGGAAACGTACGGGAATAATGCACGTGATCGCGGAGGGACCGGACCGTGCCAACGCTCCTACCGTCATCTGGAGGTGAGGTCTTTTTCCTAGTCCCATCTGCGCCCTTGCTAATGGAGACTTGCATGTAGTCATACCCATTTCGACCATATCGGTATGCATGCTGTTTCATCGTCATCGTGTTAACTGACAGTCTTTTCTGTATAGGTGATATATCAATATTCCCATCCACTAGGGAGCTGGTGGTTGGACCTAGGACAGACCTCCGGACACATCCTGAACACGAGGATGCGCAGCTCATCGAAAGTGATATTTCGTTAGTTTATTCTTCAGTGATTCCTAGGTCTATTCTAGATCTCACGCGTGACCCCTAGTGGATGCAAGGTGACCGAACTCTCGTTCTCACACGCAACGCTGCACATCGCAGATCTTCCAGCTCTGGATTACTTTGGTGATGGAAGCTTCTACTTACTCGATACTCCCGGTGTAAGTGCTATGCTTAATTTCGCCTTCGCATTGTATTAACAGTCCATCCTAGCATCAACGAGGACATATATCCGGCCTGGCACGCGTGACACCTACCACGTTCGTCCTTCTCGGAGGTGATTGTTGCCACCATGTTGGCGATATTCGTCCTACACCGCTCCATTACTCTATATGCCCCTGTCCTGCATCACTCCTTCAGAGTGCGACGCGTTCCCTCTGCAAATCCCACTTCTCCGAAATCGGGTCTGAGCCCCTACTAAAGATCCCTCCACCACCTGCTCCCTCGGTATACAAGGATTATGAGGCAACTATGCGGTCACTGAAGCGTTTAGCACGGCTCGATGCAGACCCAGATGTGTTGATGATCATTGCGCATGATAGCACTGCGCCCGGTGTGGTGGAGGAGTTCCCGAGGACTATAAATGAGTGGAAGGAGAAGGGCTGGAAGGATAAGTTGATGTGGAGATTCTTGGAGAAGGATGGTGGCGGTTGGCGGTTCGGCTGAAGTCGTACGCGTAACCGGAGCATTTCTAATCTGTCCTACGAGCGGGCATGGTCCACAGGAACAAAGTTCGCACTTAATCCAATATATCAGAGTGTCTCCAGAAACAGTGCAGTCAAGGAAATACTCGACACCCAGCTTGTAGTGCTACTAATTATGGGAGTAGCATCTCAGAAACTTCTTTCGTTTACCAATGATCAAAGAAAAGAATATAATTCCCGTAACAGCATTGATCCCTCACGCCGTGCTGTGCATGTACGAATCATATCCTGAGTTAGAAAATCCCCACACTCACGTCTCTGGCCATTGTTCCTCGATGATAGTCACGATTTAATCTATAGTCAGCGTCGTCGCAGTGAAAGCAGTGATGGGTGAGTATCGCGCTCTTCAAATTGTTCTAGTAGTAGGGTCGTTATACCTATAAACTATGTATTTTATACAGACAAGTAGACAGATACTGATACACCCATACGCTGTCAGAGACTCGTTCTCTCGGAACCATTTCCCGGGGTCCACGATTTCGTCCCCAAAATCATTGTATACTATGATGCATAGGTATTGATGCAGTTTAAGACATTTGGGAGAGCATTATATGTTCTTATAGAATAACGTGCAGATTAGGGTCCTGTGCACCAAAGATAGCGGCAGGACTCGGATCATTAGGTATATGGACAATGAATAGATTGTAATAATAGCAGGAGAGCCTATATACTCGATGCCTGCAGTAGCAAGGATTCTCAGTATCTTGTCCAATGAGTAAAAGCAATGCATAGGACAAATTTTCATCGCTTTGACCGATCTCGTCTTCATTCTTATCGAGAACAAGGCATGTGTACCCAGAGTCTGACTGTACACGATAGGTCTTGGAAATAAATTGAAAGGAATCAGCTAAGCTCACAGTGAAGAAAAAGCGAATTATCCGACTGGGCACCCTCAACAAGCCAGGTCAGTATTAGCAGCAATAGAACGAGTGTAAGAGTAATAAAGTAATCTCTGCAGTACGACTACGAGGCTTTTATACCTCCACAAGTATTCTAGTGAGTTCTAACAGTATCTTAAAATTATAGCTGAGTAAGTCATGTAGAAACTTCGAGTGCGGGGACGACTTTTCATGTACGGGTAAAAGTCCGGATGGATGCTTGCGTACCGACTAATGTCGGCTTGCTTTGCCAACAGTCAGAGCATTGAATAGATCGTTCCTCGTGTCCCTTGTAAGCAATGGAATATGGTCATTCTGATAACCGTTTCCTGATAAACGGAATGTCAGCACATTGCTGTTGTAAACGAAAATGAAAAGTATTCACGCATCAATAAATTGCGAATGTTCGCAGCATCTTCTATACGCCCTCCAAGTTCGAACCTTTGGTCACGATAATCAAAAACAATCTAGAAGAAATGAACCCGTCGTCAACTCCTGGATTATTCCTTGAGGAAAGGGGCGATTACAAAGAGTGCTTTCCTGCGTCTGACATATGCAGTCTCGAAAGGAGCCATGGAAGGAGACAGGCGTCGTCGTATTTTGGCTCCTCGAGTGGATAAGGCCGATGATGTAGACAGGAAGTTGATGAAATAGGAGACCATCGAGAAAAACTTCGCTGCAAGACTTGTGAAGTGTTGATAATTGTTCTCAATGGTGCTCTGAGCTACAACTGTCCACTGGGGGAATTGAAGTACAGAGAGAGCAGTAATAGAAGCTGACATACCTCGCTGCTATCCTCCTTTGTGCCCTGAGCTATTAATCTGCCCTGTTCAGAGAGTTGAATGTGCAACTCTTCCTGCATGACCACTAAGAGACTCAGAGTGCGACGTAAGTCTGAATTCTCCACGCGAAGAAGCTTTATTTCGTGTTCAAGTGTCCTGAGGGAACCTGTCATGTCTAATTGCTCGGCGCGAATCTCTCTCATATTTTGTTCAAGTGTCCTAAAGGAATGGCCAGAATGTGCGCGAATACTCATAATATTGTTCGTCTAAGCAAATCGGTGAGCAATGCAGTTAGGGGAAAGAGCTGACTGTATGTGTACATCAAAGTTTCTCTGTAGGTTGTCAACCTGCCGCGCGAACCCATTGATCTCATCACGGACGTTGGCGGTCATGAGATATTGCATGATCCTGCTCTTACTGGCATTGTTGCTTTGCATTATTTCCAGGTTACGGATGATATGTTCCAAGCACCTGCTCTCTCTGCGTAAGATGAAAGGATAGGAAACGGGGGGAGACATACCGCATGAAGTTTGCACACAATTCTTTGAGAATTGACACGTCTCCGTTATCAGTCCGCAAATATGTAAGCGCGACATCGTTCAATGTTATTATAGTCTGCCCGACGCGCTCAGCAAGTTCTTGTATATCCTTGTCGTTCATAGTCGCATTCTACAGACTGACGGTTATGTCTGGTGCCAAGAGAGAACATGAGACGTACATCGATCATCTTGAGGATGAATATACCCAAGCTTGCGACGCCCTTGATGTAGGGTATCGGTGCCATTTCACCGGCGGCATATAGACCCTCGAGGACAACCAAAATGGGAGGAATCGTTGCTTTCGGTTTCTTGGCCATGGTGGTACGATGGGAGGAGTGAATTCTAAAGCTGTAGAAGGCAGCTGTAAAGATGTTTGTAGCCTAGCCTGAGATTCAAACAAAACACGTAACTTGAAAAGCATTTTTAGAGACGTCGTTGTTGAAAAACAACAAACACCACACATCTGTAAAGCCACCCCGAACACATGGAATAACATGATAAAAGACTGCCAAAGATGGTCATAAAAAAAAAGAAATAAGAATCATGGCGAATAAATAGGTGACGATTTTCAACCCGCCGGTTATGAATTTGAGTACTTGGTAGGCTGTGTAATGATTTCGCAAATTGATCAGCTCTGAGTCTTGTCCAAGTCCAGCGTTTTTCTCAGATGTGAACTAGATCCGATATATGATGTTGAACTGATATACAGGACGATTTTACATAGCAGATGTAAAAGGCTCGGATAGTTTTTTTGATTGTTGAGGTTCGTCGATGGCTGGCGGGTGGTGACTCATAGTTGCTTTCCTGCATATAGGCACCGGTCCGGTCCTCCGCAACCCCGTGCGCTCTAGGGCAGGTTTTTGCGGATGTTTCGTAGCTTAGCTTTGCACCATCACATCCATTCGGGTAGCGTACCCTGCGATACAATTCCATTGCAATCGTGTATCTCATATCTGTACTTGCTTAGGAACGGAACTGGGCGGTCCATCATCGTAAGTATAATTGATTTTAAGGCGAATTCGTATTGGTTAACGATAACTAGATGCACTCTTCAAGTTACATTTGTAAGGATTGACAAGGAGCGAGATATCCTTGTTTCTTTAGACAGCCGGTCAGTTCTTGCCAGTCCAACTTCGTGCATCTTATGGCTTCAGTGGAGCTCCATCGTTCTCATAGATTGCGTCAGCTCCTTTTCAAGTACTTATCGATCCCACAATGGTAGAACTTCTGTCTTTCTCCCAAATACCAGGCTTGTCTTCCCAACTTTTAAGATGTCCTTCTCCTTCACGATTTGACAACCCACATTGACCGCGAGAATGGGAGCTCAACCACGTCTTTCATTCATTGATGATCAAAAAAAGAATATATGACCTATAATGGCAACATTTTATCCCCTAGCACGCCGTGCTGTTCATGTACCAATCATAACCAGGGTTGGAGTCTCCCCAAACCCACGTCTCCGGCCATTGCTCCTCAATGATAGTCGCGATTTGATCTGACGTCAGAGTCGTCGCGGTGATAGCAGTAATGGCAGTGTAGGTTCCGTCGCCATTCGAGCTTACGGATGGACCGTACGCGAGCTACGTGCAAAGTGTCAGTGGTACAGCTACGGTGCTGGGCTGGACTTACGGAGATACTGGTGACGCTTGTTCCGTCGGGATAGGTCGATTGTCCGAAACGGTACAGGAAGCCTACAAGAGCGAGGGGTTCAACTGCTGTTATGTGGCTAGGTGACTGGGAGGACGAACCATAAGTTAACTGGTTAGCAGCACCGGCAGCGTAGCTCGAGTCTTTAGGAGTGACTACGATGGTGCATTTAGGACCGGCATCACGAGCTGCCAATGGTGAAGAGGAGACAGCGGTAGCAGCCAAGAGTGCGGTAAATGCGCGGAAGAACATCGTGCAGCTGATGATTGATATGCTCGAGCTAGCGGATTTAAACGAGTGATACCAGTAGGGTCGCAATTCAGCATGTGTGGAGCACGATACTAATTTTCCGTGATTGACTGAAATTGATATTCGGCTGCTTACTTTACTCGTGGGGTCGAAGGAGACGGAAAGATGTGTTGCTCTTCGAGCGTCGTTCATGGCACGAAGAGCCCCGTATCATTTCGTTTCAACTATATGAGATCTTCGGGCATTTGGTCGACGGTCTGCAGTGCTAACAAGCACTGGTAGATGATGCTCTTGGCTGAAGAGTGGGGTACATGTCCAGGAACACCCGCACCGCAGTCGTCTCTAGAGCTGATCAATGTGGAGGATGGCTTTTGCCCTGGTTGATGATCTGATCTGTTTCCACGGAATGTGAATTTCATAATGCGCGAGGTCGCCCTTTTAAAGATAGAGATAATGATTGCATTGGAGGTGCGGATGAACCTTTGAAACGTCACAACGAACATGAGCAACTGGAAGGGAGTGCGAAAGTCGACAGGTAATATGAAGTTCTCAGCGTATCTGACCTCTTAAGCTCACGACCTTTTCCTGCTAGCCTTTGTCTAAACAACTCCACTGAGGGTCCCGGTTCTAACGAGCTGGCAAATTTCTATTGAAAATCGTCGTGAGGCCATTGATCTACCAGTGATGAATATGAGACATATATTTATGTTGATGGGCCGCAGCAGGCTACATAACAACGTCAATATTATCTACGTGATTCCTGGTGCTGGCTGAATGCATACCCTCGTACGCAGCGTATGAAAGAACCTGAGACCCCTACCGATTAAATCCACTTATGCTTTAATGAGCACACCAGAAATCCAACAAATGATATACATGCTTATTTCGTCCCTCATAGACCACTAGTTACGTTAGAATCGGGGTCGTGATAATCGGAAGACTTCGATCAATTTGAGGTTACTATGATCACCCGCGGCGGTTATGTATAAATTTGGGAAGGCAAAAGGCCGTTGATCTTAAAGTCAGAGAGCAGGTGACCGACACTGTTCAAATGGCCTATATTTCAACTAGTCAAAATGAAAAGGTGATACACATAGGCTAATAGTGAAAACTCGTTGCGGCAAAAAGCCGAGTACTTACATAAAAGAATAACATGTATAGAGCACGTATAAAACAAACCAACAAAGGTGACGATGCAACCAAACAGATTGGTCCTCTATGATCGACGCGAACAGGATAGATCAGTCCCATCGGTCGAGGTTCGAGAAAATATAAAGGTCGTACCGGGATAGAAGTAGTGGAAAGACTTGGACGTTGAACTGGTTTTCATCTGGTACATACAGCTTGGCAGTCGAAAGCGTTTTCGCGGATGATGAAAGGAAGCTCTGACTTCATCATAAACCGCGTTTTGGGGACTTGGAGCGCTCGAAATGGCCTCCGAGATCGCCGGAATAGACATAACCACCAACAAACGCGCCATCAAGCCCACAAACCATGGTATATGATGAAGTCCTAAACATTCTCTTCTCTCCTGCAAAGCGTATGCTGCTGTCAACATGTATACAAACGGCTGTAAGATCAACAGGAACGCAGCCTGAGGAAATGTAATGGTCGCAGGTAACGTTGATGTTCGTCGATGAAGTTCTCACCATCGAAGTTTTGTAATCGGCACAGCGGGCTTCCAACCTAAATCGACCCGATCCTCTGGACCTGGCTTGGCTATTTGGATGACTTCAAGAGAGAATCGTTCTTTAGATACACTTTTGAAGAGACGTAAAACCCACAGCATTGACAATCAACGAAGATCACTGGCGTTATACTTATGGTCAATGTTACAAGAATTCTCGTCTGTTTAAGCGTTTCGCCTTAACGCGAAATAGCCTCGTAACGTGAAGGAAGAATGCGGATACACAGTCACGTGTACCCTGCCGACAAGACTATTTCAATATCCCGACCCCAATAGATGCAAAAATACACACCACCGACAGACGAAGGGAACAAGAGAGATACGTCGACCTACGTCTCATTCACCTCGTCACCCGAAGAGACAACGCGTCAGGTGTATTACAACGAACAAAGGAGATACAACCGAAGAAATAGTGATACAGTAATCGTAAGGAACGCAAAGTTATCGACATAATACAGTACGGATATCATATCTGATCGTGTATGGGTATCGCCGTGTGTGAGAGCCGAACGAAAGAGACATTAAAAGCTATATTAAAAACTAGAGGAATGATCAGAAAAATGAACAGAGATGATAGAAGACCCAAAATAGCGCCACTAGACCAATATTGGGCACCATCCATCGTTGAGCCACACCATCCACAAGAGGAACAGCCACGTCGATCGTAGAATTCAGACAATTCAGCGCGTTGGTATCGACCCACGAAGGTATTGGCGTATCAGCGGTATCATTCTGCAGCGCTCCGGTATTGTTATATCCGTCTACCGTCAACGCCACCGAGCTCGCACGGTAATACTGAACGGACTGTTCCGGCTTGGGAGTGCTCGAATCCGAATCATTGAACGATATGGGCGCGCTTGATGAGGAAGAAGTGTTGATCACTGAAGAGCAATTGCTAGTAAGGTCCGTAATAATGGAAGTAACGGTTTCGTTGTCAGCTACGACATGGAACGTGGCATTGCCCGAAATTGCAGGGAATGTGGCGTAGGTCATCATTCCGCCTGGTCGACTCGAGTTATCTGGGCGACCACACTGTCAAATATAATAAGCTGGTGAGTAGGGAAAGAGCAGAGACGCAGTACTTCGTTATTGTGTAGGTACGCGGCCGACCCCAATCCAATACCACCCCACGCTAAGGGCCAGTAATAGAAAGGGAATCCTAGGCCAGCTACACCACGGCTTGGGTTACCTGGATATCCACTCCCGTATGTTCTGTCGAAGAATGTCAGCTGACATGCTTTACTGAGGACGAATGTGGGCGTACCTGGTTCCCATTACCTGGTCCCTAGTCCCTCCGCCTTGAGGACGTCCAGCAAAGAGCTGTCCAGAGGATATGGTCGACACGGCACCTCCTCCTTTTCCATACGACGTAGCCTGCTTCGAGGATCCACTGCTACTTATGGACTGAGAGCGCATCGAACCTGAACATCTCGTAAGGCGCAGCACGCAGTGAAAAATTGGAGTGATCGTGACGTACCGGAGGAACTTGAACCACTGCTACCACTTGAGCTACTGCTCTTTCCACCTCCGCCGCTGCTACCTTTACCGCCGCCCTTGCGACGGTATACTTTTCGCGCACGCTGAGAGATGAAAGGAACGTACATAAGTGCCGGACGGAACCCCGTTCTCTTGGTAGTTTTATTGTGGTTCCTGTACAGCCTCCAACCCATATGGGGAAGGAAGGCCGGGATGATCGGGCCGCCATACTCCACGAGGCTATGGTGATGGTTGTTGGTTGTTGGTTTTAACACTGTTCAAAAAAACAGCGTTGAAGTTTAATATCATCGCATAGATAGATAAAGTTCGACCTACATGCTCTCGTTGACTTTGTTCCGCATGGATGTTCAATTGGTCTTCATGGTTAAGCTTCATCCTTGAACCGGGGGCCTGATTACTCGGCAATGACTCAGTCCGAACTTCCTGGGAGTCCCATTAAATTCGGAAAAATCATCCATGGCTGTACACACCGAAAAAACAGCGACCCGCATTGTATAGTGATCACAAGGTTTGAAAAAATAACATATGCGATTACACTGCCTTCCCGGCTATGATTCAATTCTACAACAGGTTCAATACAGCGTGTACATGCTACAGTTACAGCGTTTCAGTTATACAGTGATACAGGCAATAGAAACTCAGCAGCGAACAGCCCTTCTCAGGCAATACAGATATCCACTTTTAGACGTGGATGCATCGACTCTTTACTCCACGCGAACTCCTCGTACAAATCGATACTCATCTGCGGAGCCTGGATATGATGCCTGAATAAGCGTGGTTAAGATTATGGATGTCACGAAGAAGAATCAGGAAGAACATACACGCCGGTGATATGCTTTACCAGGCCATCAAAAGACTGCATATAGTCTTCGCAGGGAAGGTCTCGGCAATGGACGCTCATGAATGTTTGATGGAATAGCACGGCCTTAAGGCACTTGACGCTGTCGTTGGACCCGGATAGGCGGCCATCCTTGATAACAGCTGCCTTGACGTTCGATACAGGCCCGGCTCTGTGTTTCTCGTAAAAGTGCTGGACCTAGAACGCGATGGGTAAACCGAAGGAGAATGGAAATGGGCACGTACCAGTGCTCTCCATCCGTAAGCCGCACTCGTGTAGGACCCATCTGCGCCACGGTTCCTGGGACAAGACTGGCACTCAAGAAGTAATGGGGACGCATCCATCTCTGCTACGGATGCCTTATCTGGATTGCACCCCATGGAGCGGATGACACTCTCTGTGACGCTGCTGAGTGTCTTGTCCCGCATCAGGCAGTCAGTATTCCACGCGCCGCGCACCATGTATGTTTTCGAGTTGAGGCGTTTCGTAGGATCTAGCGAGGCGTCTTTGAGGGATGAGATCGTCAGGCATTGATGGGTGATGGTATCAGGGTAAATGAGAGGAATCAGCTTTTGATCACCAAGGTAGCAGCGCCTGCAAAGAAAGACGGTCGACGCCAGCTGAAGACAGACTAATTTATCGCCCGCAGACAAGGTCGGATCAGGTCCAATAACAAACTCTGCTAGCAGGCAATGGACGTGGTATTTCCAAGCAATGCAGAAATTTGGTAAGCCGGTCATAACTGGAGCAAAGTGTTGTCCCGTAACCTCGATTTCGGATGGAAGTTCTAGTACTGAGGTGGCGAGTGCGGAGTTGAGGAAATCGACGAGAGAGGGAAGTACAAGGCTTGAGGAGAAGGCGTTTTTGAATTCGCGTAGGATGGCAACAGCGAGGATCTTTCGAGAATTGACAACATACATACGTTCTCGGGCGAGACGTTTTAATTTCATTGACTCCATGTAGGTCACGAGTTTGTCCTTGATATTGGTCCAGACTACGTTGATGGGAGGCGTCAGGATGATAATTCCCGGAGGAGCATATACGTACTTCGATCAGTAAGAGCACGGTTTTGGTTCACCTGAGGGTGGGTATAGAAGTTGTCGGGATACTTGATATTATTGAGTTCGTATTCATAGCCCATGCTGATAAGTTTTTCGCGTATACTGCAAAGCATCAGCAATGTCCTTGTGCGAGAATGAGTATAAACGTACGCTTCGATACGACCAGTCTTTGCATCAAGGGATACATTAGAAGCTGGACGTCGGTCATACCACAGTCGGTAGTGGTCCGCGGCCTGGAAATTCATGAATACTACGATCACGGGGAAAGAACAGACTCACCCGTTCATTTGAGAGAACAAATCGGTTTCTCTCCGCGATATATGCGTCCATATCCTCCGGCTTCAGACTCATGAGCTTCGCACGAACCTCATCGAAATCCTTCGGTAGGAAGTATAGTTCGTCCCAACTCTTCTTCCCTCCTGTAATTTCTAGAATACAGTCAGAATGGCAGCAATACCGAGCAAATCAGTACACTTACTGACGTACTCCAGAGGAATCATAGAGACAATCAGACGAGAAATCGTGACCTCTTCCTGCGTACGGCAAAGGTAGACATCTTGGACTTCCCTCAGGCTGTAAACAGGTCGATATATGCGCATATAATGGGTTATATAGAGGGAACATACTGTATTTTGGCGCAAGCATGGCATATTCGAAGACGAAGACTGAAGTCTGGAAACCGGACGTATTTCTGGCAGTGCTATGGCATAACGTTAGTGAATGATATCAATAGAGCAGGGAAGAACGCACACAGCATCTCGTCTCATATATGAGACTAACCCATGCTGGCTCCGACGTACCCTCTGGAGGTCTCGGTAAATCAACGACATTTCCCCAAGCCGACTTCCACACAGCGACAGACGCCTTATCGAAGAGTGCGCCTCGAAAGCCTTTCATCAGACGAGAAAGGTGAAGGAGGTCGAGAGGCTCTAAGCGCCCAAAAATCTTCAGAAAACATTGTTATCCCAAGCATTGTTGGAGAGAAAATCAAGCCAACCTCAAAATGGACGTCCCTCGGCAGCATGGTAAATCTGTCGACCTCAGTAGGGGATTTTTTGGGTCTCTTGCAGCCATGCTGAAGTGCACCGCTTTCCCCGTCGTCTGAGCCAACCCGTCGCTTTCGAGGCATGTACAAGAGGCAAGCTGAGACAGTGGTATTTTGAAATAGGAAGCCTCGTTACCCGACACGTGATTGTGACTTGAGCGTGTCAGACCTAAAATTAGAAGAAATTAGACGCGTCTTTCACTTGTTACTGTCACTCCTCCACCACGCCTTCATCCTGGAGCATGATAATTATTAATTACCTTATTTGTGTTGTAAACTATGGCGCCGAAGCTTTTTTCCCAGCCCTGTACAACAACAGACATACTTGCTACACTGATCTTCGTTGTCGGGCTTTATAAATCAGAATCTGGGCCAAATCGACTCAAACTCCGTTGCTTACAAGGGATTCCGTTCTCAATTAATTATTCCACACTTCGTTACTTAATCAAAATGTTTACATGCATTCAGATGTTTAAACGGGTTCAAAAGGTCGACCCGAACTTCGAATTCTATCCAATGAAGACCTTTCCTATTAAGACAGAATAAGCATCATTATCCTACTATCCAGCAGTTCCAGCGAAAATATAAATCATAATAACAAAATGCAGAAATTTAGGTTACGCAATAAAGGTAGGTAAACAATATTACAGGGCACAGTCCAAGGAAAGATAAAATAGACAAGAACGTCGTGACATCACAGAACAAATCTTCTGTTTGTATCCTACGATTTCATGTTAACGAGACAATGGATGGGGGAAAGAGTGGGACAGGGGCTTACAATATTACTGGAGCAGCATAATTGCGGCGTCTGCTTGTACTTTCTTTTCATAATTTTACTGAACAAAAATGAATGAATCAATATCGTGTGCTCTGCAGTAAAAATCGAAAATTCAACGTACTTGATCGAGTCGAAAAACTTGTTGTATGTCGGATATGGATCATGCTTGAGGGACATTATAAAGGCCTTTACAGAGCCTGAAATTTTGATGTCATATCATAGATATGAGATACTCACGTCGCTCATGGCACCTCCCCCAGGTGTATCCATGCTTAAACGATTATCCTTAGAACTTGAAAGGGATATCTGCGTCACCTTGAGTACCTATTTAGTATAAAACAAGGTACATGAGACTTACAGCTCCGGCTTGAGTCGACTTGCGTCTAATCCACTTCCTCGTGACGGATCCGCCTTGGTACAAACCTCCAAAGTCGTGCTGTAACAAATGAAGGCTATCAGGTGCGGTCGCGAGATACCTTAAATAGGAGGTACCCAGACGTAAGGTAGATCTAATATAATTGAAGAAAATGTTAGAATGCAGCTGACTAACGTATAGTTGACTCGAAATACTTACCCAGGGCGCTCCCAGAATGACAGCACTGTCACAGGTAATGTTAATGTAAACAAATATACTTAGGGTACCTGAGAAACTTACATCAAACAGCGCCTTTCGCAATAATGAATTAGTTAGTGTGTGTTAGCTGTAGCCCCTTGTAGGAAACTTACTGTAAGCCGGCACCCAGGAGGAAGGGGCTTCACCATGATCTCGTGCATATCCTTTGGGAGAAACATTGGACCAAGAAACGCGTAAAAAAAACTGGGACACACATCGTCCACAATGTAGCCGTCATCAACAGGGTAGATGACTAGAACAAGGGCAATTAGCTGAGAATGCTACGACATATTTGTGAAGGGCAGACCTTCATCGTATCCGTCTGGCTCGTCGCCATTCCGGTCTTTTATTTGGCCACCATGTCCAGAATCTGGCAGAGCAACACTCGGAAAACAGAAAGGGCACATAAGAGAAGAGCGAAACGTACAATGAAAGACCAATGAATCCTCTCGACGTGCACCCTTGACAAGCCAACGCATTGCCTTGATGATGTTGCTCTTAGTGGGCATCTCGTTATCATTCTTGTTGTCATCTCTGAGAACCTTGATCTCCATAGCACTTCGGGAACTGGAGTTCCAGTGTTCTGAAGAACAAAGGCGGTCAGTGTCATTCTGAAATGGGTAATCATAACCATCACGTACCGGATAAGAAACTACTGATCTGCACGGCGTCTTTGATACAACCCGAGAGTTCCCCGAGCACTTGGCTATCTTCAAGTCTCCGACGACCGACATAGTTGATACCAATCTATATTGAATTTGTTTTGAATGTGTTCAGCGCCCTCGCATCAATTACATGTAACGATAAGGTCCACTCACACAAAGTGCCTTCTTACGCCCCATCTGCTCCGGATATCTATCTGGGGAATATTCTCGTACCGTAGGTGCGAACTCTTTTTCATCAAACTCCCCGTACAAGTTATTCCGACCAACAAGATATGCGCGCCTGGGATAGATCTGAGGAAAACCGGCAACAATCTGTACAGGGTGCCTGCTTTCCGAGTGATTATGATGTCGACCGCCGCCATCATAGCGGTGGTAATACTTATTATGATGATGAAGTCGACGTGGGTAGTGATATGCCTTCGATCTGCCACGGGTCAGAACCGGGCTTCGATAAATGAGTGAATTGTCTGAAAGCATATGACGGTGTGCGTACTGGGAACTTGTCCTGTTTCAGGGTAAGAATGAGCTACGTAAAGGTCAGTCAGAACCACTCACTCGACGGAAAACAACGGATATGCAGGATCAATATATGAACAGTGATCTGTCGGACCGGTTCCGAGGAATGTGTGCGATTTAACGCTGTAGAGCTTTCTATCATGTGAACAGCGTCAGAGGGAGAAGAGAATGATGTTTAGATGTTAACATTTGGCCCGAGTACTGAAGAAACTCACACTGTCTGGAGCCTGTTCAAGTCGTGAGATGATATATCCAGACGAAGGCGGGAACTCACGATGGAAATGGCATTCCGAAAGATGGTTCTAAAGAAGCCCTTCGGTCAATGTACAAATCCCACATCATCATCCAAGGTTAGAGACGACAGAAGGAATTATTCCCTCTGGAATTGGTGCGAATGGTTGAATCCTTGACCTGCCGTTCGTGGGTGAAGAAAAAGAAAGGCGGTGAGGCTTCTTGGACTCATCGCTTTCGAAAATTTCCCGCCTAGTTGGGCGTCTATATCACGCTTCCACACCGCCCTGTCACGTCGCTAAAGTTGGTAAGTGAATCAATATGATGATGATGGGTGCGGAGATAAGAATCTATAAGATGCGTATCAGTCCTTGTTGTGAGGTCGACACGGCATTAATTCAGCAGGGGATTGGCCAGTCCGGAAAAGCGCATCAAACAGGCTCAAGAAGGAAATAGGCATGAGACCTGAGACGAACGTGCTAGACGATGTTGCATTTGACGAGACCAGCAATTCTTTTGGAGAATTCGAGGTGAAATTATAGGAGATTCAATGAATGTAGAAGGGTTGTGTCCAAATTAGAAATTTTCAACCTTTCCCAAGCAGGACGCGAGTCCACTGAAACCCCCAATCCGGATCTAGTACAGCAGCGGCGCTAAAGCTGAAGCCTGAGACTGAACGGCATCATACCAAAATGATCTCAGAAGAAATACCAGGAGAGAGGTGGCAATGGCATCAGCAAAGAAACAAGGAGCTCGTTTTCAAGAGACGATTCACGCTGGAGGAACATTTCGAAGGCGACGCGGTCCGCGGAGGTCCGGGATTTAACTTTACCTTGCCACATGGCTTTCGATCGGCTTCGCCAAATTTGACCAAGCTCCGAAACAGCCTGCCACTGCCACACAGCTATTCCTCTTTTCAACCGCCACGGTGGTACCAGTGCAAGGTTTTTCATAGGTTCATCTTCCATTACAAGGTATGCTGTGATAAGATTGATCTTGTCACCGTCTTAATACTCGCATCTTAGGCTAAGTGTCTCTGATGGCAGACATCAGAACGATGTCGACTTTATCGCCACTGAACTGCGAGCCTTGCTCAGACTTCTCCTGCTCAAATCACCGACTGCTATCTCATCACTTCCCTGCAGAAGATACCACCTCTCTCTATCTAGAACGGCTGTCTCACTGCAACGATCCTCCGTCACCAACTGAAGCAGACGAACTTCGACGGGCGATCCTCTCTTATGAACAGCAGCTCCAGAACCTAACCAAAGAGGAGGAAAAGCTGCAGCAGATGCTCACGAAGATACGTGGCTCCGACGAGGAGAAAGCAGGTCTTTTGCATCGGGAGAAGAAGCGGGTTTTGGTTGCCATCAATGACAGAAAACGCGTGCTCAGCCCCGTCCGACGCCTTCCAGTCGAACTTTTGTTCCTCATATTCCTTGAAACGATTGAATTTCCCGTTCGTCCCTCACATAATCCCGATTACTACAGCTGGTGGGTTTTTCACCCCATCGATAACCCTATGTGGTCCCTACAATGTGTTTCGAAGCAGTGGAGGATGGTGGCGATGTCTTCTCCTCAGCTTTGGTCCTACATCAACATCGTTCTCACAGACGATAACTTCGACGATCCATCTTACGCACGGCGGCTCGGCGAGCAGTGCAGCCGTGCACGAAATTACCCATTATCCGTCTCCATCGCAGATGAAGATATAGACGCCATCGATTTCCCAGAATACATCGCTGATATTCTGTTCACTATCTCACGCGATATTCGGGATCTTCATTTAAACCTCTGTTCAGCGACATTCGTTGAAATCGATCGGTTACGATTATCATGGCCCTCCCTGGAAAGACTTTCTCTACATTGTCTTGAAACCGTCGATTTTGTCGAAGAACTCCATTTACTGCATACATCCCCGAAACTTCGCATCCTGAAGGTCTTTGATGTCGATAAACCAAGCAGCTATTTCATCCTTCCTTGGCACCAAATTGTGGTATACGAAAGCGACCAGACTCATAGGAGTGACTTTTGTGTAGGACCCAGCTCGCGTCACCACCTGAAGGTTCTCCGAGAACTTACACACCTGGAAAAATATACTCTGTGCTGTCAAAATTCTACTGTCGAGGAAAAGTTCCATGACGATGTTTTCCCTCTCATGCGCGCCAACATACGGTCAATGAAGATTTTTTCCCGTACCCCAGACTCAGAAAGCACCGGCAATTCTGGCGTGGCACTCAAGCAGATTCTTGTCCGGCTTGTCTTACCTGTGCTTGACTCGCTGAAAGTAGACTGTCTTTCACACGAAGCACCGAGTACATTCACCGCCATCCGAGAGCTCATCGCCAAATCTCAGTGCCCTATTACCATTCTCCATTTCGATCATGGCTCCATTCTAGAAGAAGATTTCCTCCGTGTCCTTCGCAGAAGTCCTACCTTGGAGGATGTGCGGCTCACTCATGTTGACATCTCCCTCAACAAGACCATCGTCGAGTTGACCCCGAAGCTTGATGGAACAAGGATCCTGGTCCCTCGTCTGCAGACGCTTCATCTTGGTGGAAGTATTGTGTTCGATATAAATGCATTCGTCAATATGGTGGTCTCACGATGGACCCTCGCATCTCTACGTATTCCCTATGGTGTTCAGCGCTTGATGGATGTTAATCTGTGCCAACTTGTCCCAATAGATGGACCAAGCGATGAGATCAATGCGACCACAGCTCTTTCCATTTTGGATGCGTACATTAAGGAAGGGTTGAGAGTTATTTTTAGTACTGAGTACATCCCAGACGCGGGAGAGCAATGACGCAGAGCGGACGATGTTTTCGTGTTATAAATTCGATTAGGGTCTTGTATTATCATAGTAAAAATGAGTCATACCTTGAGGCGACCGCGTGTGAACATGCCTGACTTATTTGTCACGTGGCGTTCTCTTCAACAGCATTCTATCTGCTTCCACGATTCGTTGGAATTTGCGTGGTGCTTTAACGTGAATCTCAACTTTACAGATCTCCTGTCTTGGTAAAAATTCATCCTGCCCCATCAATTGCATATCTCAGGCAAACTTACAGGCATCGACGGGATGGCAGCGGTATCACCATTAGGCTGGATGCCCTGCTCTGGCTGTACCTGCTCTAATCACCAAATCCCGTCTTATACATTCCAAGAAGACCTTTCCTTATTGCAAATGGCACATTTGACTCGCTCCAATAACTCTCCGTCGCCAAAGGAAGAAGAACAATTACATGAGGCAATATCCTCGTATCGACAACGGATCCGGGATCTGGACGCAGAGGAGTCGAGATTGGATGCACTTCTCGCACATATACAGCATTTTACTCAGGAGAGGAAAGATATTCTGCGTCGGGAGAAGGAACGGGTGTTGACCGCGATTGATAGCAGTCGACGCGTCTTCAGCCCCATACGGCACATTCCAGTGGAGATTCTGGTAAAGATATTCCACCATACCATTGAGTTTCCCATTCACCGCTCTCGCAACATGTCCACACGTGATGGCGAGTGGGACTCTCATTTCACTGGTTACCCTATGTGGAGCAGTGTCGAAGCAGTGGAGGATGGTGGCGACGTCTTTCCCTGAACTCTGGTCTTACATCAACATCGTTCTCACAGACCTTGCCGAAGAGAGCTCCCTTATCTACAGGAAACATCTCGACGAGCAGTATAATCGATCGCGAAATCATCCATTATTCGTCTCCATCGCTGATGACAACGAATACTATGCCACAAAGTTTCCCGCACAATGGCTGCACAGCTACCTTCTCATTATTTCCCCCTACATCAAAGAATTCTGCCTTTTCCTCCCTTCAAGCACATTCCGGCCAATCAAACGCTTACGACTATCTTTACCCTGCCTAGAAAAGGTTTCACTTCTTTTCCACACGAGAAACACTTCGCCATGATAAGAAACTGCTATTATTTCCTTCTACGCCCAAGCTTCATACTCTAGTCTTTGGTATTGATGAAACAATCGGCTATTTCGTTCTACCGTGGAACCAGATTACGACTTATGGATCCTATTATCATACCACGGATGGCTTCAATGTAGGCCCTACATCGCTTCATCATCTCAAGACCCTCAGAGAACTTACTCGTCTGGAGAACTGCACTTTAATCTGTGAACACAACGCCAGTGTCCTAGAAGAAAATAATGGAGAGGGGATATATCCCCTGACATGTGCACGTTTATGGTCGCTGAACCTCGTGTCGCAGATGTCTTTACCATACAATAGCTGGGCCACACCACTGAATCAGATTCTTTCCCGAATCACACTTCCTGAACTCACTTCATTGAGAGTGGATAGTCTGTCAGGCGAACAAGCTGACACGTTCACCTTGATTCAAGAGCTTATAACTGCCAGGTGTCAGTGTCCCATCACTGTACTCCATTTCGATCATGACTTCATTTTGGAGGAGGATATCCTCCACATCCTTCGTACAACCCCCACCTTGGAAGACGTGAGACTCACTCATGTTGACATCTCGTTCGACAATGCTCTCACCAAGCTGACTCCGAAGCATGACGGAACACCGGTTCTTGTTCCTGGTCTAAAGGTGTTTCATATCGGTGGAAATATCGTGTTCGATATTGGAATATTCGTCAATATGGTGGAGGCCCGTTGGAATCTCCCTCCCTTGAACTTAACTTCTATGCAACGGCTGAAGGAGGTTCATGTATACCGACTCCTTGAAGTAAACGGACAGGATAGTGACAGTACAAACACAGACACAGCTCTCTCCGCATTGGATGCATGCAAAGCGGAAGGATTGAATGCCGTGTTCAACACTGAATACACCTTAGCAACAGGAGATATATGAACCGGAGCGCCTGTTTTCGTCTCTCGTGGGTTCATTCATTTCATTCCGTGTTGTTGCTGTGCTCATCGGTGAGAATTTTCACCTTCAGACCAAAGTCAGGGTTCTTAGATTACTATTGCGACCATGCTATCTGTACAGTTATTCTATCAGTGACAGACAGACAGTTGTCGATCCATTTCTACACCTCTTGAAGGCAATAAGTCAAAGAATCTTTTCTGGACCACATTGAACTTCATAAAATAAACCTGAGATTAGCATCCTGTGCACGAAAAGATGAAACCCTCTCAGAATGATCCAACGCACGACAGTAGGAATACTAGACTCTACTTACAATTTGATGAGAAGAGGTCAGCTGCGGTGTCTGGTTCTCCACGTCGCGCTTAACAATCTTCCTGAGAAATGAATTCAAGAAATGTTCTGCTACAAACAAGCGGTATAGAAAGTTGAGACCGACCTTATAGAATGAAGAAGTTCTTTGTATGACTGCTTCGGTTTCTCTTCGAGAGACCTGATAAATGCCTTTACAGAATCCCCGGACGGCTCGTGAGTGCTTGTCAAAGCGGAAAAGTGACGGCTACCCACCTGCGTTATAAAACCGCCTTGGGACGCATCGGCGCAATTCTGGTCATCCGTAGCACCAGACCAGCAAATTTACACATCTAATCAACATCTGGTGCAATGCTTATAATCATGAAACAAAAGATACTTGCCACATTGGCCAAAGGATCTGTCACCGAAAGCGCACACTCGCGCTGTGGTCGACCATGGGAGTCGTACTATGATGCACAATAATAAGGTCGGGTAACAAAGTATCCGAGAGATGGGACAATCACAGTATAAGGGAGATCTGACATAAACAAGGTGGGTGAAACTTGCGAAGAAATCTGAGACAGCTGCACTCACCTAAAATGGTCCCCGAATGGCAGCTCTGTTTGGTAAGTGGTCAACGGGGAACCATACAGGAACTATGCGTTAACTTACATCGAACAGAGCCTGGAAGAATAAGGATCGTATCAGGTATTTCATCGAAGCCAGGTAAATAAGAAGGAACATACCGTAAGTCGACAGCTAGCCGGTAAAGGATCAACCAATGTTTTACGTATATCCTAAGTTGGAGAAGGTCGAATGCCAGTGCGGAATATGTATATGGAAGAGCTCACGTCGTCAATAAACGGACAAGAGTCATAGCAAATAATGTCTGAAAGTGCAAGGAATTAACCGGTTGACCAACGGGTAAAACTGTAAGTGCAAGACCTTCATCTTGTCCATCCATCTCATCTCCATTCTGGTCTGGAACGCAGTCTCCGTGCCCAGAGTCTGAGAATAGGGGAATACTTTGGAAACATGTACGATGGGAGAGGTGAATCTTACAATGGAGGAAAAGCGAATCACCCTGCTTTGCACTCTGGACAAGCCAGGACATGGCTTCAATTATATTCCTTTTCGTGGGCTTTTTCTCCGTGTCGTCTGTAAGCATTCGAATACTGTCGGCTTTATATCCCTGACCTGAAACAGGAGAATTAGTTACGCTTGAAGATAAACGAGAACGAATGTCACCGACGCATCAAGAAGTCATGAATGTTGTTAGCATCTAATATAGAGCCATGAAGCTCCCTGAATTCGTTGCCTTGTCCACGATTGATGCCGATCTAATGGAACTATTTCAACGTGAACACCGGGACGATACCGTGAGGTAGGCATACACAGACTGCTCTCTTGCGTCCAGAAGATGCAAGATTTGGATCATGATGTGCCGCCTGCATGGTTCTGGTTCCGAGCTGAACGCGGTAGCTGTCATTTACGAAGCAAACTATAGGAAGCATTGTACGATGATTGCTCACATCAAGAATTGAAGGTAACCTGGAACGTAGCGCATCATAAATGCAACCTCCGCCTCCGCGGTCATAATGATGATACCCGATGTTCATCCTCCATTGATCGGAAGGTAAGAAGGTTCTGGGAATAAAGTTCTATATTCATAACGCGTCTGTATACACGATTAACAGGGTTTATATGGTAAAAAATCTTGTAACACTCACCTCATGGAAGAGAAAAGAGACGCACGAAAAATATCTTAGGTCAGCGTCTGAAGCACAATCACGACGGGATACCGTACTGACATCCCTTTCCATAAGATGGATTTGGCTACCGTAAGATCAGGAGATCATCGACACGTATCCCGAAACGCAAAGGTTACTCACTCCATTGATAGTCTAGAATTTTATCGAGCTAACAGGATACGTTTTATTCATGCTAACTGTAGACTCACGCAAACGGCAAAGGCATTCACGTGTTTCTGGCTGGTGGACGATAGACAGGCGGTTGTTGATAGTTCTGGTAACGAACTTAATAAACGAACAAGATACAGAGTCACAGAAGAGAAGTGAATCACGCTAAGATCTCTGTCGAGAGCCCAGAAGAGTGAAGGGATGATCGCCTGGTGATGAACTTGAAGCTATGAAGCTGTGATGAGGGAAAGAAGAATGCTAGCGATAAAGACGCTTGGGCCTAGGTTTATAAGGGTGGAAAAATCGGGCGCCTGCTTCCTAAGCCCTGTGTGAAGCTCATTGTTCGATGTCTGTTGGTGTCCAGGAGGTCGGAAGGCGATATACGCGTTCCCAGAATCGTACGGTGATTTCCTGCGCTCTATATCGCCTAGTGGGCGTGAAAAGCTGATCGGAACAGCTGAGCGTGGATGAAATCGTCGTAATGAAAAGATTTGTAAGAAAAAACACTCGCCCGCAAATTCCGGCCCGGTCTAAGAAGATTGCACAGCGTTATGCATATCATCAAGGCCAATTTCGATCACCGCATCTGGCTACCTCTGGATTTCCTTCCAGTGCTTCATCGACTGGGACTAGACGATAATTACACCGGAACAATTTTTGGCCGTGTTCGAAGACCCGGGAGAATCTAACAGCGGAACAAGGACTGCCATCTCACGGCGTCCTGTTATGTAGCACTAAACACTACGTACTGGTTTGAATAGAGAACTGCCTTACCATGGAAACGATCAAGAAGCATCGGCTAAATGTAGGGTTCGTGCGCGCGTAGACTACGAAGCGATCATTGCAGAGGCCCAAGAAAGTTGAGGATACCGTCGAAGTCACCTTGAGTCATTACACGAGGTTACTGAAGACAAAAGGTCGATCAAGGGATCCTTCAAGGGGATGAATAATTCGATAGGTGCCTATAGACACTCGTCCCAGTAGCAGATCTGAATCAAGGGGCCGGGACACTTGATTGACGAACACCGAGATGCCCAAGACGATAAAACTAGAACAATAGGAAGCACAGCAGAGCAAAGTACGATCATGATGGTGGAAAAATAGGCTATATTGCATCGCTTTGTCATCGCTGAAGCAGAATCAGGAATCATGGCAAATCGTGGCACAACCACCACACGGCTAGTACGTCGTCATGCCCAAAAACGCGTAGTTGACGCGCTAGCATCAATCTGAGTTTGGACCCTGTTGACCGGGTCCGTCATTGTTACAAAACGGAGTATTTTTGAGTAAAACACGAGGTAATGAACACTCGAGTAGAACCCAAGTTATGAGTGAGGACAAGTGAGGATGTCGGAAAGCTTTGGAGGTCTAACCACCAAGAAGGATCCGTAGAGGTGCTACCAAGCGCTAGTCGTCCCCGATCAGAAATGATTAGATCATACAGTAAATTCCTTTGGAAGGAGGAGCAGATCAAGTGAATGAAGCATTCGATCAAGTAAACATCGTATATTTGATTGGTTCTGTGACGTGTGCTAGTGCCCCTGTTGCCTGCTGAATGTGGCTGCAACTTCGTGAACCTTTGCAAAGATATTACCACCGAACCTTTTATTTCATCAATCCTGGAGATGTGCGACTGACGTTCGGACGATACGTGAGTAGGGGAAAGCTGCGTGCGATGAAACGGATCGGCGGGGCCGGTACTACTACCTGGGTTCGGAACAGTTTCCAAAATGGGAACGATATTCAAGCTGATGATGAGTCCCTTCATTTTTCCGGTTGCTTCATCCGCGCTTGAAATAGTATATAGCTGTTGACCTTGTCTCAAGGTACTCTTGTCAGTCGTTTCATTCCCTAAATCTACACTGTCTCGCTTATGACCGACGAACTTTGCATCAGCTTTTGATGGAGGCGCTATCGGTGCTACGTTTTCGACCACGGCAGAAGGCGGTTTTCGGTACATCGAGAAGGCATGATCCAATAGACTGGGATAGGAATGATAAAAACATCCCGGGGTACGCTGTTTGGACTATCGATGAGCCGAACATCTTGGAGTTAACGAGGTAGGCGCTTGGACGTGGTAACGGAAAGGGAGGCTCGAGAGAAAAAAAGAGAGCGACGCTGGATAGAACAACGTATTGTTAATCTCAGCGGTTGGTAAAAGGCTGTATTAGGTACCTGAATAGAACAACGTATTGTTACTATAGTATGGTAAGTATAATGCTAGGATGAATATATGTAGAGGTACTCACATCTCAGCGGTTGGTAAAAGGCTGAGATGCGAGGCTGTGCATTGTATACGAAAAAGGAAAGAAAAATCAAATACGTAGTCTGTGTACGTCTTGTACTGATACTACATCCAACACTCCCCCTCGAGACGTATGCGGCTCGTTTACATGACGCCCAGCGCTTCCGTAAACTTCTTGAACTTTTGGCGAGCCAACGGTTTCGTGAGGACATCAGCAATCATGTCGTCAGTGGGGCAGTACTGTAACTTGACATGGCCTTGCTCAATGGTTTGCCGGATGAAATGGTAATGGACTCCAATGTGTTTTGTACATTCATGGAATACTGAATCCTTGGCTATAGAGAGGGCATTCTGGCTGTCAGAGTAGAGGATGGTGGGCTCATTTGGATAGATGGAAGGGTTCATGATGAATGTGGAGAGCTCGGAAAGGAGCTTGTGCAACCAGATCATGTTCTTCGATGCTGGAGTCAATCCGATGTATTCCGATTCACCTGTGGAGACGGTAATGATTGGCTGCTTCCTCGATGTCCACATGATGGTGCCCTGACCCATGAACAGCACGAATCCGGACATGGATTTCCGCCCGGGCTGGTTGGCATATGCTGCATCGTGATAGCCCTTAGGATTGATATTGGGACCACCAATCATGAGCCATTGGTCGTGTGTACCCTTGAGGTAGCGAAGGACTCGGAATCCGGCCTTTAGGTGAGTTGAGTGCGGTTCCTCAATGAATTGTGAGAGCGCTGAGACAGAATAACTGATTTCAGGGCGCGATCCAACTGCAACATACATGAGGGAGCCTAGGAGCTCACGATAGAGTGCTTTTTCACGTGGCGTTACCGGTTCCTTGGATACAGAAGGGGAGTCTGGGTTCAAATCGAGATTTGCCTCCATTGGCGTCGCAAATGGGGCCATGTCCTCAACGCCAAATTGCTTCGCAATTTGGTCAATGTATGCAGGCTGTCCAATACTGATGGTGTGATTTTCCCAGTCTCGAGTGATGTGCATACCCAGTAGCCAGTGAATAGGCCCAAGATCAACAAGCTCGAAATGAGAGCCAATTTCTCGTTTAAATCGGTTTGACTCTTCTTGGGAGTTTGCTATGATGGTAAAGTCATCTGTGGCAACTGCGATGATTGTGTATTTTGTCGCTGACTCGATCCGATAGAAGATGGCCTCGTCTGCATTGCTGACTGTGAACCCCAGAGAGATCATTGTTGACTTTAGGGTTTGGTACCAGCCTCGGCCTGCTTGCTTCGTGCCGTATAGGCATTTGAGCAGTTTGGTGCAGACATTCTGGCCCTTGAGGTGTTCCGGGATTTCGAAGAATTCCTCGTATCTGTTCGGGAACTTGATATAGATCTCCTCAGTGATATTGGCATGCAGGTATGCGTTTTTGATATCAGCTTGGTCAATTATCGCATCACGAGAGGTGGCCATGGACAGTAGGATGCGGAGAGTAGGGAGGCGGACAACTGGGGCATATGTGTCGAAGTAGTCGACACCTTGAACTTGAGTGAATCCTTTAGCCACAAAACGCGACTTTGCCTTTTCGGGCTCACCAGTCTCGTTCCATTTGACCCGGTAGACAAATCTCGTGTCCACGATATTTGCGTTTGTGGGAACATCTTCTCATTTCATCACCTTCCACGCTTTCTTCCTTTCACACTGCCTGACTTCTGTGAGCATCGACTCACACCATTCTCCCTCATCGGGACCACTCAGTGCCTCTTTCATGGTCACTGGTTCAATGTCTGCTATCATGGCATAGTCTATCAGTGAGGAGCTCAACAGCTCTTCGTCGTCGTCATCATCTGATTCATCATCAGACATGGTTACTGCTATTCCAGCAGTGGTGGGATGTTTACACAGGTCTGGGGGTGCGAGTTGGCCTGGTTTTGGGGCTGCAGAGCGCTTGGGTCGGCTTGGCTGAGGAGCAGGATCAGACTCTATGTCTGTGAGTGGGGATTCCGGACGTTCTGGGTGAGTTTCTGTGGGATTTTGTGGTTCGTCTGGTTGATTTTCAGTGGGCTGGATGGCTGTAGGTGGCTTTGGAACCTGAGGAGAGTCAATATCTTCATCCTCCCCCTCAACGACAAATGGTTCTGGAGTCAGGTCCTCTTTATTGAAGTAAACATCACATTCAATGCTGACCCTTCGCTTTCCAGGCCAGTAGATCCTCCATCCTTTAGCTTCAGTATCAATTCCAATGAAGCGAGCCTCGGCAGCATGTTCCCCAAGCTTTTCCAGTGCTTTGACTCGGACCCAGCAGCGGCATCCCCATGGACGAAGGCCAGAGATGTTCGGCTTCCTGCCAGTTGCCATTTCAAATGGGGTTTTCCCTGATGGTATTGCTTTCGTAGGGGTGCAGTTGTAGACCCATTCAGCATGCCGGTGAGCTTCAGCCCATAGATATTTTGGTAATCCTGAACTGATTAGGAATGCTCTTGTCGTGTCCATCAGATATCCGTTGGAGCGTTCGGCAATGCCATTTGACTGTGGGGAGTCGTGTACAGTAAGGTGCCGCTCTGTCCCTTTTGCCTTGAGGTGCTGAGTGAACTCGTCGCTTAGGAATTCTCCCCCTCGATCTGTACCCAGGATCTTTATGACCTCGACACCGCATTGGACCTTGGTCCAGATCTCATAGCGCTTGTACGACCCAAAGGTACCCGATTTCTTTGATAGATACTCGGATTTTGATTCATGGGTGTGTAGATCGCAGTATGTGCAGGCATAGCATGCTCCCCTGAGTGATACAACAGACATCGGACCCATTAAGTCTGCAACAACCTTGTCGCCAGCATTCTCAACGTACTCATATTGGCCTCATTTGGGGAATGGTTTGTGTTTTGCTTTGGCCTTCACACAGGTCTCGCAGAATTCCGGTTTCGAATCCAGGTCAAGCTCAATCCCCTCAATGTGGCCATCAACATACATGCAACAGAGAGTGGTATGGCTTCAGTGAGCACAGATATTGTGTAGCTCAGTGATGTTCACTTTGAGCTTACCTGCCACCATAGCGACGTCTGGTTTTGCTCCCGTGGTCTGGTGTGTACCTGGGGTTGATATGATGTATAAACCTCCAGTTTCGGGGATCTTGGCTATGACCCTAGCATTGGGATGTGGCGTACGGATGTACATGGTTCGATCAGAGGGTTTGATATGGATGGGGAATCCAGCGCGGCTGACGTGTGATAGGGATATAAGGGTGTATGCCATTTTCGGTGCATGGTATGCATTTCGAAATCTTGCAATGGTGGGCTTTTTGTCTTTACCCATAGGTAATGGTAACTGGAGGTCCCCTTTTCCTACTGCATAGAAGACTTCACCATTCGCAGCCTTGATGGGCTTTGGGTCAATGTTGGCATAATTTTTGAATCTCCAACATTCGGGTGAGTACGTTTTCGAAGCTCTGCAATCGGCGATTGCTGTAACTTCTTCTCCCATTGCTACATGAGCATTTCCCTCGGCCTTGTAGTCCGATGTGCATATTAAGGCCACGTTTGAGTCATCGTTGTCATCAGCTATGACTGCAATGATGTGCTCATCATCGCTTTCATCAATGGCTGCTGATGCTGATTCCTTTGCCTTCCCCTTTCCCTTAGCCATGTTCTTTTTCGAAGCTGGACCTTGGCCCACTTTTCCACCACCTTCGCACCAGCAATCCCCAATAAGATGGCCTATTTTGCCGCATGCCAGGTTCGTGCATTTAAGGTGGGACCTATCTGGTTTTTTCTTTGGCTTCCCCCTTGAACCCTGGCTGCTCTGACATCTTCCTCTGTTCTGTCGTTGCGCAGACATTGCCACATTTTCCACTGTGGCCTTTGATGCCACCTCTTCATCCCATTCCTCCTGCAGTGCTGCAATAAGGATGTCCGACGTGAGGGGTATCTTTGTGAATTTGCTGGTAGCGGAGAGGGTGCGGTGGATGTGGTCATAGGGAGGTGGGAGTGATTTTTGGATCATCGAGGTATACTGTTTATCTTTGATCTTCAAGCCCATGCCCTCAATACATTCGCAGAGGATTTTCATCTCACCAAGGTGCTCCTGCATGTCACCTTCATCAGGGCAGGACATGTTACTGAGCCAGGTAAGGAGGTGTTCACGTACAAGATCACCCTTGCCAGTCATGATGGCAACGAGCTTTTTCCAGATGAGAGCAGCTGTTGCCTCGCCCTTGATATCATTGAAGGTAGAGTCAGAGATGGATTCGTAAATGATGCAGCGCATCTTTGCCTCCTTTTGCTCATACTCCTCAAGCTTATCCTCTAGCTTCTCCAGGTCATCATCCGAGAGTGGGTGTGAAAATCCAGTGTCAGTAGACCGGTAGAAATTCCCTTTGTGCTCAACTGGGTGAGTGGGTGCACGAGCGGTTCCTCGTAGGTGTCGGCCGAGACCCTTGTCAAGAAACTTGTTGGTGATTTTTTCTTCAAACGCTACCCAGTTCGATCCATCATCCTTGAGCTTTGTTGTGCTGACCAGTTTTATGGCAGTTGTCATTGACATGGTAGCAGGGCCCATAACCTCTTGGAGTTAACGAGGTAGGCGCTTGGACGTGGTAACGGAAAGGGAGGCTCGAGAGAAAAAAAGAGAGCGACATTGGATAGAACAACATATTGTTAATCTCAGCGGTTGGTAAAAGGCTGTATTAGGTACCTGAATAGAACAACGTATTGTTACTATAGTATGGTAAGTATAATGCTAGGATGAATATATGTAGAGGTACTCACATCTCAGCGGTTGGTAAAAGGCTGAGATGCGAGGCTGTGCATTGTATACGAAAAAGGAAAGAAAAATCAAATACGTAGTCCGTGTACGTCTTGTACTGATACTACATCCAACAGAACATTCTGATTTAATTGATCGTGTCAGATTTCTATCTTAAATTACGCTTCGGTGATACCGTATCGAATGCGACACTCACCGGATGGTCTATGAATAGTCGTTTTGACTTTTGTTTAATTATTGTGTCTTCTGTCATCATTTTCAGGCGGAAGTAAGCCGCAAACCCAGGGAAACTGATTGATCCTAGAATGAGCTGACAAGGTGTTAGAATAAGGAATTTCCTTTTTGGGTTTCGAGCTTGCATGAATATTCGAGCTCGTTCTGCCCATATTCCCCGAGACGCTTACTCATTTTCTTAGTAACAGATTACTGATTATTCTAGTATATTCTACATAATCTTCGTAGTATAAAAGCCTGTAGTATGTAGGGCATCGCTAGCGCGATTGCCGTGAACATTAGTTCTGTGATTGCTTACCTCATGAACCGCGAGTTCTAACACAAGGGACTTCCCCTCGAGACAAGCGCCAACTCCCTCGCAAGTACTCAGCCTTGTTTTCCGACATGGAATATGAGGTAGTTATGGTTACATAACACCGCAGGAACCATTGGAATTTGGAACTCACGTAAAGCTCGATGGACGTCTGCAAGAGTAAATCAGTCTATCCTATCACATTGCCTTGTGCAATGTTGATCTCAGCCATGTCACATCTTATGTTGATACCTAGATCCCAAATTTGATCATCAGGTTTCCTCACGGGCCCAGTACGCTGATTTCGTTCTTCTTCTGACAGCTCGACGTCACTATCAGAAGGAAAATTTGGTGTGACTCCAGGACCCATCGAAGACGTGATAGATTTAACCCGAGACCCATTAAAAGGACTTATACTTGACTGGGGTTTCTTAGGTAGGCGAGTTGGAGTTTCATCTCGTGGACTCATCAAATGACTGTAGTATTCATGAAGCCTTTGCTTTGCATCTATCCGAGGTTGGGAATCAGATTCCTCTGGCCTGTATGCTGTTTACTCATACTGTTATGACAATGAGTGTTCTCGACCGTTGGTGTACTAGCATACTCGTGACTCTGCCATGAATGAGATATGAGTTCCATTTCCGTCATGGAGACGTAGCTGCCTGGGCTTCTCACAGCTGTTTGGACATGTACTGATGATATGGGATTGATGTGGACGGGTTCCCTGATGACGGACGATGTAGACTAGAAGTACGTTTCATAATCTAAAGAAATCATCTCATACTCTTTTCAAAGAAAGAATTAAATAGAGGCCTATTTTTTGCTCTTCTGACTGTTGAATAGGTAGTTTGACGCAGAACTATTGCACTGACATCGCAACTTTCAACGTGAACTCTGTCACAGTATTCTATTGATGCCAGGCAAACAGATCTGAATACAGCTGTATGCTATAGGTGCCAAATTATCGTCAGCATCTCTCTCCTCCAGTCATTGTAAATTTCATCGAATGAAAGTCCCGCGGGATTATACGATTCTATAATATAGCAATATACGTGCAATGCCTATAGTACATATTCTCATAAAATAAAGTCCAGATTAGGATCCTGTGCATCAAGGATGATTAGAATCGTTAGTCGAACAGGGACGACAGATAAATTGTGCCCACAATCTGACGAGAAGAGCCTAGCTGAGGAATCTGTTCATAATGCTTACACTCGACAATCGTCCTGAAAAGGGAAATTGAGAACTATGCTCAGCCATAGGCAGGATAGAGGATGACCTTATCGAGTGAAGAAGTTCTTTGTATGATTGTTTCGGTTTGTATTTGAGAGCATCAATGAATGCCTATACAGAACAGAACCCCAGCTTCCCAATGAGTGTGCATCTGGACGCAAAATGCAATAATCACGTACATTCGTCATGACACCTCCTTCGGATGTATCTCTGCCTTTCTGATTGTCTTTGGCACCAGACCAGCAAATCTGCGTTATATTCTCGTCACTTGTTAGAAACAGACAACAAATACTTACTACATCTGCGAAAATATCTAAGCCCTGCGTCGTGCCATAACATTGACCGATGCAGTTATACTAAAACATGTCGGTCAGATTGGATGATGCGCGGAAGCGGGAAAATATTAATTACAGTGTAAGGCAGGTCTAGCGCAAACAGATTTAGGCGAGGTAAGCAACAGAACTGTAGCTGATACACTTACCCAAAATTGTCCCGGAATGACAGTTCTATAGAAAAAAGGTGATAAGGGAGGCACAAGACCATCTACTTCTGAATCTGTGTTTACTTACATCGAACAAAGCCTAGTGTAATTCGTGCAGCGTCAGACATATCGTCAAAGCACGGCTCGAAGACGGAACATACCGTAAGCCGGCAACCAGAAGGCAGTGACCGGAGCATTTCATGTATGTCCTGAGTCGTGAAAATGTCAGCGCGCTGGTGGGTAATAAATGATTTTTGCACTTACATCATCAATGATATGCAACGAGTCGCAACCTTCAATACCTTCAAGAGTATAGAGGGTCAGCTGTTTGTCCAATAAGCAAAAACGATTCATTGGACAAACGTTCATCTTTTTCGTCGACCTCATCACCATTCGTATCGGGGATTTGGTCACCATGCCCAGAGTCTGAGAGTAAACGAAACGTCTTATAAACGCATTGAAAGGGAGCGGCGAAGCGTACAATGAAGAAAAAGCGAATCGTTCGGCCGGGCACCCTTAAAAAGCCGGGACAAGGCATCCAATATATTGCTTCTTGTGGGTTTCTTGACTGTCTCGTCCGTAAGAACTGTTATATCGTCGGCTTCGTAGCCGTTTTCTGGTGAGAGAAGTGTCAGTCCACGGTTGCTTTAAACAAGAGTGAAGGACGTTCACCCTTCAAGAAGTGGCTAATTTTCTTGGTATCTTGTATACAGCCTTTAAGTTCGTTTGGTTTGTTCCGATAGTTGATACCGATCTAAAGAAAACACTCTACACATCAACACTCAACCTGTCCTGTGAGGACTGAGGAATTTACACATAGTGCTCTCTTGCACCCCGAGGACGTGAAGTGTCTGTTATTGCCTAGATGTGGAGTTTTGGGTTTGTGCTAGATGCGTAGGTAGTTTAGCAACGTACTATCGTGGTCTAGAAGACAGTCGCCTACCCCAATGGCTGTAAGGAGTTTGAATCGTGGAGAGTTGTAATCACCACCGGCGTGGTCGTGATGCTGGCACTCTACGTTGCACTTGTCAAATGATATTTTAGTACTGTCGAAGAGGTTTCCTTATCCATAACGTGCCTCTATACACATTTCTATCAGCCAAAGAGTATAAAGAGAAACGAATTATAGGATACTGACTTGGTGGAAGAGGAAAACATACGAGGAATGGTTGGCGTCAGCGTGTGAGCCATAATCACGGTTTGAAGATACTTGATAAGCACCCCTTCCATTAACGTAGCTTCTGCTACTGAAAAAAAACGGTCATCGAGGTGTACTATGAAATTCGAAGGCCTCGCACCTCGTTGATAATCTAAAAATCCACCCGAGTCAACAACACACATGACAGAATAACATTCGTGGACTCACGCTACCGGCACTGGCAATCGCAAATGCGTTGTTGGTCGGTGAGTGATAATGCTAGCCATAAGTAAGCTGCTTAACGCCGGAAAGATTCTCTAGTAACGATAAATAAGTAGGCCCAAGACGAGAATGGCGGGCAGAACAAACGACAATGAACTTGGAGCGTAGAAGATACCGCCGCCCGCGGTAGGGAAGAGGATGAGTAAGGAAGACCATGCGATACGAGTTTAACTACGACCAAACCGGGCGCTTGTCCAAAGCCTTGGCGCATATATTCGACATGTACGGCAGCCTCCGAGCCCTGAAAGTGATAGGCGCCTGGGTATTGTACGGAGATTCGCAGATCTTGATATGGCCTAGCAGACATTCCGAAACTCGACTTGGTGCAGCGGGGCCTAAGGGAAGTCGTCGAAACCAGTTTCATAGGAAGATGTGTACCAAACGGTACATCTCATCAAGGTCTTCTCATTTTCCGTATAATATACCATTAATAAGATGTTTCAATGTAACAGTTATCATGAGTGCCAATGGTCATAAATGATACTGAAACAACCCACGTAGATCCGCCAGCTAAACGCTATATCTCCTTCCCAGAGTACCGGCTATCCATTGGCAGAAGACTGACCGGAAATCAGCTTAAGACTTATCTTCGTTTCGAGCCGAACGCTGTAAAAAGATGCATCTCCCGTTACTGAGCGCCAACGAGCGGGTCATGAGTTTGCGACTAAATAGTTGCATGTAATAAGCTAAGGGCATCGACATATTAGCAAGGGCCGAGAAGGGATAAAGAGTAACATCAGACAGAAGAGAGAAGATTCTTACCAGGTTCAAAGGGGGGTCACCAACCGACTCCGATAAACTCCAGTTGCAGGCAGCTACAGTCAGGCACCATTCTATCGGGAAGCGGCTCAAGAAAACGGATAACAGTAGAAAAAATGTCTGAGACGGGATGCGCGGACGGAGATGCCGGATATAGCAAGCACTGTGTCCAACACAGAGAGGATAGCGGCATCTACGCCGAAGAACTTGCGTCCGCGGTTGAAGATCCAATCATGGGTGCTAAACAAAATCAATGAAAAAGAAAAGAGATGGCACACCCTGAGAACGAGATGCAGGCCCACAATTCAATAGGCGCCTGATAACAAAAATGGATTAATGAAATAGCAGTGTTATCAGAACTGAATTGAAAAAAGAGACGCATGGCGGAGAAGATTACGTATAGCATCGGCGTCAACCACGAACATCGACAGGGAAAATGTACATTGAAATTTTTGCACGGCGCTAAGGAGACTTTGTCGAACGGGTCAGAGGTGGTAGTGGAAAGGAGAGAACTCTCACCACGTGGCTTTGTCGACGCGTCGCGTCACAGCTGACGTGATATCGGCCCGGGTCTGCGTGTTAATCAGCCACACTCCTGTCATGCCTGAGTGTCTGCCCGAAGGAAATGCAAAGTGGCACTGAAAAAATTTCCTCTAAAAAGTTTCCATCTAGACAAAACTGGATTCTCCCAGCCAAAATCTGGTTTTCAACAGACGGAAATGCGTTTAAGGAAACTTTTTCAGCTCTGCAATACGTTTCCGTCAAATTTCCTTCGTGCCGAAATTGTTGGGGGCCAGGAGTGCGGCCGCGCCTGCTTGCAAGTATCGAACGGTGACTCTTCCCCGGGGAGGCAACAAAATCTTCTGGATTTTCTCCCACTTGTCTCACCCATCTGATAAGACTTATCATCACAACAGAGGGCACAAAGTCGAAAAATCATATTACGGGAACCGAGCGATGCCTGCAGCAAATTCACGGAAAGCTCCTAGCAGTGACAGCACTGATCAATACTTTCCTCCGAAGGAAGATAACTACACATGGAATGGAAGATATTTGAGGATGGAATTCTCATAAAGTAAACTTCATTTCAGGGTCCTGTGAACCATTCGAATTAATAAGCGATCAGAAACAATGATCAATGAACGAGTTTTACTCCCAATTTTGCGGGACGAGCCTAGCTGAGCTATCTGTTTGTAACAGTTATTGACAATATTGACCCTGAGAAGGGAAATTGACTATGTTCCGGCTGTAGGCAGGATAGAAGCTGACCGTATTGAGTGAAGAAGTTGTTCATAGGATCGTTTAGTGTTCTCTTGAAAAGCTTTGATGAAAGCCTATACACATCCCAGTTTGCCGATGAGTGGACGTCAGAAAAAAAAATTGCTGGTAGTCCCTCACCCGCGTCATGACACCACCTTCAGGCGTATCAGCGCCTTCCTGGTTGTCCTTAGCGTCAGACCAGCATATCTGTCATCCATTCTGGTCATCTGATAGAAACAGACAACAAATACTCACCACATTGGCGGAAATACTATCCAACACCGACGCCGGTACAGACCGCTCGCGTTGACCACCACAGTCATACTAAATTAAGCTAGTCAGAATTGATGTCGAAGAGTCAGAAAGATAGCAAAATTACAACGTAGGGCAGATCTAGCGTAAAAAAACTGAGTGAAATGAATCAGCAGCAGTGATGTGCTTACCCAAGATCGTCCCGGAGTGGCAGCTCTGCGCAATCAAGGTGACGGGGTTGAAATAAAATATCAGTATATCCTCACATCGAACAGGGTCTGAAAATACGACCAGTGACGTCAGACCATTCGATCAAAGCACGCGGCTCAAAACAGGAGCGTACCGTAAGCCGGCAACAACAAGGCAGTGCCTTGAGTTTTTCGTGTATTTCCTGGGTCACAAAAGAGTCAACGCTCACGTCATGGATGGATGATATATAAACGCACATCGTCAGAAATAAAAGATGAACCGATGCAATCAATGACTGCAAGAGCTTAGACTTTCAGTAGCTGATTCATTGGGGAAATGATTGGATAGAAAACCTTCGTCTTTTCCGTCGACCTCGTCGCCATCCGTATCGACAATCTGGCTTCCGTGCCCAGAGTCTGAGCATGAACAGCAAGCATCAGAAAAGGAATGGAAAGGAAAAGACCGAGCATACAATGAATAAACAGTGAATCGTCCGACCCGGCACCGTCAACAAGCCAAGACAGTGCACTTAAAATATTATCTTTTGTGGGGGGTATGTTGTCCGTTTCGTCAGTAAACATTCTGATATCCTCGTCCCTATACCCGTCTTCTAGAATAAGAAACGTACATCAAACGTGTCGATAATTGAACAGTACGAAAGACATTTACTCATCAAGAAGGCACGGATGTCTTTCGCATCTTGTATACAGCCTCGGAGTTCGTTTGATTTTCCACGATAGTTGATACCGATCTAAGGAATTATTTTCAGTATCAATACCTAGCATACGCGTTTGAAAAGAGGTGCTTACACAGAGTGCTCTTTTACGGCCTAAAGAGTCGGAATGCCTAATATGATCTGAATGTACGAACTGGGGGTGAGGTCTGTTAGTTACGGTACGACTGTTGAAGGTCCTCGTAATATAATTGCTCACCTGAGCGTTTGAAGGCAGTTCGGAGTGCGGAGAGTCGCGCAGGTAACCACTGCCTGAGTGGTCATGTGAAAGGCTGTCGTCTTCCAAAGACAGCCTCACTGAATGTGCAACTCACGAATCACTCCACAAAACAGGAACGGGGTGTATTGGTGAGCAAAGCGTGTCTACGGTGAGTGGGGAACGTCTAGAAAAAAGGCGGGGTGAAGGGAAGGAAGGAAGAGCCTACGTACGTCTACAGTATATATATATAAATCTATATATATATCTCGTGCCCGATCTGGTCTCCCGGCGTTATATGAGTGCGGAATCGATGTAAGCCGTGCTTACACTCTCCTCATCCCCGAGAAGAGCGGTTGTACCTGCTAGTTTAAGTGCTTTCTTTTTCTTTTCAAGCCAAACATCAAGCGCTGCGCAATCTTCGAGTTCGGTGCGTGATAGCCATTCGTCATGCGAGTCAGGGAAGCCGACCCAGTGTACAAGGTATTGAAAGCCCCGACCTCGGCGACGTTCTTCGATAATCTTGTCAATTAGTTGCTCTTCCATACCATCCTCAGTGACTATAGGTGCCGGTCTGGGTAGCTCACGATTAGGGAAAAGGTCGTCGTCATTAGGGACATATTTTCGAAGCTTTGAAATGTGGAACGTGTTGAAGCGAGAAGGTGAATTCGGCATGTCAAGGGTGTAAGAGGATAAATCGGGATTGGCGTGTGTTACAAGGTAAGGTCCGTCGAACCGAGGCATAAATTTTGCAACTTTATCGGACCCACTCTGCGCATAGTCCCTTCTGCGATGGAAAGTATTCAGTAACACACGATCACCAACGGCCGGTTGGAAGTCAGCGGAACGATGTCGATTGGCTTGATGCGCCATGTTAACTTTGGCAGCGATGAGATTATCACCAGCGGACTGAGTTTCAGTAATTAGACGTTCAACAATCTGAGCAGCTCGTATATCTTCAGCAGGAATTGACGTGGAGAAGGTTTGCGGTACCAAAGGAGGGATCAAACGAGGTGATCTGCCAATGTGCAGATGAAACCCAGAGAACCCAGTAGAAGCGTTAATCGTGTTCATCATGTTGAACCGAATTCGAGGAAGGGCAGCCACCCAACCTCTCTGGGTACGATCGACATGGTAGCGAATGGATTGTACAATCGTCTTGTTGGAACGTTCAGACGATCCGTCCGTTTCTGGGTGGAAGGATGAAGACATGGCCAGTTTTACCCCGGTCAGTTTGTGTAGGGCACGCCAAAATTTAGAAATGAACAACTTGTCGCGATCGGAAATAATTTCAAGGGGCAAACCATTCTCGCAGTACCAATGGTCAAAAAATAGTTGAGCCATACCCTCAGCGGAGAGGTTCGTACGGCAAGGGACCATGCGGACATCGGCACCAAGACGATCAGTGAAGGTAGCGATACAGTTAAAACCTCCATCTTCCGGTAAGGGGCCAACAAAGTCGATAGCTACACTGTCACCACGCTCGTCGGGTATGGGTAATGGATGCAAAGGGCCAGGAATTTTTGTCATACGGGATTTGTTGCGTTGGCAAGCTTCACAAGAGGGAATGTATGACAATTCCAGATCTCGGCGCATGTTTGGCCAATAATAGTCGTCGCGCAGAGCCCCATATGCCTTGTCAGATCCAAAGTGCCCCAGTGAGTCATGAGCCAAACGGAAAAGCTGTTCACGGATGGAGCCAGTACGGGGGATCAATAGGCGATCACCGATGTACCAAAGGTCGTTAACATTACGGACATTGGGCATGATACGCTCTCCGGTCACAAACTTCTTGCAAAATTCGTCAGTCTGATAACCGGCTCGGATTTCTTTCAAAATACGCTCATCAGCCGATATCAATAAGGAAGATTGTAGCACGGCCCCAACACGGGTAGGTGAATGTTTACCAGCTTCTAACCAAGACTTCCAACAATCTATTTCAGATGGGTCAACATCAGATACAGGTTCGGATGGATTATCAGGCAGTCGAGAAAGTGCATCAGCAACAGTATTGTCTTCGCCCCGGATATAATTGATGGTCATATCAAATTGTGCCATTTCTTCCATCCAACGTGCTTGTCTACGAGACAATGCCTTTTGTGTCTGGAAGTTCTCAAGAGTACGATGATCTGTGAACACTTGGAACTCGTTTCCCAGCAGGTCAGCACGCCATTTTTTTAGAGCACGAACAATACCCAGGAGCTCCTTCTCATGGACAGGGTAATGCAACTGTGCTCCCTTAAGCTGCATAGAATCGTATGCGACGGGACGCGCAGTCTCCCAAGTGGGGCCCCATGACAAGACAGCACCCGTACGGCGATCACTAGCATCCGTAGTTACGAAAATCTTGTTCTCCCCAGGGTTCAAATGATCAATGACAGTCAGGCAGTCAGCGGAGACAACAAGTTTCTTAATGGCATCAAATGCAGACTGATGATCCTCGGTCCAATTAATAGCAACCGTGTTCTTTACACCGGTCAGAGGTGTCAGGACCGCCGTGAACTCGGCTAGATTCTGCAGGAAGGACGCCAGGTATCGAACCAGCCCTAAGAAAGCGCGTACATCACCAGCTGTCTTCGGTACAGCCCAATTCAATATACGGACAACTTTGGAATTGTCAGGTTCAATGCCCTTCGTAGAGATCTTATGCCCCAAAAACTTTAGCTCATAACGAAAGAATTCAGACTTTTTTGCATTGCAGTACAATCTCTCCTTTCGCAAGCAGTCTAGGATCAAACGGACATGCTGCTGATGTTCTTCCAGTGACTGGGACCAAATGATAATGTCGTCAAGATAAATGTGGCAAATTTTTCCTATGTGATCACGAAGAGCATCGTTCACTCGACGTTGGTGCACAGAAGGGGAATTCTTCATTCCTTGAGGCATCACGGTCCATTCATACAATCCAAAAGGAGTCGAGACTGCAGTCAAAGGTATACTGTCCGGGTGCATACGAGTGTGAAAGAAACTGTCAGTCATGTCGAGCTTACTCCAAATCTTCCCAGTACCTGCATCAGCTAGGATATCGTCGATACGGTGCAACGGGTATTTGTCGGTAACAATGTTCGCGTTCAGCTCCCGGTAATCGTTAACCCACCGAGGTAGGACCGTACTGTCAGGCTTAGGGATGAGGAACGCGGGAGAAGCGTGCGGTGACGAAGATTCACGAATACGACCTGCATCCAAGTGCTGTTTGATGAGCGTTTGCCATGCTGCACGGAATTTACGAGGACAGGTATACGAACGGGAGGTGATCGTTTTCTCAGCATTTTTCAGTTCGATCTTACACGTAACCTTGTCAGGCATTTCGTCGACGTGAGGCAAAGGTTGAAAAATGTCTTCGTAAGCCTTCTTAGCGTCGATCTCGAGCTTGCTACAATGATCAACTAAGGCGAGGCATTCAATTCTCTCCCGAACGGCAGCGATCACATCTAAAGGCTTCAAGGGCTCACAGCGAGCATCAATTGAACCACGGATGGAATTGCAATGTGCGGTAAGCTCGGTACGTAGTGCGGAAATATTTTTGCGAGTAGCTAACAACGATTCTTTCAATGTAGGACGAGGCACGGGAGCGGGCGGTGGAAGTACAGGATGCAATAAATCGAAACCGGAGGGTTCGTGGACAGCAGATCTTCTTGCGGAGCTGATTGTAACATTATTATGGGAAAGGAACGGGAGGCCGAGGATAATATCGGTGCAGAGGCCAGGGGTAATTATTGCGCGAGTAGAGCGAGCGGAAAACAAATTATCACGATCATGGAGTTGTATCAGGACGTATTCGGTCAACGCCGATTTCGAAGAGGAAGAAGGGAGCGCAGTATCAATCGTAATGGGGGCATGTAGACGTCGAATTCTGAGGCCCGCTTTATTCACTATTTCCGGCCTAATGAGAACAAATGGAGAGCCAATGTCAAGCATAGTGGTAACGGGGATGCGTGGCAATTCCGAAGAAATATTGTGATCAGACAGGGCGCAATGCCATAGCAAGTGAGGCTCTGCCAATGGGGAAGAGTCGAGCTCTGGTGCAGGGGCAGGTATAGCCCCAACAAGCGAAGGAAGAGCACTTAGAGCAGGAGCTACATCGTCCTTATCAAGGTCATCGGACTCGTCGTCGTCACTCGGACGGTTGCTCGTGAGCTCAAAGTCAACACGATCTTCCAAGTCGATAGAGCGAGACGTTCCAGCCGTGACGCGAGCCTCGCCCTTATGGGATGCGTAGGACGTGGTCGAAGTCATGATATCGTTGTCTGATTCGGAGTCAGAAGGCGGTGCTCGTACTGGCGCTGGCGTGGGCGATACAAGGACACGGCGTGGTGCAGGTGGTGGTCTGGTTGTTCTATTGGACAGTGGGAGTGATCGCCCTGGGAGGCGCGTTAACTTCGGCGAGGTATCCACTTGGCCGTATGAAAGGAGAGTTCAACGTTCAACGTTCAAAGTTCGTTCAAGGGTTCGAGAGATGGTTCGAGTTCAACGTTCAAGATGGTTCGAGTTCAATGTTCAAGATGGTTCAAGTTCAACGTTCAAGAGGGTAGCGAGGATGTGAGTCTAAGTTCGATGTTCGGTTAGCGCCCCGTTCGATGTTTAAAAAAAAGTGAAAGGCTGTCGTCTTCCAAAGACAGCCTCACTGAATGTGCAACTCACGAATCACTCCACAAAACAGGAACGGGGTGTATTGGTGAGCAAAGCGTGTCTACGGTGAGTGGGGAACGTCTAGAAAAAAGGCGGGGTGAAGGGAAGGAAGGAAGAGCCTACGTACGTCTACAGTATATATATATAAATCTATATATATATCTCGTGCCCGATCTGGTCTCCCGGCGTTATATGAGTGCGGAATCGATGTAAGCCGTGCTTACATCATGATGCCGATACGCGACACTCATTCTGCAGTCGTTGGAAGGTAAGCGGGTACTGACAAAGAAATTTCCATGCCCAAAATATGGCTTTATTGACATCTCTGTGAGCAAAAAGAGATGGCAGCGCTTTATGAAACACTCACTCCGTGGAAGAGGAAATATAGACATACGAGGAATCAGCATATTCATGAGGAGATAACAGATGTGCACCCCGATCTCTAACTTTGTAGCTTTGGCTGATATAAGGTCAACGATTCATAGTGTTGCAAAATCCAAATGTTGCTTACTCCAACGATAATCTATGAACTAAGTGAGTCGGCACCGTTCGCAAATGCACATTCGTTAACTCACATTGATAGAACTGACATTCGTAAATATATCGACGGCTGGTGGGTCACAAGCTGCGGGCTATCGAAAAGGTACCTGGCGCTACGTCGAGAACGGAAAGCGGATCGCGCGGTAATGAACCTGAAGTACAGAGGAGATGGTGGTTCTGGCTGGGAAAGGAGGAACAAGGAAGACCATACGACGCCAGTTTAAAAACCAGGGCCAAATTGGGCGCCTGTCTGTAATCCTTGGCGCATATAATTGACCAGCGAATACCGAGTCATTGATGTTTGGAAAACGTTGAGCCGGAAAGTGATAAGCACCTGTTTCGGTACTGTACGGAGATCCACAGGGCTTGATATGGCCTAGAGGACAGCCCGACACTCAAATTGGCGCCATGGGTCCAAGAGAAGTCATACCACTTTGACCAGATACCAAAGGGTCTTTCTATCATCAAAGGTCCTCTTATTTGTCTAGTATACCGTTAACAAGATGCTGGAATATAACGCATACCATGAGTGCTAATCGTCATACACGGACAAGAGATAACTCACGTAATACTCTGTCGCCAGTTGAATGCTAGCTCTATCCATTGCCCGAGGACTTACCCGAAATTAATGGTAACTTAAGGCTTCTCCCTGTCTCCACTCGATGACTGTGCGATGCATCTCACGTCATTGAGCGTCAACGAGCGGGTCATGAGCTTGTCAATACATAATCGCATGTGATAAGAGGGCCTAGACATGTTAGTAACGACCGAGAAGGATTAGAGATCAACTTAGAGAGGAGATTTTTACCAGGCTGAAAGGGGGGATCACCGACCGAATCGGATTGATTCTAGTGGGAGATCGTTATAGGCAAACATCAATCTGTCAGGAAAACGGCTCATGAAAGCGGCCAGCAGCAGAACCAGTGTATGGGTCGAGATTTTCTGAATACAGATGCAAGCATTTCGACGCCGAGAGTCTACACATGTGCCAAAGAGCTAGCGCCCATAGCTCAAGATCTGAATGCAAGACTTAGTCATAATCAACGACAGGCAAAGATCTAACACAGGCTCTGTGAGAATATGATACAGGCCCGCAGTTCCATAGGCGCCTGATAACAAAAATGGAGCGATTGATGTCGATAAATACACAGCGACATCGGAACAGAATTGAAAGAGACATATGGTGAAGAAGCACGGGCACCACATCTGTGTCAACACGAACATCGACAGGGAGAATGTACATTGAAATTTTCGCAGCATGGCGCTAAGGAGACTCCGCTGAACGGGTCCGGGTCAGATGCGATGCATGATGGAAAGAGGGAGAAAACTCTCGCCACGTGGCTGTGTCAACACGTCGCGTCGCAGCTCCGGCATGGGTCCGGTCTTCGCGCTAATTAGCCGCGCCTGTTGCGAGCATCGTGGGTAAATACACTTGAATATCACTGGTAAGTAGTTGGAGGGCTAAAATTCCTTCAAATGCGAAGCCATTTATTGTGGATGATTAATACCTTTTATTTGTCAGGTTGCGGAAGAAATTTAATTGTCAACAGCTACGTCTCTCCTGGGAGTGTAACAAGAAGCCTCATCTTCTCAGTCCACTTATCGTCCTCCACCCATTTGATGGACCTATCTTCACACAGAGCGAAGACTTCATTATTCGCCCTCGAAGGCTTGCCTTCAGTTTCAAGGATGGTTCTCTCTTCCTCGACGCGTCTAATCCACGCTCTGGCGATCTCCGCTTGAGAAGGCTCCAGCGAAGGAAGGCGCAAATGCCACAGATACGTGTCTGTTCCATGAGTAACGTATCCTTCCAATAGATAATCAGTACATACTAAATCAACTGCTTAGAATTGCTCACCGTCCGTCCTATTCTGCTCTGGTGTCCACCGAATCTCATACCGCAACACAGGGAACCCCGCGTCGTGCAAATCCCTCGCAAGGATCCTCACCGGCAAATGCACCTGATAATCCGAAGTCATCCTTCCAAACATCTTCGCGCACTCCTTGGGAGTGGCATCGTCTCCTAGCATCTCGTACTGGCCCATAATCTTGTCCGCAATGTCGTTCTGGTAATACCTCTCCAGGTTTGGGACAATATCCGCGGGTTTCTCGATGACGGACGAGGTAGAGTAGAAGTACCATTCGTCTGTGAGGTCTCCAACGATGACGCTACGGACTCCCTTCTGCTGGAGTGCTTGGGCGAAGGCGCCAGAGCGCTGCCATGTCATGGCATCGGTTGTCGAAGGTAACCAGTCGTCGTTCAGGCATCCTCGGAAAGTGCTATTGTTTGGGCCAGCTGCTTTGCTTTCGATGGCGCGGCAGATAGTCTCAGCGGGAACGGCGCGGAGGTCGTCAAGGATAGTAGACGAGGTAGGGTCGAGGTGTAGGGCACGGCAGAAGGCTTGGAATTGTGGCCGCATTTCTGTTGGTGTCTTTGGGGTCAAGCTGACGGGAATATCAGTATGAGTGAATACAGCGGTTTGCTTCGATATGGCACTTACACCATGGCGTTGGACATTAAATGAGCCGATTGAAATGGGGACTGGGCGCCTTCAGGAAGATGAGATACATGATGTAGATTCTGATGAACAGCGTGCGCGCCTTGAAAGCAGTTTTTTTTAGATTAACGAGCTTCCGTAACAATTGAGGTCGCACCTCCAGATAGCCCGACCAGCTGGACGTTATTCGGATTTCCTGATTATTGATGAGAGATAATATCATTCTCCGAATTCATTTTCTCGTACCTCCAAAAATGCTGATATTTTCCCTAACCCACTCGAGCGCGACCCACTGATCTTTGAAACCGAAATTTCCGTTGACCTTTGGCTCATCGCATGCGAGGAAACCAAAAGCTGAGAGGCGGTAACCGACGTTGACCCAGACCTCTGAGCGATCCGCAGCCACAAATTGGTTTTGGTAGGTTATACGATGTGGTGAGCTGTATTGCAGGAACCTTTCTTGCTAGATCAGCGAATTAGCGAAATATGGCAAATGAAGGTCTTACCCTCCGTGCAAGTATACTTTGACGGGAAAACCTTTCTGAGAAGGGAAAGACGGCGGTACAAAGATATTGATGAAGAGCCTAAGGGATAACTTTATCAACTCAGGGATGCGACGCATGAGAACGATGCGACACACGGATTTTCGGAGGGTTTTCCGTAGCCTACTTGGTCGACGTGATAACTCCCAGCGGCTGCCTCTCCGTCTCTTCTTGGCTGAAATGCCCCTTTAGCAAGAAGGTCAGGACTGTTGAGGACGCGTATACAGAAAGACGCACAGGTATCCTCAGTGATATACTCCTTCTTCGTGTACTTGTAATCCGGAGGGAGTGGTTCGGGATCCATGAATCGACCAGGTGGCAGTGCGTATGGTATCTCTGTTCATACACGGTAAATAAAGCATACGCTGCCGCGAGATGAACATCGATTCTCACCTAGGAAGGTGGCTGTCCCATTTTTTGCTCGACCACCGGTAACACTCCCATATTTCGTGTCTACAACAACATGTTCTGGGTTTGCAGCAAGTTCGTCGTGTATGTGAGGGACGGACGCCATGTAGGGGAAGGAGTCCAATAAGACCTAGGACCGGTGGATATATATCGCGATTCGAGGACCGCTCCACGGAGACATATTGGATTTTTGGGAGATAGCTTTGATGGATCATCCGAGCGCAAGTATACCAATGGTTATCGGTAGTTTACTGAACGCTGGAGTCTGGACCATTAATGACATTGTTGTTAGATGTAAGAAGGCAAAGACTAACCTCCCTGGAAGCAAAGTTCGAGCGAATCCTGAGAAACTAGATATTGTTCACTTACATATTGCATGCTATTTCATGTTTGCCTCGGGCAATTGTAGACGCATGACTTTGGTGATAAGCATGAGGAACCTGAATCTTCTCGGAAGAGATAAGATCTGAATTCGAAAAAACAGGCAGGCAGCTTCATAGAATCGGCAGCTGAATATAGGGTCACAAAATCTCCAACAGGGTAGTCATCCGGGCTATAGCTCTGTCTTCCCTCTAGACGATGCATGTAGAGAGCCTGATGGTTGATGTTCAAGTTGTAGAACGCCGGATGTCGGCCCGACAACCACCTTCGCGTCACATTGGTAACGTCGGGTCACAGTCACAATAACGCTTCATTTGCTCTCATTGTCATCGTTCACGACGGTGACGGCGGTGGGAAATGCTTCACTTTCCTTCAACACTCAAGAATGGCGGGTCAGATGGTATCAGCTGGCGCTCGGAAGGCCTGAACGCAACACAGCAAAAATCCTCATCGGATCCATTGTTTCTTGCCATCGAGGAAGAGCTACATGATGCTCGACGCGTGCATTCAAATGGCCAAGAGGACGATTTGAGGCTGGCACTGAACATGGTCATTAGCCGTGTTACGCAACTGGCGAGTACTATAGATGTCGACGATGAGACCAATACTGACCCACAGGATTACAGTCATCGCTCCTCAGCGAGGCCTACAAGACTCAGGCAGACCTTGAAGTCCAGCTGAACGTCACTAAATCCAATCTGAAGCTCGTCATTGCGAACAACGAGATGCTTGAAGAGGCCTTGAAGCAAGGTCATGCGAACGACATTGGGTGGCGAAGGTCGAGCAGTTCTGACCACCGGCAGAAGAGCCAGAGTATTGACATCGTACCCGAGAACAGCGTGATTAAATCAGTACCGAGCTCGCCTTCGTTACCATCGTTAGCAGGCCCGCCTCCGCCGCCACCACCACAGCAACCGGACACCAGGTTCTTCCACAAGTTTCGATTCACCTCCTCCAATAACGGATCGCGCGCGTCCAGTCGACCTGGGACGCCGACTCTTGGCAACGGCCCATCATCACCTAATCCCACGCTCACATCGCCGTCGATGCCCAGCCTACCTGTGATGGCGAGCGTAAATGCTAGCAAAGACAAGGAGTTGGAAGAGCTAGCTGCGTCGTTAGAGAAAGAACGGGCGGCGCATAAGATTGTCATTGGCGAAAAGGCTGCGTTGGAGGCAGAGCTAGAGTCATTGTCTCAGGCGCTGTTCGAAGAGGTAGATTCTCTCCTTGATCTGCCCTATCCATCTCTGATGATCATGATGGCAGGCGAACAAGATGGTTGCAACAGAAAGAATCAAACGTGCAGAGACAGAGGAAGAGCTGAGGGAGGCTAGGCAGGAGAAGGAAGCATTAAAGAGTGCCTTGAGAGTCGTGGAAGGGGAGAACGTCCATTTACGGGGTTCATCGTCAAACTTTGGGACGCCAGATCCCTCAGTGGAAAACCTCGCATTGTCAAATATTCGTTCGCGATCTTCTTCAGAAGCTGGTGTAAAGTCGAGGCCAGCGTCGGCGTCCTCATCTTCATCACCATCTATGGATACAGAGGCGTTCTCCCCGGTACTCGGCGCTGAGACAGCCTCTGCCGCAGCTGAGGAAGAAGACGATCTGGAGCAAGAGAATCCTACACCTCAGCACCGAAGTACTATTCCATCGCCGTCGCCTTCGCAATGGGTGGAAGAGAGAACTATCCGATACGCGGACAAGGAGAAAGAAGCTGAGGAACCACTGCGGCAACATACGCCGTCACCGCCATGGGACGAAAGTTCTTCTGCTTGGGCAGACGTGCCTTCTTCCCCTCCCCGTACACGACTGTCGACATCTTCGCTACCACCACCTGCTTCCCCGCGTTAATATTATTCTTTCAATCTCACTTTGGCATCTCATTCAGGACGTTCTTTCATTCATCCCGCATTGCTCTATCTGCATTCTCGTTGACGTCAATGTAATTATAGCAAGACTGTTGTACTGCAAGGTTTTTCTAAATCAAGGGACTTGGTATACATCAGCATACGCACTCGATGTGCGACTTCCAAGTCGTGGAAACTCCTACCTTCAGAGGATGGCCAATGCCACAACGCTTTCGTTCACCCGTGAGCCATAAAGCCATCATTCTTATGTAACTATTTCCTCTGCATGGGTTACGCGAAACATATTCGGGCTAGTCCAGGGCTTCGTGACACCAGCTGATCGTGAATTCGTCGAATACTTTACTTTCCTGTAGGCCGCTTGGTCTGATTTAGATTATTTATTCATATAATAATCTATTAATTCATTTTGATAATCGACACGTGAATATCGCGTGACCGAAACCGCCATCCGGAAAACGCAACTTAAAAGTTGAAAAAATAAAGTTCTTCACGTCAACTTTACGTTCCAACTTCGGCTTCCTCCCACTTTTGCCCTTTCTGACACACAGTCTGAAAGCGAGAAACTTATTATGATGGAGACCCCTTTCAGCTGGTCACCTTGCGGAGGATGTGCATGTCCCAATCACAATTTGCCATCTCACGACTTTCCTCCTGATCGCCACTTTCTCGATGACCCCAGTTTGGCGCGTCTTGCTTGTTCAAATGACAAGCCTTCGGATATCGAAGTGGCAACCCTCCAGGCAATGATCTCGTCGTATGAAGCAGACATACACGATATAGACGTGGAGGAGTCGTGTCTGACACAATTCATTGCCGACATGAAAAATTCCATCTCACGTGCTGAGCAAAACGTGCATGCCCTACGTCAAGAGAGGCAGTCCATATCTGACGCAATTATTGAAAGAAAACGAATCCTCAATCCTGTTAGGCGCCTCCCCGCGGAGATCCTTCTTCGTATCTTTCGCCTGATAGCTACTTTCCCCATACCACGATCTCATTCTGAAAATGAAGATGAAGAGGGATGGGACTTTCATGCTCCTAAAAACATGCTGTGGACAATTGAAGGAGTGTGTAAGCCGTGGAATATGGTGGTGACGTCTTTTCCGGAGCTGTGGTCCTCCATCAATATCGTTATCACCGATGATAATTTTAGCGACACTGCTCGAGGTATTGCATACAGCCGTTTACTCGGTACCCAATTAGATCGCTCACAGAACCAACTCCTTTCGTTGTGTATATGGGACGACGACGATCATTCCTCTTTTCTCAAACTACCGACAGCGATCACCATTATCCTGTTTTCCTTTTCCACACGCCTACAAAATCTCCACTTGTATCTCCCTGCTCATATGATCTCAGAAATTCCTTCGTTGCATCTGACTCTGCCGTCGTTGAACGAGTTGTGCATATTCCCCACCAACCTCGGAGCTATGGAACACTATCAAGAATTGTATTTATTCCGTTGTCCGAACCTTCGTTCTATGCACGTCGTTGACGTGGTGGCGCCTTTGTTTCACTTCCAACTTCCTTGGACACAGATTACTACCTTTACCAGTGACAGTGCGCAATACTTCGAACACCCGTCGGGGCCTAACCCTCGGACCTGTCTCCTGATTATGCAAAGGCTCACACAGCTAGAAGAGTGCCATCTGCGCCTTGAACTTGGAACTCCCGAGGGTGATTGGTCCGGGGAACCACTTCCAGTAGTCTGTTCTAACCTTCGCGTGTTAGGCCTCTCGTCATGGGGTTTCGGCAGCCACATGCCGCTGAAGGAATTACTTGACGATCTTGTCGCTCCCACTCTCAGGCACCTCCGGGTGGTATGCTGCCAAAATTACAATCAACGTGACAGCGAGGAAACATTCGCTGCCATCCGTAGCCTTCTCGAACGCTCGGGACCACCGCATATCACCACTCTTCACTTCGACCACGGATGTGTCCTAAAGGAGGATCTTCTTCAAGTATTGAAGACGTGCCCGACACTCGAAGACATTCGCCTCGCGGACATAGACGATGGTGCAGTTAATGACGAGACGCTCCTCCAGCTGACGCTGAGGGTTGACGGAACTGCGCCTTTAGTCCGTCGGCTGCATACGTTGCATATCAGTGGTGCGATGTCGTTTAATGTGCAGGTATTCGTCGACATGGTGGAGTCTCGATGGACACTTGCCCATGCCCAATCTCCTCCTGTTCAGCGCTTACATGAGGTCAGTCTATGCCGATTCCTTGATACGAAAAACTCGAATGAGGCGGATGAAGACGAGGTGGAGCGTATCACAGTCCTTTCGGCTCTTGATGTCTATAGGGCTCAAGGATTAGACGTGACGTTGGATACAAAGGTACAGGAAATTGAATAGTGATGTAACTTTACGTTACCGTTGTCTCTCCCTTGAACAGGTCTAAACTTTTCATTGAGACGTTCGTTTTCACGTCAATCATCAATCGATTTCCTGCTATTTCCTGTCCATGGTTTTCTGCGTTTCTTCTCTTTGCACGATCTTGATGGCATCGGCCCAAAGTACGGACTGAAAACCGGTTGCGTCAGCACTCATTTAGGAGGAGCAGACGACTCCAAAGTTGTTCTAAGTAGTACTAGCGGTAACTTACTATAAATCGCTATGGGCAGCGCATAAGATGGTACAGGATTGTTCGGTCCCGTAGCAGCCAAATAACATTGCCAGAGATTTCCTGCTGTCGTACGGAAGTCCTTACGTTTCTGAAGCACTGATCATAAAACCTACCTCCCTGTGCATGACACATCGTGATCTATTCAACTTTAAATAAATCAATGTCGGGGTCTACCCTTCATCAGCGCAGTGCAACACGATGTTTGGAAGAGGAAAATTGGAATTCTATGAGCTACGAGCTTGATGCAGACGCGGATATCGATCCGGGGGCTTAGATATTGATATCCTTGCATTATTAGCCCTGCAGGAAACCAGAAAACTACCATAACAGACGCTCGACTGATTTCTTCTTGCCCCACAAACTTGTATCCAACCCATACAATCTCAGAGCAGCTGCTGCAAGCAATAGAATGAGGTCCAAATTCCATTTGTTTATCTGCTATTATTATATAGATGCCATCGCAGCGGTATTTATGCCAAAAAAACGGAATGATCCAATTAGTTCATGAATGGTTCCTAGTCCTTGTCAAACCAAGATGTCCCTGCAGGCCAAGGCCCTCCTGGAAGCCTGTTTTAAAGGGTCTCCACGTTGGTCATATGGACATACCTGTGTTACGGAACAGAATCCGACGGGATAAAACACGGGTCTTTGATCGATAAGATACAGGGAGATGTTCTGAGACGCTCTATAGCAGATATTCTGCACGTCGGTTTCAAGTAAAATATGGGCTATAACGAACGGAAAAGCTGAGTCCGAGCATGAGACTGAACTGAAAACAACAGAACTTTGGCTCATCGGCATTGTGACCAACCGAGGCGAATGCAGTGGCGTTCAGGGTTGGGAACAGTACAGACGCCTGTTGTACTTACTAGTGATTGTGGCCCGCCCTCGATTCATCTACCATTACTAAATAAATATGGTGATGATGAAGGCTCCACCTTCCTTACGAAAGAAGTTCTTCTCTGGGCGGTGCTGCAGTTGAAGCATCTAGTGATATGTAGCCTTTACACCGACAAAAATGATCGAGCTATAGAGAAATTGATAAAAATCTCCATCTCCCAAGGAGTCCCGTAAGACTCTCACCTGACGATGGGTAACATTACTGGCGTATTGCTCTTCATATGCCGAGGGGGTACATGCATAGTAGTGTTGCCAGCGACAGAAGAGAAATTTAATTACAAGTCTGAATTGAATCCAACCGATCAATTAGGGCGGATGGCCAATAGTAACGTTTCTAATTTTAAATTCTAATCTTCTGCTTAGAGCCTGCCTACTTGCACTTGCGGGACTGGTACAGAATCCATTGACGCTTAAACTTTTGTCATGTCTTTAGCTGGAAAGCTCAATGGGGAGTTTCTGAGTTGTAACACTTGGGTCATGCTTATGGTCTATGTTTGTATCATTTACTTGTCCCTGATTGCAATCACGATCCTAACTTGAACTCTATACTATTTAACACAGAGATACTGTGTGCTGTTTCTGGAGGTATCTCTATTCATCCCCCATCACACTGGTCTTACTCTTTCCTTTACCCTTACCTGACCTTCACAAAACAGGGGTACCATGGTTGGCTACAGTAACTCTTCTTTTGACGACAGACTTGGAGTCTTCAATAAAGTGGGGTCATGGTACTATGCTGACTACAACGCTTCTAACGTAAATCAAATCGGGACGCTGTCTTGGACAGACGACCTGACGGCCAATGTAACCTTCACTTTTCCTGGTGAGACTTTGTGACAACATAACTCTTGGGAAATAGCATTTACTTTGTTTTTTAGTTGAAGCCAATGCTTTCTACCACTACGGCATACGTCGCTGCTGTGGCGCATTGTACGCAATATGTGTTGATTGTGATCCCCAAAATCCCAAATTCGAGATCATCGACGCTGTCAACAGTAGCGATGATGGTAAAAATCCTCCGGTGAGTGTAAACATCCATCGACTTTAATTATCATTCTCACCATACACGCAGGTCATCCTGTACTCTAAAACCTTTGATCAGCTAGGAAAACACGAGATCATCTTAACCAATCAACCCGATTCAAGGGGAAATTCGCAGTTAACGCTGGACAGATTTGAACTCCAAGTTGAAGATGACAGCGTTACAAATGCTACAAAGTCCCTGACATTGATATCTGGAACAACCTCCTCCCCTTCCATCTCTGTCACCCAGTCTACTACCTCGGTAGTATCTCAATCGGTCGGAACTTCATCTTCTGCTCCTCATACCTCTATAGGTGCCATCGTCGGAGGAGTTGTTGGAGGCATTACGGTCATCTCCCTTTGCCTAATTATATGGTTCTTTAAGAAACGTCGAAATCGCACCCGGCCAGGACATACCGACATGAATACAAGTTCCTACACCAGTCGCCAACAACACTCCCCATTCATTATACCTCACTCAAATACACCTATCCCTACCGCGTACACCGTGACAGAAACCACCACTCACCGTATGCCAAAGGGAGTAAGAAGAGTCTCAGTGGCTGCTGGACCTACAATTCCGAATGCATCGTTGGGAGAGGCGTACCCCTCCTCATCGCGCATGGCCTATGGTGAACTCAGACCTCAACGGGAAAATGATGTGGGTCGGATAGACGCTGATGATACCAGTGGTAACAACAATGCATCGCTCCCGCCTGGCTACGAGGATATTGTCAGCGGTGGACACCTTGACGACGAACAACTTACCACTGGAGGAATGCTGATTCACAGGTTGCCTACACCTGAGGTTCGAAGGCATCTCCCATGGGAAAGTGGGCTTGCTTGAGCTTCTTGGCAACTTTTTCACGAACTTGTCCAGTTTGATGAGAAGAGAACTCTGTACTCATTATTCCAGATCTTCCGATATTTCTGTATTTTCTATTTCAGGTGCACGTATACTTGTAAAGGTACTTGCCGTAATATTTATTTAAGCTTCGAGAAAGTGGTCATTTCCTGCGGTCCTCTAATACTATGACTCGTATTTCGATGCAAAGTTGCAAGCATGTATAAAATGATACTTATTGCCGGAATCCAGAAGCACAGATATTTCACATGTGTATCTCTATCTTCCTTTCATGCAGTGAAATCGGTGAGCCCTCATTAGCACTACAAGACACACCTTCGCGTTAAAGAGCCGCTCTCTGTGCAATCTTGCTTCACGTCCTTCATTTCCTCCGTGATATCCACAACCCACTGCCGTGAACCGTTTCTGGAACGACAATGCTGAGCCCAGGCCTACTTTAACATCGATTAGTTTGGAATGGAATCCACATGCAGTGCAACCATAACTGACTCAACATTAGTCCACTCAAATACCTTCCGATTACTTACTGTCCGTTCTGGTGCATGCGCTTGTTCATTGAAGTGTTCATTTCATTGTTCCGTGGCACTCTACTTTTATAGAACTCGAAGCTTTTATAAAGATAGAAAAGGCGTCCGTACATGAATGATTCTTTAAAACAAAACAAAATCAAGCGCTAGGTCCGATTACGACCGGCTTAACTTTGGAAAGCTGGCTGATGGTCTCGTTGTCCAAGTTCAAATGAGCTTGGACTAGCGCAGGAGGAGTCAAAGCCAACCACTGGAGATTTCCATTAGATTGAGCCAACCTCAAAACAATGTTTTCTCACCTGGTTGAGACTAATGTCCTGGAAACGATCTGGCCGTAATACATTAGTTCTATCCCTTGAAGCGAAGACGTTCGGAGACACTCACCAGACTTGAAGATCTCCAAGTACTTTAAAGTCGTATTCCCGGTGTTTTCGACGTAGTGACCTGTTCAGCGAAGTTGGAGTCGAGGAACCCATGAGCCAGTGTCGGCTACTTACCATAAGCTGCCGGGACGTAGCCTATCGCAAAGGGTTAATCATCAATAATTATAACGGAAACAACAGAAAACTTACCAATGTCGCCAGGCTGGTAATTGAACGTGTCCGCAATACCCGACGAGGCGAACAGTGTCATTCTTCCTGTACCTTCACTGGAAGGACGTCAAATGGACCTGAAAAGATGAAAAATAACTACATACATGAAGAAACTCCATTCATCCATGGTCGGATGCCAGTGCAGCTCCCTAGAATTCCCTCAGTCTATGGAACTTTGAGGAAACAACAACAATGTCGTACCGCATGGCGCCGGGATTAATGGTCACCTCAGCCATTGCAATAGTCGTAGACACAGTGAATGTCGTAGAATCCACAATCTTCACGGATCCTCCCGAATGCTGTGTCGCGTTGATTTGCGATAGCGGGAACGAGAAGGGATTAGGAACCGTTCCTTGAGGATCTTCCGGAGCAGTTGCGTCATCAGGGGGGACAGCTAACCATAGATCAATTTGTACTTGTATTCAGGGTGCACGGAAAGGTAACGAACCGCTTGGGAAGATATAGAGCTCATGTGCCGGGATGTGCGCAAACGCATCCGGGTTACTGACCTGGAAGTTCTTCTGGATGACTAGAGATCGAGGGATTTCGTCAACGAAGGAAAGGCACCAGATCATCGAGTAAGCGAACCTTCATACGGTACGTGGTCCAACCAGTCAGTCAACTGTATTACCCCATGGTAAGCCGTAATAGTGCTTGTACGTCTACGACTCGGCGTACCATGAATGTGGAGTCTTCCGAAAAAGCTCCATTATCAAACACCTACACCGTTGTTAAGAGAGAGCTTCGGCAAATTTATCTATAGAGCTTACTAGAAGAAACTCCGATCCCTCTTCATCGTCTCCAGTGGCCTGTAGAGAATGGGGTATACCTGGAGGGAAGTACCATAGGTCACCAGCATGCTAACACACATCAGAGAAGTGCATATTATGGTCTAAGAAGATACCTACCACAGTAGCAAGATAGTTTCGCCCATCTTGGTCGACGGCGGTGATTTGAGTGGATCCCTTGCGGAGAAAACGTTAAGGTTGACGGCAGCATCTTACAAATGAAGGTGTTCACTTTTAGTACGTACGCCCACTGGCATTAACTATGTCAGACGACCGTGTCATGTATAGACTAAAAGTCACATACCTCTGCCGTTGTGTGCCAGTGTAATTCACTACAGGTCCACTAGTATGAGCCACAGGTACACAAAATCCCGAAAAACTTACCGAATTGCTCCCGGCTCGAGTCGCATGTCGACGCCAGCCATTTCTGCGGGTATCATTATGAGAACTTGCGACATCGTCAGTTGCCGTATTACTCACCAGTAGCAATAGGCATGACCTGGACTACAAGAAATTACATCAGTCTGGCGGATTTGAAGAGAAGAGGACGACATATAGCTTACTGTTCTCTTGGCGAGCCCACCCCCCGGTTTGTAAACGGTTATGGCTAAGGGCGAAAGGCCACTTGGCATTGGGACTGTACGACGGGAAAGCGGGTCAGAAAATAAGCCAAAAATGAAAAAATAAATCCGCTGACATTAATCCAGAATCAGTGGTCGGTGGTGCAAAAAGGTCGGGATTTTGTAGATCAACCGGTATGTTATCCGGTCCTATAATGGGGGCACCGAGCGTTCCACGTTGAGGGGTGACCACAGATGGGTCGCTAGTGTCATTCCACAAGACGTTGTTAGGATCAGTGGAGATGAAGCCGGCAGTCGTCGTCTCCTCAAAGGATGTATCTGTCGAAGTCGGGACAGCAGTGCTCGACAATGCCTCAGTGAACGACGTGGTGACACTAGTGTCGGTCGAGGAGGAATTACCACTTGTAGGAGCACCGTCACTAATTCCAGTGAGGAAAGCAATCAATAGAATGAAGGAGACTGTGATCATGGTGAGCGTGCCAGAGAGATGGACTTCTGAGATAGATGAATTCAGACGTGCTTGAGGCTTTTAAGACTTTTCTGAGGCTCTCTCTTTACAAATTGAAAATCACCGACGCATTCAGTCCTCGGTGATGAACGGGCGACACCTATGACTCCAGGATACATTTCAGATGAATAAGGAAATTAAGCGAAGGGTCACTGACGTTACGTCTTCATTCTTTATCCACTACCACGGTGCAATGGCGCTAATTCATGGCTTATTCCGGGATGAGATATAGCGAAGTAGTGTCGGATCTGATGTCCCAACAGTGCCTCTGATCCACGTTCAGCCATGAGATCTGTCAGGTGCCTGCAAAGCGCCCTGAGGACGCCCTCTAATTGCTGCTCATAATGGTTAAGCTGGCTTTCAGAGTAATCAGCAATAGTAACAGACATCGCCCCCGGCTCAAGCAAAAACCGCAGGTATGGCCATGATCGGGCCGTCAGCGGGGAACTCTCAGCAAAGCGTACATTTACGGCTAGAGAGAGATATATTTAGCACAAAGTCATCACGGATAAGAATAGCTTACGTTTAAAAATAAGACATCCCTCGTATAAAATTCCCCAAAGTTAAGTGGCCGATTTGAAGAAGAAACGGTTATTACTTTTTCAGGAGTTGGTGGGAGTTCTGGAGAAGGGACCTAGCAAAATATTGGTACCCCGCCAGCTGCCAAGTGCCCTGCTCTTCGAGCTATTGCATTGCTCAGGGACAGCTTGGCGTACTAGCCGGTCTTGACCGATATAGAATGCAATAAAGCTACCTGAGAGCATGATATCAGAATTCGTTGGATCATTTATTACCCACAATATAGAATGAAATCCGCCTCAAGCGGAACGCGCCCACCGCCCAAAGACGTCGTTCCTGATTGGCCCGACTTCATAATGCCCTCGGGCAAGTACCGGCCATCTTACATCATATAGACAGAAGTACAACGGCGAGCTGTCGTATCAGCTCTCGGATTCTGTACGGTCAAACACTATTAGTAAAGCTACATTGGCGTACCAAGATACCAAAATCGTTGTCCGGAATTGCTCTAATGGCGATTGAATGGCAATGAATTAGTCTCGAAATTTGGAATGAACGGTCTCACCGGAGAATGCACCGAAAGCTATTGCATGGCACGCTAGGCGTGCCGTACAGGGGACCCCTGCCGCCTGTGTTACTGCGCAGCGAGTAATCCGTAGACCTACTCATTTGTCCCTGTGATACTTATTAACGAATCAGTACCTATCAGAAAACATTGTCGCCGTAATCCTAGCTGCGGAAGGAGGATATACATTCGTTGGCTCCAGAAAAGATGTGTCAAAATCTAAATGATTCATGAATATGATCCTTGTTACACGGTACAGGCGGCTTACTAGGTATGGAACTTTGAAGTGGCATTCGACACAAGATCAGTATACAAGATATGCACCGTATAAATCATTTGATCATTCACAGAGACGAGTAACTGAACCAGAAGTCAGAAGCGGGGATATGAGGAAGATGGTGAAGCTTTGTTGAAAGTGCAAAGGGCAACAGTTCGTCAATCAATCGATAATCACGAAGCTGCGCTCGGTCCGATATGCCGAACATTACTAATCAGCCTCGGGCTACCATGTCACTGCCCGGTCGTTCTTGAGTCTTGAATGGGACCTTGTGACATTGTAGCTCTGAGAATGTCGTTTTACATGTATTCTAATGCAAAGTTAACAATCATTAAAACATCCTTGTATTATCTAATGAGGATGCCAGGTAAGTACATGTTTTAAGATAATCCAAAGATAATCTCCATCAAGCGGCTGCGCTTGGCCCGATTATGACCGGCTTGACTTTGGAAAGCTGGCTGATTGTTGCATCATCTATGTTCAAATGCGCCTTTACAACCGCGGGAGGAGTCAGGGCCAACCACTGGAAGCTGCCGTCAGACGCCGGAGATAAAGCTTGCTTGATTATCTCTCACCTGATTGAGACTAATGTCTTCGAAACGATCTGAGGAGGATTGCAGTCAGTTTGAAGATCCAGCCCTTCAAAGACGATGCATACCGGACTTGAAGATTTCCAGGAATTTTAATGTCGTATTACCAGTGTTCTCGACGTAATGTCCTTGATCAAACATAGTAAGAAACGGTGAGCAGGTCGAAAGACATCAAACTCTTTACCGTAGGCTGTAGGAACGTAGCCTGTCATCCGTGCGATCAGCCATGAAATAGACTACTGAGAAAGAAGACTGACCGATATCACCAGGCTGGTAGTTGAACGTCCTAGCGGTACCTTGAGAGGCGAAGACAGTCACTCTTCCTGTACCCTCACTAAACCGACATCAGGGCAGAAATAGATCAATATACAAAACAACAGACATATAGAAGCTCCATTCATCCATAGTTGGATGCCAGTGCAGTTCTCTGACAGACAATGGTTCAGTGAAAAGGGTCTTATACCAACGTGAAATAGAGATACCGCATCGCGCCGGGCTCGACGGTGACTTCCGCCATAGCAATCGTGGACGAGACTGTGAATGACCTGGAATCCACAATTTTGACCGAACCCCCAGATGACTGTGTAGCATTGGCCTTCGACAGAGCGAAGGAGTAGGGATTTGGAACGGTTCCTTGGGGACTTATCGGTGCTGAGGCGTCGTCCTCAGGGACCGCTGCATTGGATTAAATCAGAGTCTCCTGAAAGAAACATGAAGAAATACGAACTGCTTGGGAAGATGTAGAGTTCCTCATTAGGAATATGCGCGAACGCGTCCGAATTGCTGGCCTGGAAGTTCTTTTGGATGACTGCAAAGCAAGGTCATATGAAGTTGACCAAAGCGAGACCAGGACGAAAAGCACGCGTACCTTCATACGGAACGTGATCCAACCAGTCAGTCAACTGGATTGATGGTGTTAGCTATAGGAGTGCGGAAGGTGATGATCGGAGTACCAAGAACGTGGAATCTTCGCTGAAAGCTCCGTCATCGAATACCTGTGGAGCAGTTGGAAATGGACAGGGACAACTGGTTCTGAATGGAGATATACCAAAATAAACTCAGAGCCCTCCTCATCGTCCCCAGTCGCTTGTAGCGAATGAGGAATACCAGGAGGGAAATACCACAAGTCGCCAGGTCCCTTGAGAGGGTCAATGAGAGTGGACAGCGAGCGCTTATGAGGGACACACACCACAGTGGCGATATAATTTCGTCCCTCTGTGTCGACTGCCGTAATCTGCGTGGATCCCTTTGGCAGAAGATGTCAAGAAAGGCCAATGATCGGAGTTATATTTGCGGTACCTTTAAAACATACGCCCACTATTTTTGACGCTGTCAGATTGCGTGTGAATGTATCATAATCGAACACCACTCACCTCTGCGGTCTTGTGCCAATGTAATTCGCTGGCGGATATTTGTCAGTTTATAGCTACATATCGGTGAGGCTAACATACCGAATTGCGCCGGCTTCGAGCCGCATGTTGACGCTGGCCATTTCTAAGATCTAGTGAGCTCCATGCACGGTGAGATGTCTTCACTCTACTCACGCGTGGCGATGGGCATAACACCGACTGTGATGACGCAGGTTAGTGCTACAGAATCGATTGGTGAATAGCGGTTGCGACTTACTATTCTCTTGACGGGCCCATCCTCCCGTCTGCAAGCGGTTATGACTGAGGGCGAACGGCCATTTAGCGTTGGGGCTGTCACGACAGAGTCAGAGAGTTCGAGAAATTTCAAATAAAGCATTACTGACATAGAGCCGGAATCTGTGGTAGGTGGCGCAAAAAGGTCGGGATTTTGCAGGTCCATTGGTATGTTATCCGGACCCATGACGGAAGCTCCAATTTTACCGCGGTAGGCGGTGACTACCGAAGGGTCGCTTCCCTCATTCCACAGTACGCCATTGGGGTCAGTGGAGATGTACCCGACCGTCGGTGTTGCGTCTGGAGCACTTGCGGTGGAACTCGTGATGGTCGCACCAGAGGTTGATGCAGTGGCGACGCTGGTATTAGAAACAGACGTATCAACAGATGCTGGTGCGGAGGCGACGATCTTCGCAAGAAGAACGATCCATAGAAGAGAAGCGACTTTAGACATGGTGAACGCGTCTGAGCGAGGCTGGGGCTTTGAGCTGAGTATTTACCAACAAGTTGGAGACCTTTTATAATGTTCAGTCGTCAGCGGTCGCCTTGCGGCGCGTCGGATAGACGCCTTCCAAGTCGCGTTCGGGGATTAGCGGGGGGATTATCGGACTGTTAGGAAGGTTGTTAGAGGCAATCACGTCAAAAATGAATTCATTACTCAACGGTACGATTGGATTGTGCTCATCCATGAAGCGGGAGACAGATGACGATGACTAGACCGCTTTGAACAATGAATAAGCTCCACGTCAAGTTATGATCTTACCAAATATAAAACTCTAGATAGGTACGGACCCCTGTTCATTTATTCAGCATGGAGTCAAGGAAATTTCTCTAGATCACATGAGAATCAACGAAGTGACAAGTGCTGTCAGTGAACAACATTCGTCGGTGTCGGCAATCGAGGCATGGGGTATTTTTATCCGGGAGTAGCGATGTCTAAAAATGGATCGTGAGAGAATCAATAAACCTTTCAACGAAGACATTTCACGATAAACGCACCTCTTTATTTTGAACAAACGATTTGCGCAGTGGAGTAAGCTCTCGCCAGGCTGAGCGCATTCAAAGGTGCAGACGTTCCCCGCAGAAGCACGGACAGGCCGCTTTTCGTTCTAAAAATAGTGGGCTCACGCTGGGAATAAATCATGCAGTTGCAAAGTACGGCTTACGATGTATAGCTGCCTGCCGGGAAGTGGGGCCCCATATGTGTGACCCCAGCCGGACGATCACAGACTTATCCCGGGGAATCGAGAAATCAACCTCTGAAGAACCAACCTTCTTACTGCCGATGACAGAGGGCACATTGCTCTCAGCAAACCATACTTACTCAGAAGCGAACAATCTATTTCTAGGCCTCGGGGTAACCGGTCTAATGTAAGAAACAGGATCAGATATCGATGAGTCATTTGTGAGTTGTATCGCGTACACCAATGAATCATACAAGTGCATTCATCAGAGATCATTACTCTTTATGATACACTGGGGTCTTCAAGGAAATGTTGCAGTGACTGAAAAACATCGATCGCTCGGATGACTATCGGCCATGTCAGTGCAAGACGAGTAGTAGAAAATAGAACATCATACCATAAGGTTCAGGGCGAGAAATCTATGGCTCGGCAGATACTTCATCCACAATGAAGAGATCGATTGTTCGTAGGAGAAATGACTCGTCATTTCGTGGGCAGCGTCCCTGTTTTTCCCGGCGAAAACTGATGGGGGTGTAACGGATTTATATCAATTGACTTCCAAATGGCGAAATCTTAATGAAAGACAGCTTGCAATTTCGTTGGTACAGCATTGATACACCTTCCACGCTGGAACGCTGTCAAACCGAGTCGAACGGTGAACCTAAGCTTTCGTTGCGTTTGATACTACCCAGCGTGAGTCAACAGAGATAACTGGATTAATTGCAAAGGGAATGTCGTAATGTGAATCCTGGGTATAGCGGCTTCGAATGCATCTGCCAAGCCATTGAGTGAAAAAGAGACGCGTGGTGTTTATCCGTATTTATTCCTTCGTTCAGGCGGAAGATGCCGTGCGCAGCATTGCATGCATCATTGCGACCTAATACTTACCACCACCATCCCTCAAAAATTGCTGCGTTATTGTTTCGTGATTCAAGTTATTTATCTCTCGAGGCATTCAAAAGTGGAGATTTACGCTTTCTTGCTTCACTTTCAACTTAGATGCAATGTTCACGAATCGTGACGATGAACAACTTTGCCATAACCGACGCGTCAAGTTCTCGCGCATATGACAACCATTACCATAATCTAGAGCGGTCACGTTGTCATCTATTCGTCGTGTGAGTAACAACGTTCTTCTTGGCCACAACCCCGATCTTTCTTACCTCTGGACACTGGTTCCGATCTTGATCTTCGTGGATGACCTGTTTACTACAAATGCAAGGTAGCGCGCTTATGATTACCGATCCTTATAAAATTATAGAAGTGCAGCTAGGATCATCTTAAGAATATTTTCGTCTCTTTTCTGTCCGTTGTTGATAACATATCGAAATGACTACGATCGTAGTTTACAGAAATATTATAGTACATGTCGTTAGTCCTTCGACACTTAAATTCGAAAGGCCCTTTCAAACAGATTCAGAACTATGAAATTGTTGCTCCGATTTAGAGTTTTCAGAAACTAAACCGTCAGATGTAACGCCGCTGATAATGGTCAGCGGAATAGTGCCAGTCATCTGAAGAAAAAAAACATAGAGCTTATCTAGTTCAAAACGTTCGAAGGACACGTACGTTTTCGTCGTCTTGATCCCTGGACGTTGGAGGCAAGGAAACGGAACCAATAATTTCCTGCCGTCTACGTTTTCGTGCATTAAACCTACGGGAAGAGGTTTAGATATATAAGCCATTCGCCCTCCAAAAAATCGTACATAGCTAGTAAAGAATTGATGTATACTGCAGAGAATTTCAGCTGAAAAGAAAGTTACGTGTATAAAAAGAGGCTGACATTTGGGCACAATAACGCCGATTGACAGGAAGATGAGCGTTCCGCGAAGGACGAGAAACTTTGGACCATGTCTGAGCAGCTGTAGCACCATACAACTATGCTAAGACAGTACCGTAACCAGAGAAGCTATGACCAGCGCACTGGATCGCATGAGTTCTCATGATGTGTGCGCCATGATATGATCAGAGCAATCCTACCTCGTGCCCAGTCCAGAAATTAGAACCAACCGCATCAGGGCTTCAAATTTTACGTTCGTACTACAATATCCTTAGTTCATCCGTAGACTTGATGCATAGAGAATAGACTTACCTGAAGAAATTCGTACTAGCTGCTCGTGCCCTGAGAAGGTAGTAGGTCATCGCCAAAGATATGATTATGTCCACAATTGCTGTTGTGATAAGTCCGGCCTCGATTGTTAGCTAATGGTAGCTGGCGTTAGTACATCACTATGTAACTCCACGGAGTGGTATAGCACGTACGGAAATTTCGTCAATTTCGATGATATACGATATCGTATACCTGGCCACCAGAGGAAAAAATTCAGACGATGACCTTCAACGATTTCTGGTGCCTTACACATCTCGGCAGAAAACTGAGTGGCTTCGTAAGTGCAGGGGTAGGACAAATCACTGGCATACGCACTGATTGATGCAGCTTATAGAAACCGAAAGTCAGAACTATTTACTGCCGACCAATCCAAGAAAGCTTACCACAGATCCCAGCCACAATGACTGTCTGTAAAATTTGGATCGTTATAATACTAGATATTTGAGTGAAACGAAGTGTACGATGAACCACGGCACCGCAGAATGGAAGTAGCGCCCTACTGAAATATCGTTTGACGATCATATCAAAGAAGAGGGCAAGAACGGGCATTACTCACGCATCCACAACCGTACGCAGTATATGCTGGAGTATGAATTAAGCATAGACCGTTGACTCTCAGGGTTCGGCGTACATATGAACGCAAAAGACGATCATGTTCTGTGTAGAGTTAGTAAGATAGATATCATGAATACCGGAAGTCGATTACTAACGTAAAGAAACAGGGCCAACTAAGTTGAAAAGTAAGTCATAATATTCCGAAGGAATTTTCATATGCTCACTTTGAAGCTCCTAAGCCCAAGCCAGAGTTAAACTTTCGACTCACAGAGAGATAATACATACCACACAAGTTTTAGGAGTGCGAGGTAATCTCCGAACGAATCGATTGCATAGAAGTATAAGGAGTGTGTGGTGAACGCAATGTGTAACGTATCGAGCACCCTGGTGAGATGACTATTAACTCATGACGGACGTCGTTCGAGAGCCTTAGTTACCAGAGTACCGCAATCTAACGAATAAAGTCCAGTTCAAGTTGAATACGAGTATGTGGCGAGTATGTGTATCCACGCACTGAAAGGCGATAGAACCACCAGTCTTTGGGATATTCTTTGAAATAGATGGCTGTTTGGAGGTTCGATGTTCCATACAATCTAAAGCTGGTCAGGAAAGGCTCTTCAAGAAACGAGCCCTGATAAAGACTCACATTAAAGCTATGGTTTCACCAAGGAACATTACGCCCAAGGTTGGGCCTAACGATGGTAAGTCTGGGCCTGCTTCTGTAGCGAATGAGGACGGCATCATGACAACGTATACTAGAGAAAAAGGGACAGTCCTGAGATATTTATGAAGGACTCAGGCGCTTCCCACAGAATGTCAAGATCCAGAGAAGACCACGACCGGAATCAGTCACAGACAGTCGCGGACGACAAAAAAACACTTATCATTTCAAGCCATCAAAAGACAACCGAGCGTAGTTAGCCGAGGTCTGACAAAGCAATGCATGGACGAGAAACCGTGCCCCGGCGAAGCATGCGGGCTTAGCAGTGTCGTTACAATACTCTGACATTACGAGAGATAGTGTTTGGACTCTAACGCGAGCTCGCGAAGATCCAGAGGCAATACAGGGGTTGACGACCTTATCTTGGTGTTCTCTCACCGAAGATCAGTATGATTGAATCACCGACATGGCCGTAATCTGTCGTCATGTTCGCAGGTAGTGCTTCCAGTTCTCACATTAATCATATAGTTCAAGGGGAGTAAAGAATATATTAGTAACAGTTGATTTTGTCATGAGATATTTCCATTGAGAAGGAAGGTAAGAAGGTGTCTTAATTGGATAAGGATAATGCAAGAAAGTAAGGTCATGACATACGAGGTAACCATTCCATTAAGATTACCAAAACAAGCTCAAGGTCTAGCGATTCGAAAAAGCCATTGGAATCACGGGAGCGTTCGGTCAATCCGGGTAGCTCTGTAACACAAACTCGACTCGATCGAGGTCTGACACTGTATTGCTCTCATGCGCCCGCGAAGATATTCATTTCTTACCAGAAGCCCCTGAATGCGCTATCTTATGTATATTGTTATATTCAGAAGAGATAACGCAGACGATAAGCTTGTGCATGAGCATATCTACTCACGACGTCGATTGGTCGAAAGTCAGGACTGTGAGTCCACGGGTCTATGAAGGCTTCTGATGTATCTTGAGTACAGTCATCACATAAGTACTGCCGTTGCCGGGAATGCGTCGTATCGCACTGGTTGCATCAACGTCATATGATGAAGAATGAATAGTGAGTTACCATGTTCTGTTGTATTGCGCTGTATAAATTAAATTACTTATTGCCATCCACGAGTGAGGAAAAGGAACCTACAACGGCGACGTTCAGAAGAAAGGATACTAGACTGCGAGGATCTGAAATATTTGGCGATGCCTTGATTAATGGTGCTTCTTCTTCGCGACACGGTTTTCTCTGTATAGATTGATATTCATATATATCAAGGCAAGACTCGATTTAAACAACAAACGACATCAGAACAAGTTCATTGTTTATTCAATCAACATCGCCATACCTAGAAAAGGCTTTCAAGGATTTGGCTTTGCACAGATCCTTTATTTTAACCACCCGATAACTCATCGTCACCTCAAGCCTTGATTATTGTCCATACGGAATGGATTAACGGAGCTGCGGATACTAATGGGCGGCGCTAGGATCGTGTCCGGCGTCTCCGACGGAAGATTGGACTTCTAGCTGCATGAGTGCAGGGAGGACGAGTCGGTCCGCTAAGTTCGTTATCGGCATGTCGGAGTTGTGGTGCCGTGATGAGAGTTTAAGGATGCGAAGTTTTGGGCAAGTGATGGGGTAACTACATTCGTCCCAACTGCTTTCGTTAACTGAATTTTCCTCGAGCCATAGATAGCATTCTACTAGCTCGCTAAGTTGCTTGAGTGCGTAGAGGTAATGTTGGGGTAGAGGTCCGGAACTGCGAGAGGAGTGGAGAGCGTGGGCCTCTTGAAGGTGGTGATATGGGACCATGGAAGAATAAACGAGTGACATCAACGTTTGAGATCGACAATGCCGAAGGTTCGGATATTTGGAAGCGAAGAGAATAATTGTAAACTTTGATAGCTTCCCCATCGGGGGGAGTAAGGCTCAAAGTCTTCCATAATGGGAGCGAGAGCTGCAATGATGGGATGCCCTCGAACAATCTGGACAGTAGAGCGATATGGATTCTGTATACGGCTTGCCAAAGAGTATAAGAGGGTCATCAACGCGGGAAGCATCTGAGTAGAACTGGGGAGCGATGATTGACAGGTATCATGCGATATTGCTAGCGAGCAAAGCGCTGCTCCCGCCTGAGCAACCCAACTGTCTGCCCAAGCAACGAGTGTACGTATGAGCACTATCAACATTGTTTATGATGAAGTTGATGTACGACCAGAGCTCTGGGGATGCGTTCAATGGAACAAAGAATGTTCAAAGCTCCACCAGTACGCTTGACCATTCTGATACTGGAACATGTGGAACTGCATAGTCCAGCGGAATATCTGGATAGAGTTTCTGGAGGAAGACGGTGAATGGGACTAATAGTCTTTTCCTCTCTCTGGTATTGCCTCCGAAATACGTGCAAGTTCCTGGTGCAACGCGTCCACCGTCTTTAGGACAGCAAAAACCTGGCGTCATATCGAGAATAAGTGGCTTCCTCGGATTGGATGCTCTGCAGCTTGATCTCATACGACGCTATCACCACTTGAAGCGAATCGACTTCTGCGTCCAGAAGAGGATCATTCGACGCGTCAGACGCGTCATACCAGCTTTTTTAAAGATATATCGATCAGGAGAGTAGTCTTTAGATGGTAGATGGTGATTATTGAAGGATCATCTCATAGCATAGTGACCATAGCACGAACGCCATCTGTCGTGTGAGATCCTGCGATTATCAATTCAGTAAAATAAATTGGTTACATTGTTGTTTCTTACAGAGAGCTGGCACTAGATCTATGAGCCGCAGACGCATAGCGCCTGGCTCAATATGACGGCGCAAGCAAAACTTGGGCATTCGTACAAAAACCGGATCAAGGACGAATTCAGTACAGATTTGTCAAGATGCCAAAATCGGAACTTTGTATCAAATTTATGACAGGGTTGATTTTCTGTACAAACGTCATTTTCCTCCATACCACGATTCTTTAAGGTCGCTCAGCGATGAAATCTCCGCCGTCTCTGTGAGCATCCCCTATAGGCACCACCCTCTCTCGTACAGGGAACTCCGAACCAGAGGTGATTACCGGTACGTGTCTCGCTCTTCTCTACTAGCTTCTCCGGCTCACGAGGTTTGTCAGAAAATTTTAATGTGCGAGGGTGGCGTGGAAGGCTTCCCCCCTCGTATTTGAAAGTCATTTTGGCTATTGGTTGACGTACGGCCGCTGTGGGTGAACTGTTCTTCGGTATTCAGTACGTTTCATTAGAAAAATATCGAGTTTCCATGTCTAACGTAAAAGGTCTAGAGCAATGTGCGGATGTTTTTGCGCTTGGTCCTTTCTATTCGCTGTTATCTCATTCCGCTGTAACTGACATTTGCCAATAGATGAAGATATAGCCTGTATCCTTCGTATCGCTGCATATATAGGCGCATTCATCAAGCAGTCTCAACTTATCATCTACATTAAAGTAGATCACTGAAGGCATCCCGTATTTTCACTTCGTTGAAGGATATGAACCAACCCTGGTTCCAGATGTCTATTCGGATACGTTGTGCCGCCCACGTAGCGCAATGTCGGGCCGTAGAGCTCAAATCGTATGCCAGTTCTCACTTCGAGACTTCCATCCATTCATGTCAGTCATTTATGACAGGGCGCTGACCATCAATGTGACATTATGTTCTGACTGCACGCGGCCACTAGCTTGGTCTCATGAGGCTACCGATTCGCAAATGTGTCAATGTGGAAGGGTGAAAGAAATCAAAATGGTCTTGCCGCCTGGCGCTGTCGATCTTGAAAGTGTTGCCAGCATTAGAGTAACATCGTCCTGGCCTTGTTATCTGGCCACTGCGATGCAATGGACTGTAGCAGGCAGCAACTAACGGCTCTGCCCGGTGTAGGGTGCTTCTTGCCCTGAGGATGCTGATAATGATGTAGCCGCGACAATGGAGCGAAGCTTCCTTTTTCGGGAATTCCCTTTCGGCAATCGTATCTTGCGAACACTTGTCCCTCTGTCTTCATTCTACGGCTATGAGGATGGTAAAGGAGACCATTGCCACTATGTGCCAGGTGGACGGTTATGTAAGGTTTTTGTGTACTCTCGTGGAAATTAAGGCTGATGAGGACTATTGGCTGTATGCTCGAATATTGCTGTAGTAACCACGAGTTCATAGACGTCTGGATTACGTATCCTCTCCTGCGATGGCAATTGTAACGTTTTCTCCGACTTAGCTGTGTCGGGATGGCTTGGATTCTCTTGTCCTTCGGGCCATTTCGGACTCCCTTATAGTAGATCCCAGTGCGAACTGGGCGGCGGGGTCACGGGTCAGTCGATCTACTACCGCGTAGGCGCCAGACAAAGGTTGTGAGACAATGATCTCCGGAGGCGGCCATATGGGTTGAAATTTGACAAGACGTTTCCCGGCTACTCTCCGTTTGGGGGCAGTCTTCTGAATTCGATTCCCAGATGTTTCATTGCTTTGTACTTCTACCACCACCATACCTTTTCAGCTTCTGCTCGGTTTCTGACCGGATTCTCTTCGACTGCAACTGCTTATATATACCTTCTCTTGTTTTTATCGCAGACCGTCGAGATGATGTGGGATTTCTCTGCCGCGAACAGTCCTCCCCGCGACCCACCTTTCGCCTATTACCAACAGCTTCCGCCTGTTGGAATGCCATGGACGTCGTAAGTACCTGAACAGACATAACGAACATGACATCGACTCACCAAATCCGCAGGTACCCGCCAACGTAAGGAATCTTCTAAAGTGAACATTTATTGTCGATGACTCACCCCTCGTGTGGATAAAAGCCAAGGGTATTACGTCGACCCGGAAACGTTTCCCGGCCCTTCAATAGGGTATGGGTCCGGAATTTCTCCTTATGGTGTACATCCCTCGCCTATCGGATCATATCATCAGTGAGTGTTTCAGGCCATCTGCCGATATATAGTGGGCTGATTCCGAGGTCAAGGTCTACACCCGAGTAAGTGTCTATATCCGTTTATTGTAGACAGAGGTTCATTTTTGTAGCATGAACATACCTCCAGACGCGCCGAGGGCCTTCTTGATTGAACGGCACCACCATCATCACTATTACCACCACAGCAATACCGGCGAGACTATACCTCGTTCACAATCCAAGGTTCCTACAGCAGTTCATCGCGGCAGCGGCTCTCAGCCTGTAGTCATCAAATATAGCAAGCATCATAAGCTTCAGCCCACGGTCCACACCGTACAGCCCACAGCCCCGGTACAGCGTTTCCGGTATTCCAAGTGTACTGGGCGCAAGAAGGCACTTTGCGTAAGTGTACCTTTTAGTGTCGTGTGATCTCTACTCAAACTGAAAATACCTACCTTAGATTGGTATTAATTATCTTGGGCAACGACACGAATTGCGAGGTTGTATCAACGATGCAAGGCATATTCGGGACTTCTTGATCCGTTGGTATTGTCCATGTTCTCCCTCCGCAAGTGTACTGATCGGTGTATGATGCAGGCTTTTGGGGCTATAAGGGAGAGGACATCGTGATGCTTACAGACGACAGTAAGAATCCTCGACAGCGCCCTACAAGAAGAAATATGATTGATGCTATGCTCTGGCTCGTCAGAGACGCGCAGCCCAATGATTCTCTTTTCTTTCATTGTAAGATTTTCCGCTATACTCGGGCATTTCTCTCCTAGTCATCGCTTTTCTTTCCAGATTCGGGACATGGCGGCCAGACCCGTGATAAGGATGGCGATGAGGTTGACGGATACGATGAAGGTCTGTCTGTCAACATTATATTGCTTCAGGGCATTCATTGACTTTCCATGCTTCTAGTCATATTTCCTATTGATTTCAAGCAAAACGGACATATTGTCGATGACGTGAGTTTTCTCTCCGATCCTTCTGTCTCATTTGTTTGATTTTCTTTCGTTCTTCTTTGGCTAGGAGATGCACGCTATTATGGTGAAGACCCTTCCAACAGGGTGCCGGCTTACGGTACGTCCCCTTTCCCCGATCATCCGATCTTGATCGCCTGCGGCCCTGACTCAGTGCTCAAATTCGCTAGGCTCTATTCGATGTAAGTCTCCGTAAGCGCCTTGCTCCGTACTTCATTAACTCGTGATCTGACAGTGCTGCCATTCCGGTACCGCGTTGGGTAAGTCTGTAAGCCAACCGATACTTCAAACCTCTTTAATCGCCTTATCTTCTTGTTAGATCTACCATACGTCGTGAGTATTCTATTTCACGGACCCCTTTCCATCTTACCTGATCAGCCGGCTTTCTAGTATGATTGCAGTGGTAGACTCAAACGCAACAACGTAACAAAACAGTGGATGGCGTACAAGTCGACTTCCGCTGACGTGGTAAGCATCTCTGTTTCGACTTCCTTTTGAGTTTAGAATGGTTGATGAAACGGAAGATATCCTGGTCCGCGAGTAAGGATGGGCAGACTAGCGCCGACACGTTCCAAGGCGGCGTGGCTGTTGGCGCCATGAGCTACGTGAGCGTCGAACTCTTCGCACCTTGGCACGGGCACTAACTATATATAGGCATTTATTACCTCCCTCATGAGGAACAAAGAGCAGTCGTACCAGGGACTTCTTCACTCTATCAGGTAGGCGCATCGGCCAGACTCTTTCACAGTGGTTCTTATCCTCGCCTCGTGTAGGAAGATCTTGCAGCCTAAGTATAGTCAAACCCCGCAGATAGGCAGTTCTCACCACATCGTAAGTTTTCTGTCTCGTTATTTATTAGCGGACGGGCTTATGGGTCGCGCCGACAGGACACGAATTTACAATTTATTTTATGACTGTGTGACTTTATAACTTTCGAATTCTCAGATACATTATGAACCTTCACATGTGCATCATATCATTCAGTTAATTATATCAATCGTGTAATTGTAGCATGTACAAACACTTTACAGACATCTTCTGAGCCATTTTTTCCCCTGACACCGATGCTCGTATCTACTGACCACGCATGATCTTCAAAGAAGAAGGACTTAGTATTACAGGTTATAAGATGTCGCACCCTCGAGAGCCCTACCTTGAGGAATTCTGAGAAAAGCTCGATCGTGAGTTCACGTCGTGGACTCGGAAAGAAAAGAACAAACCCTCATAGTCGATCTCCCCATTCCCGTCGAGATCAGCCTCCCTGATCATATAATCAAGCTCCGCGTCTGTCAACCGCTCCCCTTCTCAATAGTGTTAGTCCAAAGAAACCAAAAAACACAAAGAATACAAAAGTCCCACCGAGACTGGCCATAACTTCTTTCAAATCTATAGCGGTTATTGTCCCATTACCGTCTTTATCGAGGACCTTGAACGCCAGCTTGAGCTCCGCGTCCCAATCTCCTCCGGCTCGTTTCTCCATGAAGGCAATGAATTCTTGAAAGTCGATTTTCCCGTCCCCGTCCCTGTCGACCTGGGTGATGATAGCTTTGAGTTCAGCGTCGGTGGGACTGTGTCCCAACGAACGCATGACTGTCCCGATTTCGGCGGAGGTAATGATGCCGTCCCCATCTGTGGATGGGTGAGGAAATGATAAGTAGTGTACTAAGATGGTGATTGCCTGGGGAACGTACCTTTGTCGAACATGGAGAAAGCTCCTTTGAATTCTGTTCATCGGGAGTCAATGCTGCGTGTAAGAGAACAAGTCCAGGGACGAACTGTTGATCTGTTCTAATTAATGAAGGACACGAAAGCTGGTAAGTATCTCCATAAAATTTATGGGCGCCCTAGAGCTTACCAGGCGACTTAGGATTTGTTTAGTACATCAACTCGAAACTGGACATTGAACGTACCAAGTTTTCCATGACTGCGTGTTGTAATGCCTGTCCCCAGCTCTCTGGTTCTTCTCTATGTGATATGTACTTTGGGCGCCCATTGCACAAAATTCTCCGCGTTACTTTCACATGCTAATTTTAAAGACTCCGAATCAGTCCACAATACATTGTCCCAAAGCTCCGGGTCCATTTTTAAAATTGCGCTGGCGACGGTATGCAGTATCATTCGCTACAGCTGGATGATAGAAGACGCTGAGTCTCGGAAAAAGTAGGGAATGAGCGCGATAGAACTTCCCCGCAGCGTCCCCGCATCATAATGAGTCTGAATGACTCATAACCCTTGATAATTGAAGTCGATCCGTGGCGCCAAGTTGTTCTGGGCACATAATCGCCCTGGCGCTGTTGATCAACTTTGGCATCCATTTGGCCTCCAAAATATACCTCATCGCCTCGGAAGATGTAATCGGGTATGGAAACCTACGCTCATTGTTTAAGGCAATTTAGGATCCTGAAAAATAAGTAAGAACAAACTGACGATCACTCCGGAAATGAGCTCGAGGACCGTGACAAATTGCAACGAGCCGGCGGAGAAGACGTCACGCCTCACGGGGCAACACATTAACCGACGGTCAAGAGCATTCTTCGTAGATCTTCACTGGTACCTCAGTCAGATCTCTTCGGTCATCGACGTGTAGTGACAAATGTACATAACAGCTTAGTGTCGTTTCCTTCATTGTTTGAAAGTTCTTTATACTCGTCTTAGCATTGATTATAGGATGATGTTCCAGTCATTATCATTGGTTCAGCACTTAAAAAGATGCGAACTCTTGGCACAATGAAACATATACGCGGGAATGACACGCCAAGATCAAAAAGTAGTGCTTAATCACAAATTGCTAGTAAGCAGATATCAGTCAATATCGTACGACCGATACACGGACACGGAAAAACGTACATTCAAGGCAGCAGAAACAACACATGCCGGCTAGGCAGGCCATGCAGCAATTTGAGTCGTCGCTCTTCTGGGGTTCCTGTTGACTGGAAACTGCTCGCGTGAAATCGCACAACGAAAAATTTGCAACATACACAATGATTGTCTGGGGCTGCTGCTGGGGCATGTACCCAGGGCCTCCACCGTAAGCTTGTGGAGGTGGCTGCACGTTCAAAGTTAACTGTGTCCCAACATCTTTCAAACGAAACCCGTACCTGGGGATAATAGCCGCCTTGGCCAGGTGCACCTGTACAAGAGAGCAAGGTCCAAGATGAATCGCCGGATTTTGAGGAGAGAAGCACGAACCTTGGGGAGGGTAGTAGGACATGAGATGGCACGGAAGCCTCATGCAATTTGACCTTTTATTTAATGTTGGGCATCACGTGAGGTATTGGTATTGGGGTGATTGACAAAATGATGCTCCCACGGACTGTCCCCTCCTTCGACTGAGAGGAAGAATTTTGGTTGAGTTGTCGAGATACTATTTCTGATTTTCATCTACAAGATATGAGGGAACACATGAGCGAGATAAGATTTATAAACAAACTAAGAGCTTACTAGATCTTTCAGACATGATATGACATTGTGGGCAGTTTCACAAGTGTGAATGTCTACCATTTAAACATGATAGTCAACAACTTTGGGACATCCTACTTAGGAAGAATCGGTGAATTGACGAATAGATATTGAAAGGTAAAACACACGAATTCCGTGAGAGGAAAATTTACGCGTATGTAGTCAGAGGGAATATGGCCGTCAGAGTTATATTGTTATTTGATCCATCGAGCAGCGAATCCCTGAATCACTCAGATGCAGTGATCGGCACAGGGACCGGTTCCTTGATGAGTAGCTTGTCCTCAAACCCTGCGGAGTAGGAATATTAGGGAGGTGAAGCGAAGGCCGATGCCCGATGTTGCGAGGCTCGATACTCGACATCGCACTCGATGCCGGGGGTAACTACATTTTGTTGTATCAGAAAGGTACCCCATCAACACGTCAAGGAAAAGGTACGCACAGGTTCTATTTATATGTTCTTTCTGGCGGGGCGCACGGGCCGGGGCGACAGGGCACGAATTTACAATTTATCTTATGACTGTATGACTTCCGAATTCTCAGATACACTATGAACCTTTATATGTGCATCATATCATTCAATTAATTATATCAATCGTGTAATTGTAGCATGTATAAGCACTTCACAGACATCTTCTTGAACCAATTTTTCCCTGGCACCGACGCTCGTACCTACTGACCACGCATGATCTTCAAAGAAGGAGGACTTAGTATTACAGGTTATAGGATGTCGCACCCGCGAGAACCCTACCTTGAGGAATTCTGAGAAATACGTGAGTCTACGTAGTGAGCTTGGAGAGAGAAGAACCAACCCGCATAGTCGATTTCCCCATTCCCGTCCAGATCAGCTTCCTTGCTCATATAATCAAGCTCCCCTTCTCAAGAGCGTTAGTCCAAAGAAACCAAAAAACACAAAGAATACAAAAGTCCCACCGAGACTGGCCATAACTTCTTTCAAATCTATAGCGGTTATTGTCCCATTACCGTCTTTATCGAGGACCTTGAACGCCAGCTTGAGCTCCGCGTCCCAATCTCCTCCAGGTCGTCTCTGTATGAAGGCAATGAATTCTTGAAAGTCGATTTTCCCGTCCCCGTCCTTGTCGACCTGGGTGATGATAGCTTTGAGTTCAGCGTCGGTGGGACTGTGTCCCAACGAACGCATGACTGTCCCGATTTCGGCGGAGGTAATGATGCCGTCCCCATCTGTGGATGGGTGAGGAAATGATAAGTAGTGTACTAAGATGGTGATTGCCTGGGGAACGTGCCTTTGTCGAACATGGAGAAAGCTCCTTTGAATTCTGTGCATCGGGAGTCAATACTACGTGTAAGAGAACAAGTCCAGAGACGAACCGTTGATCTGCTCTAATTAATGAAGGACACGAAAGCTGGTAAGTATCTGAAGGAATGACTTTCACAAGAAAGAACTCCTCGACGGCGGTATGACCAGCTGCCTGAACTGGTATAGAGTCATGAACGTCGGGAATTCAAGATGCCGAGGATAACAAAGGTGAGCTCAGTTGTAGTCCCTTGAACATGTTTTGTTCCTTACGATCGAGTACAGCTGCCCAGAGGAGAACCTCGTGGTCACAAACCCAGTTTTCTACGGTGGCGCACTAAAAGACTTTGTTGCTCTTAACGCCGTCAACAAAGCCGGTACCGTTGAGAAGTGTAAGAACATGACCATTCATGAATACGATGGCGGTCATTGGGTGACGTGGGAAGCCAAAGATGAGGTTAACCATGATCTGTTGAGTTAGCTAAAGACGCTGTAAACATAGACATGACCATAAGATCTGGTAATATCCACATAAACCACACGAAATTGCATCATGGTTCAACTGTCTCATATTTATACGTCGCGAACCGTTTCTCCTCCAGTTCCCGAACGTAGCTGCGCACAATAAATAGGCCATCTGTAAGGAAGGCGTCAGATTTTTGTCGAGAAGAAACTAAGAGGTCCACGAACAGAATTGTACGATCCATGTTATGGCGTATATTACTACAACAGCTGCCTTGGATACCTTGAGCACTCCGTTGCAGAATTGCTGGGCGGTATCGGCGCTTCCATCAACAGAGTTTACGCAATCGGTGATGTCGATATTGTACTTGTCGCTGAATAGAAGGTATAACGAGTATGCCCCAATCGCCAAACTGACGATGAATGACCCTATTTGAAGACTGTTGAACGTCGACACGAGGCCTGGCCTTGTGGTCAAGGCACCTACAAGCCTTTATGGGCGTAAGCCTCAATACATTGTCATCAATTAATGAACACTCACCCGAGGAGAGATACAATGGCAACAATGGTGTACACACCAGCAACAATATACATCGAGATTTCTCCCGATTTCGAGAGCTCAAGCGTTTTTTTGACGATATTGTGGACATGGATCCAAGCACCTATAGCGACAAGAGCGCTACCCGCGAAGGTTAAGGCTGCGATGATCTACCAGATACTCATATTGGTTGCCAATTATGGGGGAAGAAAAGACCTACTAAAACACCCAGACGAAGGGGCAAGCAACAGAGAAAGTGATGCCAACGTGTCATGACTTTAGTTTAAATGAAGGTATCTGGGGAAGACGCAAGGATGAGGGAAGGAAGAAGGATGAGGATGAGGGTCCTGCCGTTTTAGTTTTATAATGCTGCGAAGCCTGCAGTGCCGCGAGGCAAACCAGTGCATCCTGAATGCCTGTCCTCACCTCGCTCAGGTTCTTCTCTATGTGATATGTACTTTGAACGCCCATGGCGCAAACTTCTCCACGCTACTTTTACACGCCAAGTTTAAAGACTCCGAATTCCTCCATAATTCATTGTTCAAAAGGTCCGACCCATTTTTAACATGGCGCTGACGGCGGTATGTAGTATCATTCGCTGCAGCTGGATGATGGAAGACGTTGAGTCTCGGAAAGGGTAGGGAACGAGCGCGATAGAACTTCCCCCCAGCGTCCCCGCATCATAATGACTCATAACCCTAGATAATCGAAGTCGATTCGTGGCGCCAATTGTTCTGGGCCCCGGCGCTGTTGATCGACTTCGCATTCGCATTCGCTCGACCGTCAAAAGACCCCCAGCCACCTTGTAGGAAGCACCTGGTGCGATAGCTTACGGTGAAAGAGTTCCGGACCTGCAAAATAAGTGAGAACGGACCGACGATCACTTCGGAAATGAATTCGAGGGCCGCATAACAAATTGCTATGAGCCGGTGGAGAACACGACGTGCCCCTTGGAGCAGCACATTAGCCGACGGTAACGAGCATCTTGTAAATCTCCACCGGCATCTCAGTCGAATCCCTTCGCCTCATCAGTGTAGACCAGTGTACCAGGCTTGGCGTCGTTTCGTTTACTGATTGGACGTTCCTTGGCATTTGTTATAATAGTGATTCTAAGATGTTGGACTAGTCATTATCATTGGTTCAGTACTTAAAGATTCGAAGTCTTGGCACAATGAAACATATACACGGGAATGACACGCCAAGATCAAAAAGTAGCGCTTAATCACAAATCGCTAGTAAACAGATATCACTCAATATCGTACGGCCGATACACGGACACGGAAAAACGTACATTCAAGGCAGCAGAAACAGCACATGGCAGCTAGGCAGGCCATACAGCAATTTGAGTCGTCGCTCTTCTGGGGTTCCTGTTGACTAGAAACTGTTCGCTTGAAATCGCGCAGCGAAAAATTTGCAACATACACAATGATTGTCTGGGGCTGCTGCTGGGGCATGTACCCAGGGCCTCCACCGTAAGCTTGTGGAGGTGGCTGCACGTTCAAAGTTAACTGTGTCCCAACATCTTTCAAACGAAACCCGTACCTGGGGATAATAGCCGCCTTGGCCAGGTGCACCTGTACAAGAGAGCAAGGTCCAAGATGAATCGCCGGATTTTGAGGAGAGAAGCACGAACCTTGGGGAGGGTAGTAGGACATGAGATGGCACGGAAGCCTCATGCAATTTGACCTTTTATTTAATGTTGGGCATCACGTGAGGTATTGGTATTGGGGTGATTGACAAAATGATGCTCCCACGGACTGTCCCCTCCTTCGACTGAGAGGAAGAATTTTGGTTGAGTTGTCGAGATACTATTTCTGATTTTCATCTACAAGATATGAGGGAACACATGAGCGAGATAAGATTTATAAACAAACTAAGAGCTTACTAGATCTTTCAGAAATGATATGACATATTGTAGGCAGTTTCGAATGAGCGAACGTCTACCATTTAAACATGATAGTCAACAAGTTTGGGACATCCTACTTAGGAAGAATTGGTGAGCTGACGAAAAGATGATGAAAGGTAAAGCACGAATTTCCTGTGAATCCCCGAATCGCTCAGATGCAGTGATCGACACAGAGGCCGGTTCTTTGATGAGTAGCTTGTCCACAAACCCCGCGGAGTAGAACTATTAGGGAGGTGAAGCGAAGGCCGATGTCCGATGTTGCGCTCGATACTCGACATCACACTCGATACCGGGGGTAACTGTATTTTGTTGTATCAGAAAGGTACTTCGTCAACACGTCAAGAAAAAGATACGCACAGGTTCAAGTTCTATTCATAGGTTTCTTCTAACGGTGCACCCTGGAGCGGGAATCGAGCCATCTTTGCATATTAAAGCCTTAAGCCTGAAGAGAAGTATTCTCAGAAGGACAAGTGCCATGATGAAGGACGGTCATTCTGGAAATCGCGACGGGCGGAGGAGGAAAGAAGTTTGGCTAATTTCGGTCTGAAATTTGAATTTGCCACGTTTTTGCATCAAATTATTTTTATCGCCAATATTTATTCCCTTTTTCGATCCTGGCATGGTCAACTTGGGACAGACTTAAACGACTTCGCATTCTTCCATCAGGATCATATACCTTTCAACTGTGCAAAGGAACGGCTTCGGATGCGCTACTTATATCTAAGAGCAAACAAATATCAGAAAGTAAACAACTTACCGTTACGGACGGTGTAGTCAGGTGCCTACGTAGAAAATAGTACTCCCTGCTAGGCGTTGGCAGAAAGCAACCGCAGTCACTATCACCGCCTTCATTAATATCATCATCACAACCTCTACGCCGGACCTGACGATTCTATTTTTCTTTCTAATCTCAGCTGGGATTGTCGACATGATCAGCAGCAGAAAGGCCGCAATCAAAAGATTGGACCCGACGACAACATTTTTGTCTATGAGAGTGTGTAGTTTTTCACCTGAGGATTATATGCTGAGTTGGGTGAGACTCATCACCGGAAATATTGCCAACTATGCTCATTAGTGTCAGATAGCTTGGATGCTCCGAGATCGAAGGAATCCGTCGCCGCTGGCAAATCTGAGTGTCTGATGCCTCGAGCGCGGAAAGAGAGGCCCAAGCTGCCTCAGTTGCTCCACGAGCAACAGCGGTCGTCAAGGTCAAGAATGGCATGAACTCGGGATCGTAATCAGCGCGTACGTTTTTAAGATGCAACAATAGAAATGAGTGAAGGAAACTAGACTAGAGCTACGTGAAAGATTTACCCCGTGTAGAACACAGTGGCAAAAATATGTGGGCACAAGCCAAGTAGATGCGGTGTTCATCATGATAATGATTCTCTGAGAGCCATCGAGGGAGCTGCTGAATGTAGCCGGTAAGTGACGATCAACAGGGAACGATGCGCCGAGTCTCGGTGGGAATCAGTGAACAAATCGGCGTACTTGGCCCTGGTCCAAAGGCCCAAGCCTCGAAGATGCCCGGACCCATATTTACATCCCGCTAATCTTTTCAATAGAGCATCACAGAAGATATGGTGATAATCAGCCCACTGATCATAAAGAGACCGTCGTTGTTTTCGAACCGTAAGGTGCCTATTGATTATCAATACAACAGTCTCCATCGTCATTGTAATATATTGCTGGGTCGTCCTTCCCGGGAACAGAACTGCGGAAGTGGATCTGACTGAAGAATCTATAGTTTCAAGCAAGTGGTACATGCAAATCATCGGAAGGCCAACATGAGGGAAGTCCCAACTTTGAATTGTAATGATCGTATGTTCATCCGCGGGCGCAGGATAAAAGTGTGAAAGCCTTACATGGTCGTTATTGGCACCGGAAAGTCGCTCTTTGATAGAAAAACTAGGGGGCTGCATGGTATGCTTAGCCGTATCGTGCTCATAAAGTAGAAAAGGTCCAGGACGACTAGGACCCCAGATTTCCAGAAAGACAAGAGCCTCTCCGAGTAAATCACGAAAGCGCGCAGAGATAGCAACAATGATTGTAAACCACAGATGAATATACATCAGCTTCGAAGATAGATGTGAGGTCGTACGGTATATTAGATATTCCCCGGGATCTGCAAAGGATGATATAAGAAGCATCGCCCCTGGGAAGATTAGCGCCCTGCAACCACCGCAAGATGTCCACTATCTCCCTACCCAGCCTAGAGACCATGTTTCCAGGTATCGTCATTCGGGCGGATGTTCGATTTTCATTCCATTGATCGTTTTCGTCCCAGAGCACCTCTTTCGTGTTCCACCAGAGCTGCGTGTAAAAGGCAGCGAGCCGCCCAGGCTCATTCCATCTTTCGCATCATCCGCCAACAGGAAACACAAAGCGTCTTCTTCCTTCCACGTTCTACGGTCGGATACCAGTTCGTCATCGGTTTCACTCAAACATGTCCCGCAACCCGGTCCCAGTGTCTTACGGCGACACTCACCACAGCATACCAGCGATTCGGTCACGGCATCGAGCGAAGGGGAGGGGGACGACTCATTGGAGAATACTGGTATATCGAGCAGCAGAAGACACATATGTGAACTTTGCGGGAAGCGTTTTAACCGACCGAGTAGTCTGAAGATACATCAGAACACACATACGGGTGCGAAACGTGAGTGAGATCCTCAGAAACTTTAGTGATGAACACCAGCTTATAATGTCAACGCCATAGCGTTTCCGTGTCCATTTCCAGGCTGTGGACGAGTATTCAATGTGAATTCAAACATGAGGAGGCACCACAAATCTCATATAGATACGGGCAGAGCAAGAGTCGCTCCATCGGTGTCCCCCACCTCGGCTTCAGTGTTAGAGTCCAATACAGGTTCGCACCAACGGATAAATCAGGCGGAGCGACAGAGACCATCGGAGCTTGAGGAGTCGTCGGACTAACAATGAGTTAGATGATGGAGGATTTGAGGGTGAGCATACGAAGTATTTATTCAGAGTGGTAGACTGTTATTTTTGATAATTGAAGCGCCGTTTAGTCCATTCTATTTTGTGTACCATCTATGCTTTATATCTCACTGCACCATAATTTCAGTTCTTCGTTCTGTCGATTACAAGATTTCCGAGATCCATTTCGTTCCAGTCCTTGACTCCGACTCCGCACCGAAGAAAATAGTTGAACAATTGTCAGAGATAAAAAAACACCCAGGAGATTGAAACGTTAGTTCTCATCATACGAAGCGGGTGTGAATATTCCATGGCAACTGGACATGAATAGCAGGCAGAATGAAGGCATGCTGCCCAATGTTGTTGAAGGAAGGGAGCGAAAGACAGAGATTCGGCAGCTCGGTCCGGATACCGACGGAATGAACCGGCGCGTGGGAGCGATGAGTTGGTCATTCTTCAACCATCACCGTTTAGTATCGACTCATCAATTTACCCTCTTTATTTCGTTTGCATGGTCATGATGTATCACGGTCCTGGCGACTTTCGCTAATAGTGAGTTCTTTTCATAAAGCGCTGGTGAGGCCTACATATTCTTTTTGAGCATGATCAATCCGAGGTAGGCTTTCGATTTTCCAGTCTCTGTTAATAACACAACTGAAGAAAACATGATCAAACCTCTCTCGCACATTGTCGTCGGATTTCTCTCCTCCCCCTGATTGGCTTCACCCCTCAGGCTTCAGCTAAAGTCCTTGCGCGCACGGCTGGTCCTGATTTCTGCTCTCTGGCCAAATTTCGGCCAGTTGAATACATGCAACGGGATAGGCCCATGACTTCCGTGTCGTACCGCAAACTTTACCTTGATAGATATCTGTAGCAATTGTTGCAATACCAGGTTCGGGCAGGCTTCTCTGTTTCTTTCTGTTTGCTGAATAATCACCACACAAAACAGAATTGAAATGAGATATCTCTGCTCCTATACGCCGAATATCCATAATAATGATATCGCGTCTAAACACAGTCTCTTCTCTATGACACCACGTCTCGCCTCGCGTATCCCTCTACCTGAAAAAAAGAGGAGGTTCGGGAGATCGACATCCTGGACCATTTTCAACAGTCAGACGTAAGAGTCGCATTTCTGCAGCTCCGTTTCCAGATTATCATGGCAGATCCAACAGCCGAGTCCAATTGCAGTTGCGGGTTACCAGGTATATCTGGTCATTATCGCCTGCTAATTTCTTACTGATCATGATGCGTCGTTAGCTAGCCGATGAAATGGTCATATTTTTCGAACCATCAGCGCCTTTCTCTATTTCTTCCGATCGTTGATTCGTATTCCTGTTCAACGGTGAGGATATAGTCATGGTGGGAAACTCATGCGTAGTTTTTTCGGAAGTCATTCGGTACATTATGTTTTGAAATTTCTGCCGTCATTTAAGTCCGCCAAGCGACGCTCCACAGGCGTCTTTGCTTCCATACAATGACCATGATGGTTGGCATTCTGGCTTTATTCCTGCTGGCGATTTCTACGACTGCTTTTGCATCTAGCAATGAGTCAGATCTGGCTGTTGATACACCGTGAGCTCATTGATATCTTAAGGTACACTAAAGCTCACGATTCTCTTCAGTTGTGCTCTTGTCCAATGCAATGAAACTCTCCTCACGTGGAGCGGCGGTTCTTGTGCGTCTTTGTGCTCATTGGTTACATGTACAATGACAACTGGTTTGATTACTTCAGCGCCATACTACGTCGTAAGTCCTATCTCGCTCTCAGGCCTACTTCTGAGATGACTTACTTCCGCAGTTGTATTGCCATCTATTTTTCGACGCTATGGCCCATTACTTACCGTGACACAGCATCGTCCCAGGAAGCGACCCAGATGGTCCCCTACTCGAGGACCTGGGTGAGCAGGACGGCACGAACATGACCTGGACCGTCAATCTTTCCGCAGGTACGCCCAATTCCTCTCCTCTCCTGTATCCGTCTGTATTGATCTCAACTCAGGAACGTCTGTCATCCTAGCAATCCGCGACAGCGAAGCCGTGAGTATCCAGAGCGATGTTGTTCAAATTCGAAATAGCAGTACGTATCGGTTACGAATATTCGTCTGAAGATTATTCACGATTCCTTTAGCGGACAGCTGCTGCCTAAACGAATAATTCATAATCACGTGGACTATATATGCATTAAATGACTAGTCAGTCCGATATTATCAAAGTACCCGTATGAAAAGTGTCCTTTAAAGGTGAAGCAGACCCAAAAGCCCACCCAATAGTCCCACAACAAGCGTCACAACAAGGCCAACGACTGGGAGGAGGCTATGGTCGCGGCATCGTCAGATGTTCAGCTCTTCATCTCATAAAACTAAGATACGCACATGGGAAGCAACAACAACAAGAGACCACCCACGATCGCGACGAGAGCACCGACCAGTCCGGCGAGCACACCACCGATGTCCAAAAGGATCGAGCCTACGTCCAAGGAAGAGGTATCAACGCTAGCGCTGGTCAAGCCGTCCATCGTGCCAGAGACGTCCTAGAGCACAAATGAGGTAGGAAGAGGAGAACAGAACAGAACCAAGCTTACCGTTATGATTCCGGCTACGAGGGTAGCGAGAGCCTCATTCGTACCTCCTACAGCAACCGAAGTCTTATCCAAACTCCCCAACTCGGACGTCGCGTTCTTGATTGCCCCGATGAGGTCGTTGACGAGAGGCATAACCAAGTCCTGGGTGAGGGTGTTGTTCTTAATCAGACCCTCTGATAACACAGCGTCAACTAAAATCAAGAATATTTTGATTATTGAATTGCATACCGATTTCTGGTAGGATCTGATCGGCAATGCCCTTGAGGTCCGTGACGATGTCGAGGACAGTTACATCTGCGCGAGCTACCAGATCGGTGTCGTATTTGACTAGGTCGGCTTGGACGGGGGCTGGAGAAGCGAAGCTTGGGTTGACGGCGAGGAAGAATGCCGAAGCTGCGGTGAGTGCGCGGAAGAAGAACATGACTGCTAGAGAAGGACTGTGACTGAGGGAAGGAGATTACTTTGAAACTCGGGGAGTGAGTGAAGTTTCTTTGTGGTATCCATGGTCTTTTTATACTATGAAATATATCTCACAGATTCGCACCGCTCGTACTAGCAAGCCAGAGTGTGTCATGGCCGGAAACGCGAACAAGAGAAGAAATTGCACTGATGATCCGAATAGAATTGTCACAGGGAGATGCTGAACCTATGATCATGACAAAGAGCGAGCGGTACATCCTCTGAGGGTCCAAGGAGGCGTGAGAGGGATCCGCGTGCCATTTTGATGAATGGACCAAATTCCGGATTTCGGGAAATGCAGAGCCTGAAATTCCGTCATGAAATGGGGCATAGTGTGAATCGTAAATAAAGAGCACCGCGATGTGATACAGTATATGATATATGAGCCCGTGAAGCTGTAGCCCTGAGATCACTATTGCCAGGCTAGCAACAGCATCACAAATATGGCAGCCGAAACGGCATGATGACGAGACCAAGTTTAGAACACGCGTCCTGTGCTATTGCACTAGCAAGACTACGGTGGACGTCGATACTTACAAACGACGAATCGAGATGCAAGTCATGATGGTGGGTTGGAGTTATCTGAAAACCGCGTGGGAGCCTCCACTTTCGTACAAATTACTCCCCATCCGTCCAGTCTCAAGCTCGGATCCTTGATCTGTGAATTTGTTTTCTTCATGCCCTCCTTCGTTCATTCTAATGGAGCGCCTGAACTAGATCGGACTCGTCCGATAACTACTACAAGGCATTATGGCGGCACAATGCCATCGAGTCCGAGTCCGAGTCAAAAGACTGAATTCTGTCTGTCGGCGGTTCCCGACTCGTAAAATCAGTTCTGCCTGTGAGGTTCTTCTCATACAAAGCTTCTAGTAGTTCCCATATAGCTTACAAGTTGTTGACGAAAGGGATGCCAGTTTTGTTATATAAAACGAAACTACTCCGACAATCGTCACGTTGCCCGAAACCCAAACACTAATCTACAGGAACCAGGCAGGCATCATTAGCGGATCGCCCTATGTGATACTTGTATCTGGATGAGACAATTCCGGCCTGCATCTTGGTCAAATCAAAGGTCAAATCGTTGGCATATGATATCTCTGGCTATGCCAAGACAAAGTTTGAGAAGCACAAAGAAATGCATCAAGTTTGCTATTATAATTGTCTTGATGCATAGTGGGTTTAGCCGTACAGACACAGTGCTCCGCAGAGTACTACGTCAATCATATGTAAAATCGCTGTCAGCTACTAGGAAAGCATGGCTCGAAATTCAGCCTCTGCAGACTGCCAGGAGTCTGGGAGGACCGTCAGCCGCTGAAGTCAGTTGTATCGATATATCAAACCTGTCGAGCTCCCTTGGCGATATTCGTTACGCTTCACAGGATGTCAGCAAGTTATCAGTCATTTTGAACGATGCCAACCATACATTTCGTGGATCCTTGTTTGAAACAGCTTGGAAACAGCGTGACCTCGAAAAAGTATTTCGAACGCCGCCAATGCCGGTCCGATTTACTTTTGCTCCGATTCAAACTTCGAAACCGGCAATTCGTCGGCCCGGTGACCTTAGTTGGGCCAATACTTTCCAGTTTCCAGTTTCCTTGCAAACTATCATGTACGACCGACTTCACAGCGTTTTGCGCTACCGCTCCAGGTGCTCCAAGAACAACGATACACTGGAAAATTAGAATTCTATGCGACTCCAAGCTCTGTGCTCGGTGAACACTGCTCAATGGGAAGAGAAGCACCCGACTCAAGTTCTTCCACATCGTGAAAACATCACGTCGGTGAGAGATATGCTATATTTTACGTCGTCAGATTATTATATATCTTCTCCCTACAGTGAACTTGAATTCGCTCAGACTTCAGGAATTATATTTGTGACGGTCAAGACACAGATTTATAGCCTTCGTTGTCACCGAGGTTCCGAAGGACATCCAGTATTGGTGAGATATATGCTTTATCTACACGTAGGGGCATGATCTGAGGCATACATCAGTCGAAGTGATGCTCGTTATAGAGACATTCACATGAGAGCATGTCCTGACCATCGAAGAGCAATTCAATGGGAGAAGCATTGCAAAATATGACTTAGTCGTCGCATGCCTGAAGCTCTGGCACAGACAGTGCCAAAGAGGAGTATGGCACGGTGGTGCTGCTGCATGGCTTACGCGGGGCTTACCTGCGAAATCCAGAGCGAACGTGTGTCCACTCGTTCTACTTCCCGCAACAGGCTGAAATCTGCCAAGACACGCAGCACCCATGTTTCATCGACCGTGATCATATCTTACTACGTTCCTGATACATCTGCTTCGACGTTCTCATGGTATTCCGCACGAGACGCTCTTAGAGCATTGAAATTGTCACATTGAACTTCCTGCTCATCTTTCGTCGAAGGTTGAACCGAGCGTCATCTACACCCAATCGTCCGCTGCTGCTGATAAAAGTCGTTACTCCTCAGACAACATCCTATCGAATAGCGAGTGGATCACATGCTACGTCTCGTCCTCCTCTCGTCTCGGTTTCCGCTTGTCAGCGTCCATGCTGAGCTCCGCTCTAGTGTCTCGTTGCCTGACGCTGCCTGCTTTTCCTAATGCAATTGCCCAGAATGTGGATCCGCAACTATGGTCTAACTCCAACCTTTCCTATTCTCGAGGCTGCTAGTGGATCGGCACTTTTATATGCGACTTGTTATATTGACTTCCTGCTCATCGGGCCCGCACAGATCACGGATTAGCCTCATTTCACCATCCGGACGTCTTCGTGGCTCATCGGAACTGCGGGGCCAATGAACATTTATAAACTAATTCAAGTGCCACAAAGCTATTGGTTTCTTCCCAGCCATGGTGACCGTCCGTCAATATTGTGAAGTTGGTATCCTTACATTTATTTTGCGTATGTTTCTGTCCTCATCTCCCCTTCATCATCCTAACATCACCTCACCCAGCATTCTAGGTCGACTCGCAATGTCGTTCTTCACATATGAACGTTCCAAAACCTGGCGCGCGGTCTGCACGCATGCCTTTTTCCGATTGGCTGCGCAGAGTGTGACCTTCGTGAAGCTCGTCATGGGTGAAACTCTTGATACATACATCAGATGGACTAATGGCGCCGGAGTCGTACCTGTCGTAGAAGACCTACCAGATGACGCGAAGCTCTTATGGATTGGCCTAAAGAGACTGGACAAAGTCCTTTTTTACGTGCATGGTATACCATGTTTGGCTTGGTCGCCTCTAACTGGGCTGAAGAACGACCAGGTGGTGGGTTCTTATTCGGCTGCAGCCCTTCATTCATTCGGTTTTTTCGGCTCCTGCAACTGGAGCTTGGTAAACGGGATGTCAACATAGGCACCGCCCTAGTAGTTTATAGTCTGTCATCCGTTCCTTTCTGAGACCTCGTCCTGAATCTGTTCGTTATCTCTAGAGCTTGCTCCAGACGCGGCATTTCCAAGCCAAGCCATTGCCGCCAAAAATGCCCTTGAACATCTCTTTCTCACCGGAGTGCAGCCACATAATCTTATCATTGCAGGGGACTCCGCCGGAGGTAATCTCGTCCTTCAAATCCTGCAGCACATTATGGATCCGCAACCGATCCCTCCTCTCGTCGTCCCATCACCTTCGAAGTTTCTGGGTATTCTACTCATCTCTCCTTGGGTTTGCCTTGGTGGAGCCGAGTCGTTCAAAGTCAATGAAAGGTACGACCTGATCAGTGCACGGACATGCCATTACTTGGGCAGTCATATTCTTTGTGATATTCCTGAACACGGCAGAGCATTCGTTGACCCCGTAGGGTTTGAGGGTCTACCATTGATGGTCGATAAGCTGGCACACAAAGTATTAGTTACTTCGGGTGAGAAGGAATGCATGCATCTGGCACATACACTGTTGGCAGAGACGTACTTGAAGGGGGACGTGCACTTTGCTGTTACGAAGGGAGTCAACGGGGTATACGATGATATGCTCTTTGAATTCGTAATTCCGGGGGAGAAAGAGGAACGGTTGAGTTCAACAACTTGGGTAATCATTGATTGGTGTGGGCGGTTATTTGGTGTGATGCAAGAACACCAGTTTCTTCTTCGATGACGTACCGATACGTACCCGTGTTATATAATAGATTAGTACCCAGTGGCATGGCGGTGGGATCTAGGAAATTGTTGACATAGGACGCAGACTGAATGAGTACCAGCCTCTAAGCAAGGTTCGGTAAATTATCAGAGGATCATCGTGTCTAATGATCTGCTTATCTGAATAAATACAGTTTTAGAACCATGTATAAAATCCTGGGTCATACACGATGCGTACGATGCCGAAATTAGAAAAGCGGTGATGACCAAATCCGGGAGAGTAAAAAGGATTTCAAAATATTTGACCCTCGTTCCTAAGAAGCTCTTAAGCAACTTCATGGAATGGTTACTCTAGTGTTCATATTATACAATCATGCCATGCCCTATTTTATGTTCGTTTTTTCGACGCATAGAAATGCTGTCGCTTTTCTAAATCTATACAAAAATCATCAGCGAAAAAACCGCAAATCTGGGTAAGATTAATTACCATGTGCCCACATCGCCGCGCCGACCCTATTTGAAATGGTGAAGACAATGCCAATAATCGGCAAACCCTCGAGGATCGCTGCCATAAAACCGAAGGCTGTAAAATAGTGTTATTGGATGTGAGTTTCTGGTCGGGGCGTGTCTCTCACTTCTGTAATCCCACTTTCTTTCTTCCATAAATATAGCAATCTGTGCGGGGGTCATCTTTTTCGCCTCGAAGTAGCGCCTATGAAGAATTCGAGCAGTCCCCAGGCCTTTGAACCACGCGGCAATGAACAGCCCGACAAGTGGAACCAGATCAAATGGCAAGAGCATCACTAAAGAAGAGATATGGCAATCGTATTTTAGAGAAGTAAAGAACAAAAACTTACGCTTGACAGCCATGGCGCCGAGTGGCCCACTGAGCCAACGCTGGAGGAAAGGGGCCTTCTTGACTACTGGAGGATTCGTCCATTCTTCAACATAAGGCTGCCAAAAGTCGGGACCCTTCCCTCGGGAAGCGACAGTTTGTTCCCAGGCACGATCTCGAGCAATACGCATGTTACGAGACAGGAAGAAGCGGATGATGAAAGTCACTTGTGACGCCACTAGGACTCCCGTTGCATCTGGACATGATCATTAGCTTAATAAATTACAGAATGAGAACAACGTACAGGTGTAAAGACTGAAAGGTATTTGATATCCGAATAGAGTGTCCCCCGACAATCCGGTCACACGAGGGGAGCTACGTGTCGACGGTTAAGCAACGCAGACACGTTGCTTCAACATGAAAAACGTACTTGGCCATGAAATATCCCACAAATTTTCTTTGTACGCTAAAGGTCAACACACTCTTTTAGGGAATAAGGATTACTGTCGCCGTTTCATGCAGATGAAACTGACCCATATCAGGCCCACAATGGCTCCCCGTTGCGTACCATGTTTGCACTTCGCCCATACAGGTTGGTAGAGCGCTTTATCTGTGAAAAGACGATAGACGCCCACAATCACGTAGGAAGGTGGGAATTCCAGGCGAAGGGTTGCTCGTTCCAGCTCAGCCGGTATGGCACCGGGTTTTACCTCCGAATCAGAAATGGAAAACAAAGTGTCTTGGGCCTCGGGTCCATCTACTATAGCAGACATGTCGTTTTCCCGTTGGACTTGTAATATTCGAGAAGATGGTGGTTGGAAGTCAAGGTCAAACGCATGTCGTCATCACGATATTGTTGGATTAAGTAATAATCAGCGGGTAGGGAGCGGATCTATCGGACAGGCGGGCCGGCGGTTCTCTTTCGTCGTTCGTTTGGTTCTTATCGTCGACAGTCGGAATTGGCAACGTGAAAAGACGGCACATATACCTCAAGTGAAGTCCCTTTAACTACTACAAGGTCTTTACATAAATTGACAAACCCATTTCTAGATAATGGCCTCTTTTTCTTATTGGTGTAGCAGCCGGCGCACGGGCCTCCATGATGAGGTAACTCGTTCCAATGAATACAGCAAATTGCGTGAGTTCATTTTTTGCGGGCGAATCATCCTCTATCTTTGCTGTCCTAAGGACGCACAGGTTCTCGTCGATCTTCGACAATTAGTCTATCTACCATCTATATTCTCCGATCTGGTGGGTGCCTGTCCTTATCTAGTCTTCTAACTTGCAATGTTGCATGACCTATGAATCATAACCTTCGTGGTCCACTCATTCAGCCGCTTAGCTAGGAGGCTCTACGGGTGTTATACTCAAGATCCGGGATACCAACGAATGCCCGATTGGGTGATAATATCGGACGTTCATAGTCCGCTGAGCGCCCAGGAACTCACTGATCTCAGAATCCGTGAACAGCGGACCAAAACATTACTTATAGACGTTGCTGGCCTCCAAGCCTCTCCTTCCTTCCACCACGAAAACGTTTCTACTATGGAATCAGTGGTCATGCACTCTGCAGCGACATCTATGGACTAAAAACTACAGAAGGAGTTTGGTGAGTGTCCATCATATTGTCTGACAAGTGACCTCGGGTAACGGAAAAATTAGAATGGCTCTGGTACACATCTAGTCCGCATAAACGTATTGGACCTGCTATCCTTCCTACACCCTCTCTCCGATGGCCAGACAGTGAGAACGTCGCCTTCTCCATTCTCATGTAGTCTGAACACTGAAGAATGTTCTTGGCACCGATTACGTTTCCCCCGCATAACAATCGGCAGGAACCTCAGGAATTCCGTGTCTCGAGCCGTCGCTGCATGGGCTCGCATGCTTTCCGCAAACACGCACCGGAACTTGAATGCTGACCGACACTCAGAAGCAAACATCGATGCAAGTACCTCATTTCCATATCGACCATCGCATCTAACCTTCTCTCGTCACAGGATCGCCCCAGGACTTATCCATTCTCCATAGGCTACCGTCCCGTGATGACCTATCACCTTTTAGACGGGGCCAATCGGCTGGAATTCTAGGGTGTGGTACTAGATGTCCGAGGGAATTAAATAGACATTGACAGTTAATGTCCGGTGCTATAACTCCTCTGTCTGGGTATTTTCTCAGAGTGGCCTGCACTCGTCCTATCTCTGGCGCTTTCTCTATTGCGGGTGAGCTCTATGGGCGTAATGTGATGAGTCTCGAAGCTGATGGAAACCTGATTCCATAGCCTTTCCCTACGCTTACCTACGTTCTCGCTACTACCCTGCAGATTGTAGGGTCACTTTAGGTCGAAATCCTTCCGGACATCCTTGCGAGTGCCCACCTTATGTCCTGTCACCCCCGGAGTTTCTGATTGTGCGCACGCATATCATGTAGCCACTGATCGGCGAGCTCTACAGATAGCGTTCCACCATCCTTGTGCGGCGCCGCCCAAAAACTAATCGCGAATCACTGCATATTCCTAACCCGGTCTTCCTTGGCTTGATAGGTTTTCTTTTGTTAGTATTTGACATTGCAAACAGGGATACCTAGAATGGCATCCGTTGAGATTTCCTGACCAAGAATCCTGGGATTAAATGCTATATGGAAAGCGCCTGACGCCGGATACGCAGTATCTCTGGGTATATCAGGCATCGGTTGCTGTATTATTCATGATGGAGAGGATGGCGGGCTTCCGTGGTACCGTTCGTTTTACATTTTCGTGCCTCGAGGCTGAGAGAAAATTTCCTCGCTCGTTGACGCTTGCGGATTAGCTTGACATGGTTATAGTTCAAGCCGTAGCTCATTCGATCTTCTGGCACCAGGGGCAATATTGAGGCAGGATGTATCCATGCTGGCGACATGCCTGTTTTCATTACTTTGTGTGCGATGCGCGTTTTTAATTCACTTGCGATTGTATACCGCGCTACTCAATTAATCTCCAAATAGCCTTGCCTTGCTTCGGGCAGCTTGGGTCGCCACTTACTGGTAGCGTTCATTCGTGCGGATGCTAAAGATGAACTTGCGGGATGCTGTAACCGTTCTCCAGCATCTTCCCTTCTTCTTTGACGGCTCGCACAAGCGAGTTGCCTAGTCCTCACTCACTTGGGTTTCTTCTCTTTCATATCACGGTGCGGCTTTGCTTACTATGGCTATTGACTACGTGCTGCGTTTCCGCCCATCGCTTTCTGGTATCATTTTGTGTTATATCTCGCAGATGTTCATAAGCATATTGATTTCTTTGTTCACACAAAGTGTATTTTGGTTTGGGAACTGCCTTCAGTCTGTGGACGTAGCTGAACGCGATCACGTGCACGGTAGCGTGCTACAAACGACTTAGTGAAAACTCAGAGAAAGTAACTATTTCTTTTGTAGGAGATCTCAGCTATTTTTAGAGGTATAACCTAATACATATATTCTCCAGATCCTCGGGCCTTCACTGTGTGCAATACTTCCCCATATTTCTTTTCTGGCTAGAAGTGCGGGCTCAGAGAAAACTTCGCTTAACGACTTGGTGCACAATAGTTGGGTACTTAGATAGACTAATGAAAAATTGACCGCCCTTGAGAAGTATATATATGCAGACAACACTCCAGGTTGAAACTTACGGTTAGGGAATTTCTGGCCTGACTACCGGAAGCAGTACAGATACAACCTGAGTTCGAAATCTAACTTCCGCTATTACACCCGCTATGGACCATTCTATTTGACAGATTTCATATCCACAATCATAATCTCGTCTTTTCGTTTTTCCCGAGGTTTCTATTACGAGATGAATGACAACTCAGATCTTCTTTGATTAATGCCGGTGCCAGAGGCGAGAGTATCGATCTTTCTCGCAATACCTCGAGTAGGAGCCACTTCTTTACATGGGTCTCTTCCCACATATCTGTCTAAATCAGATCGTTCTATCTATCTTTGGGACGATCGTCTTTGTTTGGAACGGTCGCCAGATTATCGATGATCTTCCGTTTAGAACATTTGACTGACACGCACGATATCCTGTTTATACGCTTGCAATCAGCTCGGGTCCTCATTCAATAGTGATACGAACGTGGCCCTTTACCACATAATATCATGACCTATATTCTTGTGACCAATGCGTACCCGTCGAGAGCTCGTCCTTTTGCGGAATGGGCAATTGCGTGGACAACGGTGGTGCGAAATTCTATTTTTATCTTCTTCCTGAGATTTGGTATCTCTTGAGTCTCGATATGCAAGTTTGAAGAAGCTTGCCATGCTTGCACCATGCGCCCCTATGCATAGTCCGGATTCATAGAGGAGCCGTTGTTTCCTTTCGTACTTGTTAATTTTACTCCTACACTGTCATTAATCATGAATCGCATATCGATTTCGACGTAATACTACACACTTATGAGCGCCTCAAGCAACACGCATCATCGACTTGAAACCTATCATCTGAATCGCCATTTCTTGCTACCTACCTGATAGAACCTGTATTCTCTTTTCTAGAAATTTTGGTATTCAGATTGTGCCTGCTGCACCTGTTCCTGGTTCGTGCATGTGGAGGTCGTGTATAAAATAAGCTGCTGTAGCGGACATGATCTTTGGGACGGATCATTGCGCAAGATTCGATATCTAAATACTGGCTTCTTTGATACCGGGTTCTGTCCAAGCACATCCTTGGATCCTCGGCAACTTTCTTCCAAGCATTCGCCGATATGGTATAGTTTTTCCTCTTTCATGGACAATGAAGGTCCTAGAACCGGTGGCGTTAGCAAATTTTGTTTTAGGCAGGTACTTTTGTTACCTACTTCGCGCTTCAAGATTGTTAGCCCTTACCGCCGGCAAACCGATTGGTCTAGAGGTTCACATGTCGATTTGAGTTCTTGGGTTGTGCCGACGGGTTGTTCCTTCAATTCTACTGATCAGAAGCTAAAATACTCGTGGCTCACGAGTCATTACCATATCCGCAATCAGATTCCCTTCGATCGACCTGCTAGACCTAACGTCATGTTGACCGCCTCGGCAGCAGGGGCGAGTCTCTGTTAATGAACCACCCTCTTCTCATATTTGGGACATCCGTTGTGAGAATCGTTCGTTCTACGCGCGCTCCAGGGTTGTTACGGCAAAAGACCTTCGCCGTCGAATACCATAACCGCTGTGGTAGCGAGCTGTCATCATGTGAGTGCGTGTATTCGAGTGCTCGTTCGTATGCCGCGACACCTCGCTCCATCAGATAGGACGGTCATTGTTACCTTATTTATTCATGCCTTCTCTAGAATCGCGAGCAACATAAATACGACGCACCTCTTCTTCACATCCCAGTATTCTAATGTCTCTCCTCAAGGTGCCTCTTCTATTTGCCGACGCCATTGGCATGCGCATAACAGGGAAACCTCCCAACGAGCCCCTTCCTCTCATCGAGCATGTCGTGCCCGATTGGAGAGAGAAGTTCCTCAAGAGCCTAGCATGGCCCTGTGTACTTCTGAGAGTAAGTCGGCGTCGATGTCTGCTGCATCCTTCGTCTCATCAATCTCTCATCAATAGGCAATTTATTGGTCCGCCGGCATCATTGAAATGATTGTTATCATCGCCAACCATACTCCGTCATTGGCTGTGTCACAGTTCATCACGTCCACCATCGTATTTAACAATAGGAATCACGGAATCGCCATAACTCCTCTATTTCTCTTTGGAAACTTCCTCACGATTGTGGGAACCGCAATTCGCTTGCAGTGCTATCGCACGCTTGGGCGTCTGTTTACGTTCGAGCTCAGCATTCGTCAGGATCATCGTCTGGTTTCCGAAGGTCCCTACGCCGTCGTCAGACACCCCAGTTACACTGGTATGATCCTGACGATCACTGGCGCTATCTGTAGCCAGTATAGCGGGTCATGGCTGATGGAATGCGGCTTGCTGGACATGTGGTTTGGGAAGGTGTTGGTGATATATTGGCTATTGGTGGCGGGGGCGGTTGTGACTAGTCTTATTCTGAGGATATCTGTGGAGGATCGATTGCTCCAGAGGAAATTTGGTAACGAGTGGGTCGAGTGGAACCGAAAAGTGCCGTACGGTTTAATCCCTTGGGTGTACTGAAAATTGGGAGCAATGCAAGCGAAAGATTCCTCCTAACATCCTTTATGTCGTGTTCATCTCCACTCCTGGGAACGGACTGTTTCTTATGTACCGTAATTAAGAAATTGAGTTAACTGATATTAGCTTATCATGAGATCGCGCATAGCATGCCAATCTGTACCTTGTCTATACTTGTACCAGAAGACTTCATCGCAATTTTCTCGACTCCGCATGGCCGTTGGTTCTAGAGCCAGACGAGCATTAGCTCAGAGGAATTCTCGGTTCCGACTATGAAAGGCCAAGCTCGACGCCACGTACATGAAAAGAAAGCGTCATTAGTAGGGGCCAGAAACCGGAAGCGCTGCCGACCACGTCTGCCTTCGATGTCTGGCCTAGACAAGGATGGAAGCCGTGTCCGAGGACTTTGCTTCCATCGACTTCGCTAATCCCAGCATCGCGCCCTTTTCTTTGAGGCCTAAACATATAGCATTCCACGACATCATTAACGGTCTGAATCAGGTCAAGGTCCCCGTATCCAAGTAAATCTATCGCGGAATGAGAGTGAGGGAAAGTTACGTGAACTGCATTTAAAGCGGCGCGTGGACTCAGGTAAACGAGGGGAACATTTGGCTGAACGGGGAGGAGAAACCTGCGAGAACCAACGAACCGGCAGTAATGCACGAGGGCCATTTGCTGGAAGAAGTTTCTATGATCCAGGATAGGGTGCGCATGGTACGAGAAGGTAGAGACGGGTGGTATCGGTATGAATAACGAGAGCAAGGAACCTCTCCGTGAGTGGGAGGATGGAATTATTGACAAGTAAGAGGAACTCTGTGTAAATGCATGATAACTTTTTGTCCTTTTGGCGTGGGCTAGGATTAGCGGTGATCAACCCACAGACAAATTGGTCAAAGAGTTTGGCGGAGGCCGCGCGTATAGCATACGTCTAAGAGGATGGTTTGAGGAGACAGAACGCTCATGCGGTCCGCAGCATTGAGGATAGATATCGTGCGATTGACTCCACGCTCGAAAGGGCTATATTGAGGTAATATTTAACCACGAATTGGGGCAGGAAGCCGGCAATTATGCTTGGCACTCAGGAAGCGGGGATTTAGCTGACGTGGGTATGCACGATGATTTTTCTCTAGTGAGGCAACACACGGGTAAGTAATGCTATCGGATCTATCGTTGATATCAGATTTGCTCGACGAGAAGCGAAAGGAAAGCCACTGACGTATAGGAAGGGATCCCGAAGCCCGAACGTTCATGAGCACCCTACATACTGAGATGTCACGGAGTTTCACGTTCTACAACGGCACAATAATGAAGATGAGAGGACGATGAACAGTTCCAAACGCCGTTTCATGAAGGCAGGCGGTCTATGAATATCGAGTCATCAGCAGGAATCACATAACGCTGCTTGTAGCTCGGCATTTGAGAGTCCGGCCGCGTCCGGTCTGAGGATTAAAAATTTTTGATCCGACAGGCTAAGCCGATGGAAGTACCTATTTCCAGTCACTTCAGAAGAAATGAGATAGAGGCGGGCACAGACACATACCATTTGAATCTAGTTCGTAAGGTTGGCGATACGGCCACGGCAACGTTAGCTGGAGTAATCTGGCATTGTGTAGAGGAGAACCCTGTTCCAGAGAAGCCCTTGAGGTTCGACAACGCATGAAGAGTGTGGTTCTAGTTCTTCAACACGGTTACTACTGAATCATGGCTAGTTGTGGAAAGCGGAAAGCCACTATGACCGGCACCATAACGGCTCCACAATGGTCATATGCGGGGGGAGTGATCGAAGTACCGGAGATGAAAACAACGGGAGACGATACTGCAGATGAGAGCGATGGGCAGATCGTTTCTGACAGAGACCTGACGTAACAGTTGCAGCTTCATAACGAGTTGCAATGCCTGCGTCGTCATAATGCAGTGGCACTGTCAATGACGGTACAGAAACGGGTTTCCGTAGTACATTTGTACAAAACCCACCTCTGGGTACATTCGGTCGGTTGCCACCATTCCCTCTGAGTTCTCGACAGGACTATCATCACCAGAATTCCTGATGGGAGACACGCTCGCTTCAGCCTGCCATACTTGTCACTGCCATGACCAAATCGTAATGATTGGTTGACAGAAAGTGGCCCAAAGTCTGTATAGGGTTCCCAGAGCATGTCTCGTAAGGTTAACATGCTAGCGGGGTACTCGGTATTATGGAAAGTGCCGGTAGCCGAACGCTCTTAGTGAGGTCGGATCATCATGGGCCAGGGAGGTTCATAACTGGAGTATCTGCCACCTATTCCACGACGTTCGACTTTCGTCGTGCCGTAGTGCACATAGTATAGTGCCTCTAAATTTGGTCTTGACGGCGCAGATCGCACGGTCCTAGAATGACGATCAGAAAGCACCTAAAACGGCAAGTGTCATAAGGTTTCACTATTTCAGGCCCGTATGGCGCAACCTATGGATATGTTCTTCGAAAGCACCCGTGAAAGTTTGGCCCCAAACTATTTGGATCCTTCAGTACTGATAAGTACTTCGAATAATAAGTATTGCAATTTGGTGCAAGGGGCAGGACTGGTTTGCGTTGAGAGTCCTCGAGGTGCATGGTAGTGATATTTAGTGAACAGACATTATAAGGGCTGTAGATAATCACATATTCCGGCAGAAAATTGGAGAAGATATACTTTTCCATGGTCATCAAGAGCGTCGTCAAAGCAAAATACATGCGCAGACAGTTCATGTCGTGTCTCTTGTGGGCGCGTGTACAGTCTACAAGTAAGATAAGATCCACATTTAAGGCAGAAATCATGCCTGAGTAAGTTACAACTTACCGCTCTGGGGCATAGACATCACAGTAGGCAGTCCTGGCAGTCGGTGTTTTTGGTTCTTAGTAGAGAATCCATCTTTCCACGTTATCATGTTCGCGTGTGCAAAATAAGTCCGTCATCACATAGCTGTCCTACATGGAACGGCCTAGAGAGCCGCCATCGACTAGCCAGAGGACTGTAGTATTTTAGTACAAAACTTCTACAATTAAAGGAACACGCACACACACCTAGAGTTGGTCTGCGTGTTGTCTGGGATCTGCACCTGTCGCTGTGCACGTCGTTGTAAATGACGGTAAGCGGAAGAAAGAGGGTTAGGGTCCAAGATGCTGACCCGTCCTTTACGTCATCAATGGAACCTGATGCCGAGAGCTGCCGGATCCGATACTTTTGATTGTATTCACCGAACCCTCAGGCCTCATTCTTTTTAGCATGCTGCATCCTGCCTGGCAGATTTCCTACGGTGAGTATTTTTGTTGGTCCGGCAGAGTGAAAGGAATACTGCCCTCCCCGTGTCCAGATAGAACGGGATTATGTTCCGTAGCTTGTCCGTGGCATTGCAGAGCATACTTGACGGAAAGTAATCCGCTGAGAAGGGCAAGTAATTCAACAGGTTGTGCAGTTCCAAACCTAAATATTAGCTTTTTTTCCTTCTGCTAAGTCCACACTTTACATCTCATCCAGGTCCTCACCGATTCCACCAGCTTTTGTCGGACCGATATTTGACTTACTTTCATCTTTCGAGCAAGGACTGATAGCGCTGAACCAAGTGCCTGGTAAATTTGATGGATTTTCTCCTTTCCGTTGGGTACGGCTGATTGCCTTGCTTCGATAATTTTGATATTCCACGGTTGCTTGAACCTGAGGATTTTCAAATAGAACACTGGTTTTGATGATCTATACTGAAAATCACTCCGGGGAACGCCCATCCTGATCGTTTCACCTTGGTTGAAGGGGTTTCCATCTCTTTTGGACCAAACCTTGAAGCCCTGCATTGGGAGTCCGCGTATAAAAGATATTTCAATTTTCTCTTTGAACTGTTGATTCGTTTCACCCCTGCTGCACTCTTGCTTGAATGGCTTCAGCGTCGCAAATCCCCGATCTTCCCGACCAGGAGGTCGCAGTCATATTTGACGTCAACGATGCTGAATTCAATCGATGCATTATTCTGGCGATGATGTATGGTACGCAAGGCTTGTCCAAGATCCTTCTACGGCCACTGAAAATGATATAGGTATATATACATGTGTTTTCATAGCGACATTGTGGAGTATTTGTGGTTTGTGGCCATCAGGGAATAGAAAGGATGGTTACTGATATTCCTTATCTCACAGGTTCAGGCAAGGCGAAATCCAATACTACGATTGGAAGGAAAATCATGGTGGCCATCATCATTGCCTTGTATCTTCTGGGGACGATCGCGGTTGCCGTAAACTGGGCATTTACACGCTACAGCTTCATCACACACGGGCAAAATTTTTGGACCATTTTTTCGTCATTCAACAATATAACATCAGTGAAACAAAGAGCAGCGACTCTGTTTCTGGTTGAGAACGTGGTCACAGGCATCACTGGTGGCCTTCAAAACATCTTGGCCGATATCGCCATCGTGTGTATCTCACACCTGTGCATCTTCATAATACCCTAATTATTCGTTTAGATATGGCGATGTTGGACAGTCTGGGGCTCTCGATGGCCGTTCGTCGTGGTCCCAATTCTTTGCATGATTACCGGAATCAGTAAGACATATTTTCCAAATATTTTCTCTTTTAGAGACCTGCTCATAATTTCCCACAGTCGCCAAAGTGTTCCAGGAATATATTGAAATAAGCGCGCTATTAAACGTCCACAACCCGGAAAACTTTAAACCGTCTTCTGTCGATTGGACTATGGTTTATCTCTCGCTGAGCTTAGCCGTGACCTTACTGTGCACGATTCTCATCGTGCTTCGCATTGTCATTGTTGGAAGGGTAAACCGTGATGCAATTCTTGGCGGTTACCGGTCAATCATAGAGATCATCGTTGAATCGGCAGCTCTGCTCTCTGTTATATTAATCATCTACATGGTGACTTATGCACGAGGAGCATACGCTGCTATTTATGTAGACGCTATCGCGACGAACATCAGAGTAAGGTCCAGGCCTCTTTATAGTGATCTCATCTCATTACTATGCAGGGAATCGCCCCGACTCTTCTTGTTGGTCGTGTCGCTTCTGGTCATTCGCGTCCTGATGACACATGGAAGGGAAGTGCAATCTCTTCCCTCCATTTTGGAACTCGCAACCACGCGCAGACGCAAGCCACCGACCAGTACAGCGACGAGCATAGCACGACATTTTGTTTTGAAGACCGCACCCCAGATAACTCACTGGAGGAATCCAAGCGCAGGACGGAAGGAGTATGATTCTGGAAGAAAACCCCAACTATTCTGCTATAGATATAAAATATGCATTCGGAGCTTCACGTAACATCGTGTTCTCATAAAATAAAATAAAATAATACCATATAATATCCCATCGAGTGATCAATTAACTCCACAGGATATTAACCCGCCTCCATCCCTTCACAGGCTTCGCCGGAGGCTCAGGGTTCTCCTTCGCGATATCGATGTACTTCTGAATCGGCATCTCATCCAAAGACACCATCTTGGTCTTGGCCAGGAACTTGTAGGCGAAGAAGAGTGTGAAGATGAGAGGGATATTGAAGTACGCAGAGAAGAACGTCTCCGTATCCCAATGTCCGTGAATAAAGACCGCGTATCCACCCGTGAGGAGAATGATGAGAAAGGAAATAAGGCCTATCCAGGCGGCATACGGCTGGAACGGGGCTTTCCAAGGCAGCTCATCGCGTGAGATATGCTGTCTCTTCATGCCATAATAGAACCGCAGATAGACTGTGCATATGATCGTCCCTGGAATCAAATTAGATACATGTTTGAGACCACATAAAACACCGCTCACAATGTACCAGGATAGCAGACGACGACAAGTCCTGATGAACAATGATGAACTCCTGTACCATCTTTGAAATGAAAACAAATACCTGAAACCACGAAAATACAGTAGAAGCATTGTCCGAAAGCGTCATGTAGGCTAAGCACAGGAATGCTGACAAGAATAGAACGGCAACATAAGGAACCCCAAATCGGTTGACCCTGAGGAAAATCTTGGGCGCATGCCTCTCATGGGCCATACCATAGAGATTCCTCGAGCCGTTGAGCAACCCTGAATTGCCGGCCGACCACGCCGAGGTCAAGACGACCGCATTGATAATATGCGGCACTACAGCAATACCTGCATTCGTCGCAGCGATGACGAACGGGGATTGAGAGGCAGTGCCAGAGTGACGGAGGAGGCTCGCGTCATTCGATGGGACGATGAGTGTGACAATAAAGATGGCGATGACGTAGAAAATGAGAACACGCCAAAAGATGCGCTTGGCTGCGAGAGGGATATTCCGACGTGGGTTTTGCGTCTCAGCAGCGGTGTTGGCGACGCCTTCGACTCCACCATAGGCGTAGGCAGCATTGGAGAAGGTCGTCCAGAAACCAAGGAACCTGCCGAGGGAGCCCTCGATACCGAGATATTGAACGAAGGGACCCTGAGCGAAGCTAATGTTATTATAGGTTGGAGGAAAAGGAGAAGTGGAAACCGTACAGGGTTTCTCCAGTATTGGAACCCATATCTATGGTGGTCGGGACCTCCGCCTTAATAGAAAAGTATGAATAATCAGAGATAACGCGAAGGTGCCCTGACCTACCGAGATCAATGACTAGGCCCTGAAAAGCGCATTAGTCGACGCTATCACCGCGGTGGTGCTTGTACTAACCATGATAATCAAGCCCACGATAAGCATAATCTTGAGCATTGCAAAACTAAACTCGAGCTCTCCGTATACCCTGACGAACATGAGATTGCACACGATGAGCAGCAAACCCAGAATTGTGATCCACAGCCCATTGCTGATGGTGGTCCAGTACTGTATAAGGACCGCACCAGCAGTGATCTCCGCTGGCAGACTGACGCAGTTTGAATAAACGCTGTTCCAACCTTGGGCGAAGGACAAAGCGGGGTCGAAGAAATACTCGGCATGGCGGACAATGGAACCGGAGAGGGGCACCAGTGCGGCCAGCTCAGCCTGCGATATTACGACGCACGAGACGAGGATGCCGACGAAGGTGTAACCTTAACGTGGAGTTGATAAGTGCATTGCAGGCCGAAGAACCAGGGTGCTCACCCATAAGTGCACCAACAGGACCACCATTGGCGATTGCTCGTCCTGAACCAAGAAAAAGACCCGTTCCTATCGTCCCAGCTAGGGCAATCATTCTGGATGGGGAGCACGATAAGAATTTGAAGCGCTTCAAAGGACAAAATACCGGCTCACTGGATATGTCTCTGACCTAACCCTCGTCTACGGTAGTATTAGACGTCGAGAATCCGCACGCGAAGAAGAGGATAGCTTACTTGAGGTCCTTCTTCTCCTCAAAATCGATGATGTCAGCTCCCGAGTCAACGACATTGACGGAGACAACTTCAACATCCTTCTCGTCGAGAAATTTCTCATCGCGTTGTTGAGGGTGGGTCGACATAGTTGTGGGGCACACGAACGGTCAAGCAAGAATACGATACGCCTCTTAAAGCCCATTGATAAGTGCCACCAATACCATGTGGAGGTATTAGCAATTTGACGCTACCAACAGAAGCTGGAGATCGACTCGGAGATACAGTTATCTTTTTCAGAATGGAACACATCCGGGAACCGTTTTAAAAGCACCGTAGATAGCTAGCAAGGGATAGGTTTGAACCCCGCTGCACAAATGATTCCTGCACCAAGGCCATTGTTAGTAGTGAATAACACTAAGAACACTGCAGTTGAACGTACCGAAGATGTCGTTCGCAGATTTGTCGTACACCAACAGGTGCCAACCAGTGTTAGATAACGACATGTCGCTGCAAGATGCCACCGCTGCGCACCGAAAGCTCCAGGCTTGCTGATAGTAAAGAGCCAAAATGGCGAACTGATACTTGATGACTGCGTGATAGACAGAAACACGTGCCATCCGACAACTCGCTCGTAGATAGCGGTCAACTTGGACCCTCAAAACCAAACAGTCAACAGCCGCGTGATAGGAGCACACTGTTGCACGTGTTAGGACCAAGCCATTTTATTGCAGTGTTGCACTCTGCGGCTCAGAACGGCGCAATGGACGAAGAAGGCCAAGCGTCAGCTTCGCCAAGATGATGGAACTTGGAGGTCCAGCATTCAATCTATTTTCAAAGCTGGTTTCTACCCTCCGTAGCTGGTGGACATTCATTCTGTAACGACGAGAACGAGAACGTGAACAAGTATAGGGTGTCCCTTCAGAAAAACACGTACAATAACGGGATCTGGTCGCCACTAATCAATATCGGTCTGATAGGCGGCAAGGGTCCTTATCCACTGGTTTTCGGCCAACGGCTCGCCACGAATTGCCGTCTCGAATGCCGGGTAACATTCACAGATACTTCAACATACCATGCAATGATAAGGATGCCAAGATTATCGTGCCGACATTGGCCACAGACTCTCATCGCCCCCTGATACCGGCGTCCGTTCGAGTAACCAGGAACAGACATATCACCGCACCGACCACGGACAGGATGCTGGTAATGATGAGGCAGAGACTAGCCCACTCCTTTTCTTTCAAGCGTGTTTCTGCATTATGGCCAGAGACGAAGAGGAAGGGCAAGACGGGTCGGATCGGAGGAATGAGGACGAGGATGCCCAGAACCCAAAGTGGAGGACAGACTGTAGAAAAAATAATGCGACGAGATTAGATAAGAGACAGAATGAAAAGAAAGACGGCGAACCAAAGCCATAGAAAAAGAAGTAACGTGTCGGAATTGGTTCCCTTCGATTTTGAGAGGCGACGCGTTTCAGTCTGAGTGATGTATGATTAGGGGGCAACTGTGACTCGCTGTCGTCGATGCGAGGAGGTAGACTTGGTATTGTCTGGTTAATCTTGTTTCGGCTAGAGTGCCCATCGGTAGGTGATGGAACATACTGTGGTGTGAATACCATTATACGACGATGGTGGAGGTAATACCTGTAACACTTCTGAGAATGCGATTCAAAAGCCTATAAGCACCAACACGTACTACGGCACTCCTTGAAGAAATCACATCGTGGAGCAAACGGTCTTGTCGCTCGGCGTGGGGTGTACGGAGGGCCCTGATTTTAAGTGGGGGAGGATTCACGATCTACCGTCTGATAAATATGTAAGTTCTCCATCACGAGAAAGTGCAAGTCGCACCGTTTTGCTTTGGCTTCCGTAGCCTTGCCATTGATCTTTGTACCTTCGGGTTTCAGCCATCATTGAGGGTAATATGCGAAAGAAGGCGACATTCATCGTCTTATAAAAGTCCCGTCGTCACGGCATCTGACATGACTACGCGTCCAGGGAAGGAGGTTATTGCATTTGTAGTGCTGCGTGACTGACTAATCGCTTCATGCGGAGTGAAACAGTTTAATGGGTATTCCATTTCGGTACAGAGCTGTGTGCTAGCGCTCTTCGAAGCTTCAGTTGCAACAAAAACCATATATTAGGAAGTTGAAGACGACCGCCAATGAGAGCGGAAGGGTCCACAGTTGCCAAGGGTACGCGCAGACGAAATGGCGAAGAGAAACGTCGTAAGACGATTTGAAAACACTCATGTTGTTGTGGAGCATCCGTCAGGGTAGAGAAAATGTGACATATCGATGTCGTCAAGTATTGACTGGGGCTATCAGAAGTTCTGGACGTGTACGTATGAGATTGGTTTGTTCATCGATCAAAAATGACAACGATATCACCTTGAACAGTACGGTTGGCCCAAAATCGACACGAAAAATCGCGCTGAGGACAGTCGTCTGATGGTCCATACCACTTTGATGCTCCAGGCGGCTGTGCTACCCTGCTTGATAGAGAAAAAGGATACACTTGAGTGGGAGAAAAAGAACAGGGCGAGAAACGCACTGCGTGAGGACTGTTCCCTCCGCTCTTTCCATCCTCAGAATTCCATTAAGGACAACCTTGCAATGCTCCGGCGCTCCATTCTAGGTCGACCTGTGATTTTCCGGTATTACTGGGCGCTGACGCTGACCGGAAACAAGGTACTTGTTGGTGGCGCGACTCGGAGTGAGGAAATGATGACATGATGGTAAGAAGGAAAGACAGCTTGTCCGTGTTTGTTCATCACCTCTTGCACTCGATCAATTGCGATCAACATCGACTCGACTCGAATCTCGGAGTTCACTGTAGGTGCTTATTTCTGTAGAGAAAACGAATTATTGATTTCTCTGTCAGCCTAGTGACTTAATCGCATCTCAGCCTACCGGATTTTGACTTTCTCCTGTTGCCACTATGATGACCGCCAGTGAGGTAGTGCATCCTGTGATGCCGTGCTGCAATCACCTAATGCCGTATAAACAGGCCTGTCCTACCTGTACATTGATCGTGGATCTTGACAATTACGATCGTATTCTATCCACCAGTGATTTTTCCGTCCCCGATAATCTGAACCCATATGTGTATGGCAATCTCTTTCCCACATCAACCATCTGTACCGAAATCAAGCAGTCCCTTGGTCGGTTGGAAAATCAGTTCTCGTCCTTTGAACAAGTACTTGCCCATCAACAGATGGCAATCTCGCAGGTCGCTTCCATCCTAAAGAATTACGAAGAAGCATATGCCAAAACGCGCTCCGAACAGCTCCATGTACAAGAAATCATGGACCAGCACAAATCCGCGCTTTCCTCTCCCATCCGTTCTTTGCCAGATGATCTCCTAATAGTCATATTTCAATTCGCCTCTCCTAACGCTGCGTTCATGGATCAGTTCCCTTGGATTGCGATCAGGGTGTGCAGACAGTGGAGCGCTGTTGCCTGTTCCAGCCATATTTTATGGTTGGAGGTTGTGCTGAACTATATCCATTGCTCCACTGCGTTCCAATAACGATTGCCACTCGTCTCTTTTGAAAGAGCCTAATTCGTACAATGCCAGTAGCAATACAGTTGCCTGGAAACCACTTATCCTGTCTTCAGGTCAGCGGGGAGGTTGGCCTCAGCAACCTTGCTCCAGGTGTGGTTTTTTAGAAGGTGAGAGGAAACATCGCGAGGTAGTCCATCCCGCAATATCTATGAGGGCTATCAGTCAAGCCCTCAGATACTCCGGCGGTGTACCTCTCACTTTCTCTTTAGGATTCCAAGATATCACTTCACGCAGTCATAAAGTTGTGTCATGTTATTTGGATATGTTCATTGCTCAAGCGGCACGGTGGCGAAATGTCACGCTCCATCTGGAACGCCGTTACAAAAACCTTCCCCTCATCAAAAACCGCCTGCCAATGCTGGAAAGCCTTGTCCTCTTTCTGGATACCTATACCTATACTACTAGTAAACTCCCAGTCCCAACTGACATATTTTCCAACGCTCCAAACTTGCGCAATGTTACCCTCACCATCTGTTCCCCAGAGTTCATCTTTCCATGGAAGCAGCTGAAGGAATTTTCAGTATTACGTGACTGTGGGTTATCATTGGGCTACTACCTCCAAATCTTATGCAACGGGACCCTGCTTGAGACACTCCGTCTTCGAGTGAACTTTTAGAAAGTTTTCAAATCGACCGAGACCGACTTTTCCACGCATCATGTGGCCACTCTACCGTATCTTCGAGTGCTTGAAATCGGTTCGGGATTGAGTGTACTGCTCAATGCCGTACTCCTTCCCAAGCTCTCATCCTTGACCATTTACGGTGATACGGACAGCGTGGAATTCGACTTATCCTCCTTGATCGAACGATCACGCAGCGTTGTCGAGAGGCTCTCTTTTTCTTCCACCACTGTTACGGCTGCCTTCATTCGGCTTCTCCGCGTATTTCCTCCGCTGACATCACTAAGTTTACACTCCCCGATTCTCGAAGACAAAGCCTTCTTCTACGCAATGGCGCAGGAATCGCTGCTCCCTTCCCTCGAGGATTTCAGCGTCCACAAGGCCAAAGTTAGCTATGACTACATGATACCAATTATTCAGATGCTGGAAGCCCGTCAGAATGTCTGAAGCAATTTCACTTAACACTGACAGTAACCGGTCGTCATTCGGATCGAAGTTTCGCGACAACAGAGGACCTGCACCGAGGCACGCCGGATCCAAATGACCTTCGAGCGACACAATCTACGACATCAGAGCCCATTCATGATATGTGGCTAGCACCCTCAGAAGAAGCGCCGCTACGGGCGTTGTCAAACGCCGGGATGAAGATTTGGGTTGGAATTTACAAGAACGATTATCAGAGTGATACTGATGTTTCGTACGTCAACTTAGATGCAGAGTAGTAATAGTCGCACTGGTATAACGCTCGTCCCTTTATCAAAGAGTGGTAGGATTTGGGGACATTTTTCATGTGTATATTCATATATATATTTAAACAACTTACTGTTCGACAGCGTCACTTGTTGCTTCTTTGTGATCCATTTGGGAGTGTTGTCTATCTTGTATGTGCAGATATAATAGATGAGGACGTGACGCGATATCGCAAGGGATTGATGTAACCGAGCTTCCTTTTTCGATTCGGGACTTGCCTCTACACGGCGTTGACCGTGATCACCACAAGACGACTGTAATATTTTTTTTGCTACGGTCTCTTTGGCCTTGTCTCATTTACAAGCTAAGAGGGCAGATTGTACGATTAATTATTCTGTAAATAGTGTGGTTCCATGAGAGCATGGGTGGACAGCCGGAGGAATAGAGAGATATAGCGTGCAAACTTTTATGGCATTAGAAAATCTAGTTCCTTTTATAAGACTAGAGCAAGTATCAAATTCATGAAATAGAACTAGCACTCTTTTATGACTTCCTTTCCGAAGTTTAACATCGAATTGTGTACAAAACAGGACGCGACAACAAGGCTGGGAAAGTATTCCTTTTTGGGACTTACTTCCACGCCACAACCACCCCAAGGTTTGTTTACTTTTCCGTCCTTGGTTCAAGATTTTATATTTCAACTAGAGCCATTACAGCGGACACAGATTTTGTGCCCGAACGCATCCAAAAGTTGACCACTGTGGCACTAGTGAGTTAGGATATCTTGGAACATCAGTCACCAGCAACCGCTCGCTGCAAGTATTCACAAAGTTCAACTTGCACCTAGTTCCTCGTGAGTACTTAAAGGAACAACTTTTTCTACATGAATATAATTCATGCTGACTATTATCTTGAAGATCACGCGTATTCTCCTCGCCAAAATCGGAGGAGCCCATCCAGACTGATCTGAGTTGGCGATGGACAAACTCGTTGGATTTGTCTTGTCAGTACTCAAGTAATGGCTTTTGCTGCGAGAATACAACTCATACTAACTTTTATCTAGAAGGTCACACACATGCCCTCTCCCAGAAGCTCATCCAGATCTATCGGCGATGGAAAAACTCGTTGGACTTGTCTTGTCAGTCAGCAAGGCCACATTCTCGTTAGAGATTTTCCTGGTGCTAGGGATCCTCGCGATTCTTTCCCGTCACTTCTTGATTTCCCGACGTCATTGTCCTTCCTGCAAACTGGACAGAAACCTTGACGACTACTATCAGATCTCATATGCAACCGACTTTTCCATTCCCGTTAATCTCAATCCTTTCATAAACGATAACATGTTTCCCGCATCAACTACCCGTATCGAAATCGAGAAATCTCTCAAAAGGCTGGAAACTGATGCCACGTGTTTTGAGAAGATTCTCAAGCACCAGCAAAACGCTATCTCGCAGGTAGCTCTGATTCTGAAGCGGTATGAAGAAGCATATGCGAAAACCCGCTTTGAGCAGCACCATGTGGAGGAAATCTTAGGCCGACACAAATCCGCCCTTTCTTCCCCCATTCGTTCCTTGCCAGATGATCTCTTAGTGGTTATTTTCCAGTTTGCCTCTCCTAACGCTGCATGCAATGACCAATTTCCCTGGATCGCAACTGGTGTTTGCAGGCGGTGGAGAGCCGTCGCGCACTCCAGTAGGATTCTATGGTCTCAATTCAGCATAGGCCCATTTGTAGAAGATCCCCCTCATAATTACCCCAGACCTCCGGGAGCTTCCTTACTTACCGTCCCTGAAGTCGAGACCAGATTTAGTAAAGGAGCAATCGGGTGCACGATTACTAAGAGCATCATCAACAAGGCGCTCAAGTACGCTAGGGGATCACCCCTTACTTTCTCCTTCAATTCTTTGAGGGCTAAAAGGGATAGGCGCAAGCTTATCGCAGAGTGGTTTGACATATTCATCAATCTTGCGCCACGATGGAAACATGTGACCCTCGCTATCGAAAGTCCTCTTATCGAAAAGTTGCCTCTTATCATGGGACGTTTATCCATGCTGGAAACTCTTGACTTATATCTCAGAGATGATGTTGACCTACCCCCGTTCGCAATTGAAATCTTCCGAATGGCGCCACGCTTATGCAAAGTTGTCTGTCGTTCTTCCTCTACTGAGTTTATCTTTCCATGGAAGCAACTACACGAATTCTCGATCCTCTCTTTCCCTTTGTCATGGGACTATTACCACCAGATCTTGTGCAGCGGGTCAAATCTTGAGATATTAGATCTTCAGGCGTCGGGCTTGTGGCATGCAGGGGCCTGGGGTGAGATCAATACCCTAGGTAAGAGGTCTGGGGACACCACGGACCCAGCGGCCATACTCCCATATCTTCGTGTGCTCAAGATTAATTCGGGGTTGAGCACCCTTCTCGGCTCCTTTGTCATTCCCAAGCTCACGACCGTAATTATTTACGGAAACGGCGACAACATCATATCCGGATTATCCTCCCTGATTGAAAGATCTGCTTGTGTTTTAAGAAGCCTTTCATTTACTTATCTCAACTGCGGTGCTGATTTCATTCAGCTTCTCCGGGGGTGTCCATCTCTGACATCCCTCAACATCGACAGTTTTTCGGATCCAACCTTCTTTGATGCAATGGCACGGTCGTCGTCGATCCTTCCTTCTCTCGAGAGTTTTATCATTGATGGTGCCACCATCACCCACGACTATGTGATACCAATCATCCAGATGTTGGAAGCCCGTCGAAGCTGTCTCCAAGAACTTTCTATCACTATATACCCTGAAGCAAGGAGATCGGAGGAGAACTCAACGACACCGTCGACAGAGGGTAGTATCGCCACGTGGTTCTCGCCGTCAGATAGATTACGGCTGGAGACATTGGCAGGTGTAGGAATGAAGATTCACATAGACAATGTCTATCTCAGTCGGGACAGATGGAGTGGCACCGTGATTCCATGCGTGAGTCTGGGTGCAGGTGTTCAGAGCTAATATCTTCTCTGGAGTTTTATTTAAATGTTCCTGTACCTGGACAATCTATACCTACGGTTTACCGGTGATATTCAATGTATTTGTTTGTTACAGAGTTGTAAGATGCCGAGGCAGTTGAAATGAAAAGGTTTGATGTGAAGATAATCCCTCGCTCATGGATTCGGGCGCATTTCCTTTTTCGGACTTACCTCCACGCCTCGACTGTGACCACCCCGAGTCGATGGTTGTTTTCTTTCGCACCAGCTTCGCCATCCTTCAGAGATGGTAATGATACCTTGCTCGATCTTTCACGCAAAATTTTGTGTCATCTGGGTGAATTCTACTATGTGGACCCGGGTCGCGATCAGGATCAATGACCTCTTCCCAAATCACTTTATATCAAAACGATTGGCAGCTCTTTCTCTCTCTATTCTGACATGGACTGTTACTCTGAATATTATAGACCATTTCCTTCTTTGTCACCTTGCACATATCTACAGGCCACTGGACTCATAGTCTTCTTCGAGTCGACAAAATGTTCAAAAAATCTTGGTCAATTCCTAATGGATGGTATGGCAGGCCCTTTTTTACTCAGTCCAGGAGATATTTCATCATCCTAATGAAACGAAAGTGTGGGTCTTGTTTGTCAGCTGATGATAACTCCTTACCTTCCCACACAGGTAGACCATTACCTTGTGGATCATGCAAGAACTTGAAGGGTTTCAACATTTGATTTGACATTGGTGTAGCGGGGATCAATGGCATTACTGTGCTCAACATTTTTGAGGACCTTTTTGTGGATTATGATATCATGCAACTGAATGAAAGATATTGGATGTGTGTCGACACGGTCATCAACAGGGCTTCATCGACAAGGTGGATGTTGTTACGATTTATTCACTTTTTTCCTTTCTCTAGTCTTATCTCATCTTATCACATCCCTTATCACCACACGAACACTGCACATCAGCTTTGATATGACAAACACATGTTCACCGCACCATGAGCTGTGGTTGTCATGCCAACACCTCTTGTTCTATGTGCGACATTCTTTGATCCAATCTTCTCATCTTTTTCATAGCTATTATTAGGTCCCAATGTTTTAGTATATAAGTAGGGACATTCTCTCTGTAACACCTCAGCTTTGAGCTAAGGTTTAACATCATCTAAATCTTACTTGTCTGCTCGCCTGCTGAGAGCTTCCCCTGTAAGCGCCTCTCTTACCACCTCGAGATTACCACACAGTATCGCCTGAGTGATTGTCCGAATGCGAGACAGCTCTACGATTACCTTATCTTGAGTCACGTGAGAGTTGGGCCCTAACAATTAGCTCAAAGCTTCCCTCACTCTTCCACAATGCTAGATGCAGGAAGAATTCTGCATGCCACTCCAACAAACCCCCAACATTAACGACGAAACCAGGAATGCGGTGATTACTGCCCTTTTTACCTTTGCAACACTAGTTGGAACAGTAACCCTTGTTGCTGTCATTTTTCATTACCACAGAGAGTGGTTTGAATGCCATGGACTGGCACCAAGAAGACCCCTAACCTATCCACCCCCGACACTACCCCATTTCTACATTCCCCCTTACAATGCTCTGATGTACCCCACGCACTACCCCATCTACAGACAGGAGCTCTTCAACACACCCCTGGAATTGCCGACTCAGGACATTCCACCCCCTGAGTCCGACATCGGAAGACGAGGACAGAGAACCCCAAGCCCCATGGCTGAGCCCTCTGGAACCAGGCACTCCTCTGATGATGCAAGGAGTACTCCCTCTTTTGAGGGAGACATCACAGATCTCATCCGAGCCTACCACGGCATCGGAACCGACTGCCTGGAAGAGGCCAGGAGAGAATTGGAGCGAAGCCTCTGCCAGGTACCTACAACCGAGGCTGCTGAGCCCTGGCCAGATAATCAGACCCTCCCCCAGATGACCTTACAGGTCGCCAACCCCACCGAACCTGCTGAGACCTCTGATGTCAATTCATATGACTCAGAAGCAAGAAGAAGAAGAGCCTCATATGACTCAGAGGAGAGTAGGAGGAGGGCCCACCTACCAGGAGACCTAAGAACTCACCAACCCTTCTGAACCTATGGTCACACATTCGACACACCTGCGTTGACAATTATACTCTCCAGCACCACCTCCTCCTCTGACTCCTCCGAACCTGATAGACTTTGAGGAAGAACTCAAGGTGGAGGAACTCCTCGCCCCCACATGGACATGGACATCAGGACCAACTCGTCCTCTGACTCGGCCTCACTTGACCCTGAAGACCCAGGGTTCTACGCAGAGCTCTGGTGACAACGCCTACGAATCTGCTACCATGGGAGACCTAGCTACCAGCAATGAAGAAGAGCTGGAGAATCCCCGCTTGCATTCCATGCATGCCAGAGGGAGGAGAACCCAGACGAGCCCCCTCGAGATCCCAGGAGCGAGCAGTGACTGGCCAGGAGGGAGCTTGAGAGCAATCCCTTCTACCTGGGAACTCCAGATCGAGCCTGGCCATCCCTCTCGCTATCCCAGCGAATGGCCCATGGAACTTATTGATCCCAGGCTTGGGCCCTTTGAAGGGCAGACTACATCCGAAGGGGAGGAGTTAACGAGACAATGGAGGAACATAGAAACTGACACAACCTCCAGTCCAATGAGGAGCTATGGTGGTACGAGCTCAACTATGGCCCCATTCCAGGGGTATACATCTCTGGATTACAACAGAGAACTGACCAGGAGGAGTGAATCCTCAACCAACAATTGGTGGCTATACTCGCTGCCTGGAGAAGGGACGAGGCTCAACAAGCAGAGCTAGCCAGCATATGGGTGGCCCAGGCCAATGCCCAACTCGCCACTGACAGACTGGAGGCACCAGAACCACCCCTGGAAGGGGATGAGTAGATTAATGGCTGGATCTGGAGAAGCCAGACCTAGCATGGACCCTGACGAAAGTGAGTGTCGACAGCTAGAAGAAGAGGCAGAAGAAAGGAGGCAGCTGCACCAGGAAAAGAAGGCAGCATTCTCCAACCTTGCAATAGACCTAGCAGCCAAAATAGAGGAAGCCAAGATGTTTGCTCTCGTGAACAGCTTACCCCTTCTGAAAGAACTCACTGACCTCCTAGACCTACCTTGTGGGTGCCCAGTACAGCCTCCCCCAAGAAGGTATGGAAGTCCCACTCATCGAACCGACAGATGGTCAGTCCCTCGACCCCCACCCTGACCCAACCCTCCAGATCCCCCATACTGGCCCTCCGGCGATGCGGAGGAGCAATCCCCCTGACTACAAGTTAAACCAATGCTCATCTGACTGCCCGCCGACTTCAAGGGCAAGAGTAGCAACATCCACCATTTCACAGGCGCCTGTGAAGAATACTTCTCAATCTTCAAGGCATATTACCCAACCCATGCCAATAAAATCCTGTTTGCAGTCTCCCTGTTCAGCGAGAAACCCCAAGACTGGTGGTCTCAGTACCGACTCCAATTCTGGAGCAGCACAGAGGAATGATATCGATACGGGTCCTGGGACAGCTTCAAAACTGCCCTACAAGTCGAATACGGAGACCCCGCCCTCCAAGAAGTAATGGAGAAGCAGATGAATGAACTCCAGATGACCAGCACTGCAGCTGAATACTTCCGAAGGCTAGAAGACCTTGCATGCCAGGCCGACCAGCTCCACGACATAGGGCCGCAAAGCGCCCTTGTCCGGGCTGTCCGACAAGGAGTCCCCGCCTCCTATACCAACTCAATCGCCAACCTCGGTGTCATGATCCCATCCACTTATGCAGAATGGAAACAACAAATCTGCAGCATCTACGACGAGAAGGCCAGAAAGGAGGCCTTCGACAAGATCAGACAGATAGATCGACCAAAGAACCAATCTGCCAGCAGTAACCAAAAGGGTACTGCTGGCATGACAAGTTCCTCGGCTGACAAACTGACCAGCAAGGGATCGTCGGGTTCAGGATGGACCACTTACAGAGGGGCTGGGGAGCCCATGGACATAGATTGCCTTAAACGGGAAGGAAGATGCTTCAATTGCAGAGGGAAGGGGCACTTAGGCAAGGACTGCAAAAAACTGAAGCAGCCAAGGGACCCAAAAAGCAGGAAATACACCTCAGCCCAGCTCTGCGCCATGCTTATGATTGCAGAAGAAGAAGAGAAGCAGCCAAAAGAGAAGGTCGAGGAGAAGATGCCCTCAATCTCAAAGATCGAGGAGGTAAAAGGCAAGGCCAAGAAGTGAGTGATTCCACTTCCTCAGCCCAATCCTCCTCTCTGGGTGGTCGATCATCAGGTCCCACTGTGCGGACATTACCTGATTGTATTACATCATTATGTACATCAATTGTTTCAGAGCATTCGAATATATCACTTGCCACGTTCACATTTGCACCCAAGACCACCCGAAAAGAATCACAACCCATTCAGGCACCACCTGAAGAAATGCATAAAAACCCCAGAAACCTCAGCGACACCCATCCCTCCCTTTCCATCCCCGAGCTACTTACTCTCCAAGACCTCAAGAACCGATGGGGGCCAGAGTTCATCCGAACAATGTCAGGGATCTCCAAGTCATTGACGAAAGAGGTCCTCCCTGAACTGGTTGAGCCCGTCACAGTTGATTACCAAGGCTCAGTCCCAAGAAAGGATGGGAACACGGATCAAGTGGCAAAGGCCCCAGGAGTAATGATCGAGCACGGTTTATGCGACAAGAATGCGACGCTCACGACTCCCTTCGTTCCCCTCAAAGGGGAGCCTCCTGGTCATGCTGGGGCTGATCTGAATCCCGAACCTCCCCGTCCTGACGAAGTAGCTGGTAGAGGTCAGCCTCCAGGGAAGGAGCATGTCCCAACCAGAGAAACTGTTCGACAGCCCCCGACGAAGACTGCCAGGCAGCCATCTGTGGAAGAGGTACCTGACGAGGAAGATGACACCTCCTTCCAGATGAGTCGGCACCAAGCTTAGAGGAAACAGGAACAAGAAGTGTTGGATGTGTGGCACCCTGAAGTACTCCCCCCTCAAGTGCAGGACAAAGCAGACTCCCCAGAAGCAACGGTCCCCAAGTCGCCCCCAGTGAGTGTTTCCTCCCTGAAGACCACCTGGTTCCGGCCTTTTGGCACAGACTGGACTCTCCGGGCAATCAGGGAAGCATGCACCGACTTGGAGGCCCTTGCGCACCTTCACCTCTGGGTACACAAGGAGAAGGTCAATGAGATCGACGATGAACTCCTCCAAGCATTAAGACAGGAAAGAGAACCAGCAAGAGAGAGGCTATATGAGTTGAGTCAGCCCATTCGGTATCAATGGCGGGTGACCACCAAGGGCATCCGAGAGTTATTCCTCGATGTCCAAATTGAAACCTTGGAAAACTGCCAGACCCTCAAGGCCCAGGCCCTAGTCGACAGTGGCTGCACTGGAAGCACGATCAACAAGGCCTATGTCAAGAAGCATGGCCTCATCACCTGACCCGCCCCTGCCCCAATCTCAGTCTACAACACCGATGGCACTAGAAACAAAGCCGGGGAGATCACTGAGTTCATCAAAGTAAGAATGACCATGGGAGGTCATAACAAGAGGATCAACTTCACCGTAACAAATATCGGCAAGGGCGACATCTCCCTAGGGCATGACTGGCTCTTATGACACAACCCTGTCATCAACTGGGCCACTGGCAAGATTATATTCGCTCGGTGCCAATGCCAAAAGAACCCATTCCCATTACCAGATGTGGACCCTGATGACCCCTGGGATGAGGAGTTGGAAGAAGGCGAGACCATTCTCATGGTTGACCTCTGAGAGGAGTTGGAAATTCGCGCTGTACATCATGCAAATAATCTAGCAGCAAAGGCCAATGAAGGAAAGACCAAAAAGACCTTTGAAGAGATGGTGCCCCTCAGTATCGTGAGTTCAAGGACCTCTTCTCTAAAGAGAACTTCGACGAATTACCAGAGCAAAAGCCATGGGACCACGCCATCAAGCTGATCCCTAACACTAAAGCCACCCTGGATTGCAAGGTCTATCCTCTCAATCGTCACGAACAGGAAGAACTTGACAAGTTCCTAGATGAGAACCTGGAATCCGGCTGAATTTGACCATCCAAGTCCTCCTTTGCTTCCCCCTTCTTCTTTGTCAAAAAGAAGGATGGCTCCCTCCATCCAGTACAGGACTACCGCAAGCTCAATGAAATGATGATCAAGAACTGGTATCCATTACCCTTCATTTCCAAACTCATGGATAAACTTTGGGGTGCCAAGTACTTTACCAAACTGGATGTCCATTGGGGTTACAACAATGTCAGGATCAAACAAGGGGACGAAGCCAAGGCGGCCTTCCAGATGAACTGAGGCCTCTTTGAACCAACAGTCATGTTCTTCAGACTGACCAATTCGCCTGCCACCTTCCAATGGATGATGAATGACATTTTCCATGATCTGATTCAGGAAGGCAAGGTAACCATCTACCTAGATGACATCCTCATCTTCTCGAAGGACCTGCAAGAGCACAGGCAAATCATCAAATGAGTACTCCAACGTCTCTGGGAACACAAGCTGTTCCTCAAAGCGGAAAAGTGCGAGTTTGAGGTGCTGGAAACTGAATACCTCAGCGTGATCATCAGCGAGGGATCGGTTCACATGGACCCCATTAAGATCAAAGGCATAACGGAATGGCCCACACCCACCAAGAAAAAGGAACTGCAGTCCTTTTTGGGCTTCACAAACTTCTATCGGAAGTTTATAAAGGACTATTCTAAGATTGTCCACCCCGTGACCCAGCTTACCAGCAATGCCCCTTGGACTTGGGGAGCAGCCCAGAATGAAGCATTCCAACAGCTGAAGAAGCAGATGGCAGAAGACATGGTACTAGCACTACCCAAAGAGAAAGGCAGATTCCGAGTAGAGGCCGATTCGAGTGAAGGAGCCATAAGCATGGTCCTTAGTCAAGAGCAGGATGAAAAGTGGAGGCCAGTTGCCTTCCTCTCCAAAGCGCTCACCACCACTGAGCGGAACTACGAGATTTATGACAAGGAGCTCCTAGTGATCATGCTTGCCCTTGAAGAGTGGAGACACTACCTCATGGGGGCCACCAAAGACTTTGAGATATGGACAGATCACCAAAACCTCCAGTACTTCCGACAGCCCCAAAAGCTCAATCACCACCAAGCCTGGTGGGTCACGGAACTTGCGGAATATCACTTCATGCTACACCACAAGCCAGGTGCCTCCAACTGCAAGGCTGACTTGCTCAGTCGATGAGATGACCATGACCAAGGCAAGAAGGACAATGATGACATCATGGTCCTTCAACCTGAACACTTTCAGGCAATGATCATGCCCACCGTGAATGAGACGCATCAACAAGTCAAAGACATCACCTGCAATCATGAAAAATGGGACCAAGGAATCACTAACTCCCTCAACCATGAGCGGGGCATCTCAGAAAAGGAAGGGCTCCTATACTACAATGGGTGCATCTACATTCCCCAGGATGACAAACTTCGTGGGGAAATAATCGCAGCCCACCATGATCACATCACAGCAGGACACTCTGGGATCGAAAAGATGAAGGAACTCGTACAAAGAGAGTTCTGGTGGCCAAAACTCAAACAAACGGTGGAAAAGTATGTCAAGGCATGCAAAGCATGCCAACAAACAAAGATGGACACCCACCTGAAAGCTGCACCACTCCACCCCAATGAAGTACCATCAGAGCCGTGGAGTCACATATCCGTTGACATGATCACTGGACTCCTGGAATCCAATGGCCATGATGCCATCCTAGTAATCGTTGTTAGGGCCTGACTCTCACATGACTCAGGATTGGACAATTGCTAAGCTGTCTCACGTTCAGACAATCACTTGGGCAATGTCTCGGATGATCTCGAGGTGGTGAGAGAGGCGCTTACTGGAGAAGCTCTCAGCAAGTGAGCAGACAAGTAAAGTTTATGTGATGTTAAACCTTAGCTCGAAGCTGAGGTTATACAGTGAAACGTAGCTACTTAAATACTAAAGCGTTGGTGTTAATAATAGCTACGAAAGTTTTATCGAAGTAGAGAGGCATGCTGGTCGGGCAACGAGCACGCAATATCATGCATTGTCCATCATGAAAGTTTTGTTGAAGTTGATATCAGTGATGGTGAGGTGATAGAGCATAAGCGTGATGACACTGATAAGATGTGATAAGACTGAGATAAGGAAAAAAGTCAATAAATTGTAACATTACCCTCTTGTTAAGGCAGACATCCCGACTGCCCTAGGGTTTGCTTGGTGGTTCCTCTTGTGCCTTTGTGTACTCCTTTCTCCAATAGTTGTCAATATAATCCCTCCAATGTCTGTCGTTTGGGGAAGGGTTTTCGACCCAGAAGGTTCTTCCGTCTTTCCTAAGTACTTGATAGGAGATGATGTTGTCGACGTAACGGTGATCAAGTATTTCTTTTAAGGTTTTTTCTGATCTGTCGATGACCTTGCATGTGGTCATGACAGTTCGGGTTTCAGAAATACTGTCTTCATAGTCTTCAATAGCTTCTTGTGCATTGGCCATATCATCTTCTCATACCCACGAGTTGTGTTCACGGGTCCAGCCTTTCCACTTGATGAGGTAGTCCATGACAAGGCATGACTTCTGTCCTTTCTTTCCATGGACTTGGCATGTGCGATAGTCTAGGACTTCCTCGACCTCGTATTCCTCCTTGTCTTCGATGAGGTCAGGGGGAGGAGGAGGGGGTTGTTCCTGATTGGGGAAAGCAGGTGGTATGTAGGGAGTTAACAACTTCTCATTGAAGCACGGGTGGATCTTCCAATGGGAAGGGAGTTTAAGCTTGTAGGCAGAGATGCCGGCCTTTTCTAGCATCAGAAATGGGCCAACATGCTTGTCATTGAGCTTTTTCTTTGGTTGGGGTAGGTGAAGGTTCATCGAGTCGAGCCATACTCGGTCTCCAATGGCATAGTTGACTGTGGTTCTTTTCTTTTTGTCATATTGGGCCTTCATTTTCCTGGCCACCTCCTCTAGTGCTTCCTTGGCTTGGCGGTGTACTTCTTGCATGTTTTCTGCGAACGACTTTGCCGATGGGTTGGTGAAGGCGGTTGTCTTGATGGAGTCTGGTAGGACATGGGGATTGGTGCCATAATTTGTGAAGAATGGTGTTTGGCCTGTGGCCGAATGGATATGATTGTTGTGAGTGAATGCTGCCAGGGCAAGCCATTCACTCCAATCGGTCTGGCGATGGTTTATGAAGAGGCGGAGGTATTTGTTGATCTCCTGGTTTACCTGTTCCGTCTGGCCATCTGTTTGGGGGTGGAATGCTGTGGATGCATTCGGGGTGATGTCGAGGAGTTTGAGGAGTTCCATCATGAACTTAGAGACGAATTGAGGTCCTCTGTCAGAGATTACCATTTTAGGCATGCCATGGCAGGCGTACATGTGATCACATAGGAGCTTGGCCCATCCTTCGGATGTTAACTCGACGTTGCAAGCGATTGGGATGATTTCTTTAGAGAATCGATCAACAACTACTAGTATGGCATCATAGCCATTGGATTCTGGTAGTCCAGTGATCATATCAACTAATATATGGGTCCATGGTTTGGACAGGATTTCATTTGGGTGAAGGGGTGCGGCCTTGGGGTGAGTGTCTGTCTTTGTTCGTTGACATACTTCACATGCCTTGACATATTTCTCTACCGTCTGTTTGATCTTTGGCCACCAGAACTCTCTTTGTATGAGCTCTTTCATCTTCTCGATCCCTGGATGACCTGCTGTGACGTGGTCATGGTGCACAGTGATGATCTCACCGTGTAGCTTGTCATCGTGGGGAACATATATGTGTCCATCGTAGTAGAGGAGTCCTTCCTTCTCGGAGATACCTCATTCGTGGTCTAGCGAGTTGGCAATTCCCTGGTCCCATTTATCCTTGTTTTGGGTAGCATCCTTGACGTGCTGGTGGGTTTCGCTTGTGGTGGGCATGATCATGGCCTGGAAGTGTTTGAGTTGGAGGACTACAACGTTGTTGTTGTCCTGTTTTCCTTGGTCATGATCATCTCATCGACTGAGGAGGTCGGCCTTTTGGTTGGAGGCCTCAGGTTTGTGATGCAGGGTAAAGTGGTATTCGGCGAGCTCGGTGACCCACCGAGCTTGACAGCGGTTTAACTTCTGGGGTTGGCGGAAGTATTGTAGATTTTGGTGATCGGTCCATATTTCGAAATCCTTGGCTGTGCCCATGAGATAGTGCCTCCATTCTTCTAGCGCAAGCATGATGGCTAGGAGCTCCTTGTCATATATCTCGTAATTCTGCTCAGTTATGGTTAGTGCCTTGGAAAGGAAGGCGACTGGCCTCCATTTCCCATCCTGTTCTTGACTGAGGACTGCGCTGAAGAGCTGCCTGCGTGCACAAGCTAGAAATGCACCAGCGTCGAAGACACTGATCACACCCACACCTAACACTACACACACAAACACACTCAAGTTCGTGGGGGATTCTGATGTGATAAAAGTAGCTAACCAATAAAACTGTATTCTCAATATTTCTAAGATGCACACGTAGCAATAGTGCTCATATAAAATCTAGACTTCTCTAAGTCCAAAGGCTTTTCTCAGACAAGAGGTGCGACTTCCATCGCCGGGCCTCAAGGCAAGGGTTGTATAACAATACTCAAATGTCGCCAAACGTAACCACAACTCTCTAGATGTCGCGCACAACCCAAATAGTCACCGCAAGCAACAAACAACACACTAAACATGACTTAAAGCACCGCGCTCTAAGCAGAAACCGAAACACTCAAACAATCTACAAGAGCCACAGGGTTTGAACCTATGCGCTCGAGCTTCTAACCGATCGTAGACCCACAGGGTTCTAACCTATGCTATCCAGAGAACACAAATAAACACAGAAAACCCCGTCCAACAAGCCAAAGGGTTTGAACCTTTGCCAACTTGCAGAATTAACACAAAGCGAGCACTAACCAGACCAAAGGGTTTGAACCTCTGCCACCTGTAATGCCTCGCATCACACAGAAACCTCAAGAACTCGAAAGAGTGCCCTCCAAGACACTATATTCTTATTCTCAGTATAGAGCGCAGTCAAACAATCAATGAAACTTAAGTACAGAGTGCCTCACTAGCCTTCTTGGCCTCACTCGCGACTCAGATCACTCAAATTTATATCAAAGATGGTCTATATTCTCTCGCTCAAAGCTACAAACAACTCCAGATGCTAGAGCGCATGGCTGAAAAGCTTTGCACCGTTACACCGGGGGTCTGAAACTTGTACACTACTTCTATACTACTGTATTTATACATTCTATGATCTACAAATTAATACAACTGATTATAGTATTATTTCTTCTGCGGCCTTCTATTCCTTGCGTCCCACGCATGTCGTCTGAGCATGCCATCGCTTGGCACTTAGTCAAACATCCGACCCGGACCCAGACTGGGTCTCACTCGTGGTTGTGGAGTCGGCTAGCACTGCGTGCAGTGTGTTGACACATTACTCGTTATCTCCTTGGAGTGGCAACCTATCATAAGGGCCGTATTTTCCTTTAATCTTATTATTCTAGGTTTTCTTAGTTGGTGGGGATACCCGCTCCATGCCTGGGCCTCACGCTCCTTGGCCGAAGTCGGTTTTCTCAGGTTCATTCGTACTCAGACATTATTTCATCTCGTGCGCAACTTGCCGGTCGATCCGTGCCTTGCACGTCATAGATCAATGCATCACGTAGTTCTCTTAATATCATGCATGTCTCTTATTAATTCTTTAGAGTGCGTCTCCAGTCCATTCCTAGTGCATTCAGTATCAAGCACTGAGCTCTTATGCTTAGTGTGACCTCAGGTAGTATCATTCTAAGCTAGAGCATGCGCTCTACCAATCGTCACTTAATATATTCGACTGCACAACTTTGTAGCATCGCGCTCTTCTCTATTCTGCCTTGTCCTTGTAACGGGGTCTTGTAAAAGGTATGTATTGATACATTTTGCGAAATTACACGTGTAAACGCTCTGAGAGCATGTCAGCGCCTACTGCCCCTTTGCTAGAGTCAGCCTCCACTCGGAATCTCCCATTCTCTTTGGGGAGTGCCAGTATTACGTCTTCTGCCATCTGTTTTTTGAGCTGTTGGAAGGCCTCATTCTGGGTGGCTCCCCAGGTCCAGGGAGCGTTCCCGGTCAACTGGGTCATCGGGCATACAATTTTGGAGTAGTCTTTTATGAATTTCCGATAGAAATTCATAAAACCCAAAAAAGATTGTAGCTCCTTTTTCTTGGTGGGTGTAGGCCACTCCACAATTCCCTTGACCTTGACGGGGTCCATTCGTACTGATCCCTCGCTGATTATGACGCTGAGGTACTCGGTTTTGAGAACTTCAAACTCGCACTTTTCCACCTTCAGGAATAACTTGTGTTCCCTTAGGCATTGCAGGACTCGCTTGACGATTCGTCAGTGTTCCTGCAGGTCCTTGGAAAAGATTAGAATGTCATTGAGGTAGATGGTGACCTTCCCTTCCATGATGAGGTCGTGGAAGATGTCGTTCATCATCCACTGGAAGGTGGCCGGTGAATTGGTCAACCTAAAGAACATAACTGTAGGCTCGAACAGTCCATGGTTGGTGCAGAAGGCGGCTTTGGCCTCGTCTCCTTGTTTAATCCTGACATTGTTGTACCCCCAGCAGACGTCTAGTTTGGTGAAATACTTGGCACTGCAGAGTTTGTCCATGAGCTTGGAGATAAGGGGCAATGGATAATGGTTCTTGATTGTCATCTCATTGAGCTTTCGGTAATCTTGGACTGGTCGAAGGGATCCATCCTTCTTTTTGACGAAGAAAAAGGGGGATGCAAAGGGAGACTTGGAGGGTCTTATATGACCCGACTCTAGATTCTTGTCGAGGAACTTATCCAATTCCTCTTGCTCGTGTCGGTTGAGTGGATAGACCTTGCAGTCAAGCGTAGCCTTGGCATTGGGAATTAGCTCAATTGTGTGGTCCCATGGTTTGTACTGGGGCAGTTCATCGAAGTTCTCCTTGGAGAAGAGGTCCTGGAAGTCATGATACTGGGGCGGGACCATCTCTTCAAAGGTTTTCTTGGCTTTTCCTTTGGCGGCCGTGGCCGCTAGGTCGTTTGCGTGATGTATTGCCTGGATTTCCAATTCTTCTCACAAGTCAACCATGAGAATGGTTTTGCCTTCCTCTAGCTCCTCGTCCCAGGGGTCATCCGGATTGGCATCGGGCAGGGGAAAGGGGTTTTTTTGACATTGGCATCAGGCAAAGATGATCTTGCCCATGGCCCAATTGATGACCAGGTTGTGTTGAAGAAGCCAGTCATGTCCGAGAAATATGTCGCCCTTGCCAAGGTTGGTAACAGCAAAGTTGACCCTCTCGTTATGGCCTCCTATCGTCATCCTGACCTCGATGAACTCTGTAATTTCCCCTGCCTTATTTCGGGTACCGTCAGCATTGTAGACCGAGATCGGGGTTGGAGCAGGTCATGTGATGAGGCCATGTTTCTTGACGTAGTCCTCATTAATCGTGCTCCCAGTGCATCCGCTGTCTACGAGGACTTGAGCCTTGAGGGTTTGGCAGTTCTCCAGCGTTTCGAGTTGGATGTCGAGGAATAGCTCTCGGATGCCTTTAATGCTCACTTGGTGTTGATAACGAATTGGTTGGCTTAGTTCGTACAGCCTTTCCCAGGCTTTCTCTCCTTCTGACTTCAGGGCATCCAACAGGTGATCGTCGATCTCATTGATCTTTTCCTTATGGGCCCAGAGATGGAGCGAGGTGAATGCCTCCGAGCTTGTGTGTGCTTCCCTTATGGCCTGAAGGGTCCAGTCCATGCCAAACAGCTTGAACCAGGTGGACTTCAGGGAGGAAACACTCATGGGAATTGACTCGGAATGCCTCGCCTTGATCAATTCTTCTTCCTGCTTCTCTTGCTCCTGAGAGGACGAGGGGAGAAGCCCCTTGGTCCTTTCCTTTTCCTGCTTGACTTGTTCTCGGTCTTGCGCCATCTTGAAGGCAGTGTTGTCCTCCTCATCGGGGATTTCAACGAGGGTGGTCTTCCAGACCTGTAAGCATTGCACATCCGATGCTGGAATCCCACTTGATCCTTCGATGGTCAGGGGCCTTCGAGGAGTTTCCTTGGTTGGGGCATGCTCCTTCCCCAAGGATCGTCCGCTGCCGGCTACTTCATCAGGAATTGGGAGTTTGGGGAGCGGGTTGCTCTGGGAGTAGCCGGAAGGTCCATCGGAGATGGAAGGGGTCGTGGATGTCGCGTTCTTGTCACATGAACCATACTCCCATGCTCCTTCCGGGTCCTTCAGCACCTGTCCCGTGTCCCTATCCTTTCTTGGGTGACTATCTTCTTCCTGGGTTGGGGGCGAAAGAGGCACCGTCTCGACTGGTGTGGCATCTTCAGGAGATAGACGGGGGGTACAATCTTTTGCTTCTTCTTCCAGGTGGGGAGAGAGGGGGTCGTGTTTCCATGACTGTCCTCGAGCACGAGGTGAATCGTTGTGGACAGCATCAACAGGCATCAACCTCATGTCTCCGCCTTTGTCTTGATGTTCCTGTTCAGTGACAATGGGCTCGGCCAGTTCGGGGAGCACCTCCTTCATCCTTAAGGACTGGGAGATCCCCGACATTGTTCGGATGAACTCTGGTCCCCATCGAGTCTGAAGGTCCTGGAGGGTGAGGAGTTCTGGTACAGAAAGTGTTAGCGAAGGAGGGGGATGAGGCTCGCTTCGCTTCTGGGGGATTTTATAGATGTTTTCAGACGGAGTCTGAATGGTTTGTGATTCTTTTCGGGTGGCCTCGGGTGAAGACGTGAATGCAGGTATATTCGAATGCGTATTGACAGCAATAGACGTACGTAAAATATTAATACAATCAGGTAATGTCTGCACAGCGGGACCCGATGACCGACCACCCAGAGAGGAGGATTGGGCCGAGGAAGTGGAATCACTCACTTCTCGGCCTTGCCTTTTACCTCCTCAATCTTCGACGTCGAGGGCGTCTTCTCCTTGACTCTCTCCTCATGACTGTGTCCGTGCTCCTTGGCTTCTGTTAACATCGCACGAAGTTGGGCCGTCGTATATCGCCTACTCTTCGGGTCTCTAGGCCACTTCAGCTTCTTGCAATCTCTCCTGAGATGCCCCTTTCCTCCACAGTTAAAGCATCTGCCCTCCTTCTTGAGGTGATCTATGTCCATCGGTTCTCCAGCCCCTCCGTAAGTGGTCCACCCCGAACCCGACGACCCTTTGCTGGTGGGTTTGTCAGCCATGGAACTTGTCGCACTGGGAGTTCCTTTGGAACTCCCAGCGTGTTGGTTCTTGGGTTTGTCGACATACCCGATCTTGTCGAAGGCCTCCTTGCGGGCCTTCTCATCGTAGATGCTACAAATCTGGTGTTTCCATTCGGCGTAAGTGGATGGGATCATGACACCCAGGTTGGCGATAGAGTCGGTGTAAGAGGTGGGGACTCCCCGTCGGACCACTCAGACGATTGCGCTATGGGGTCCTAAATCGGTGAGTTGGTTGGCTTGTCGGGCCAACTCTTTGAGTTGGCGGAAGTACTCGGACACCGTTCTGGTCATCCTGAGCTCGTTCATGCGTTGCTCCATAACTTCTTGGAGGGCGGGGTCCCCATATTCGACCTTGAGGGAGGCCTTAAAGTCGTCCCAGGAGAAGTAGCGATATCGCTCCTCTGTACTGCTCCAGAACTGGTAGCAGTATTGGGACCACCAGTCCTGCAGTTTCTTGCCGAAGAGTGATACAGCGAATAGTATCTTGTTGGCATGAGTGGGGTAGTAGGCCTTGAAGACCGCAAAATAGTCTTCACAGACTCCTGTAAAGTGATGAATGTCGCTGCTCTTTCCTTCGAATTCTCTGGGAAGGCGGATCAGTGTGGGCTTCACCTGAAGCCAAGGATCTTGCTCAGTGGCATCTCCAGATGGCCAGTAGGGGGGATCTGGGGGGTTGTATCTGGGAGGGAGTCAGGACACTGACCACCGGTCCGTTCGGTGAGTTGGGCTCCCGTATCATCTCGGGGGTGGTTGAATGGGACGGCCTCATGGTTGAGGCTGGTTGGGGACATCCTGGAGTTCTTTTGGGAGGGGTAGGCTGTGTGTGAGCACAAATGCTCTGGCTCTGTCTAATTGGGCTACTAGTCTGGCGGTGAGGTCAGGGAAGGTGTCCCTATCTGCCTGATATTGTTGCCTCCTGGCTTCTGCTTCCTCCGCCTCTCATCATTGTGTTTCGGCCTCCGACTCCATTGGTTCACTGGGTCTGGCCTCTCCTGATCCCACGAGTAGCCTACTCTTCCCTTTCCAGGGGTTCCCGTTCCTGCGCCAGTCTATGGGCGGTTCGTTGGGCATTGGCCTGGGCCATTCGTATATGGGCCAGGTGTCCTCGTTGGTGCTCATCGGCTCTCCAGGTTCGGAGTACATCCTCCAGGGAAACCTGGAGGGTTTGTTCCTCCTCCTCAGTCCTTGGTCATAGCCCATATATGTAGACTCTGGAGGTTGGTCCATAGTCCTGCTCATGACGGTATAATTCCTCAGTGGGGAAGAGGTGTAGTCGTCAACGGTGCTCCTCCAGCGACTCATCGATTCCTCCTCTTCTGATGTAGTCCTCCCTTCGATGGGCCCATGCCTGGGCACGATAGGGTCTGAGGGTGATTCTTTGCTGTATGGAAAGGGAGGTCCAGGCTTGGGCTGGAGTGCCCAAGTAGAAAGGGTTGCTTTCGAGTTCTCTTCTGGCCAGTCGTCACTCATCCCTAAGCTCTCTAGGGGGCTGTTCCAGGTCCTCCTCCATTCTTTGTAGGTGGAATGCGTTCTCGGTCTCCCATGCTCTCCTTCGTCAGAAGTAGGAAGGTCTCCTGATGTTGCAGATCTGAAGTCTTCCTCTTCTGAGGTTGGCAGGGTCGACCCTCGCCAATGAGTGGTCTGAGTTGTTGGTCTGGTTGAGGGACTCAGCATCCTCTCGACCTCCAGTTGCTCTTCTAAGTCGATCAGGTCGGGGGTCCCTTCTGGGGGAGGATTCAGGGGGAGAGGGGGAGGAGGTTCGTGTATTTGATACCTCAAATGTAGAGGGGGGGGGTCCAGCTGAGATCGTAGAGGGGGTCTCTGTGTACGTGTTCTGTCTGGTTGTAGAATGTGGTGCTCCAGGCTGCGATGACGGAGCTGCTTGCTGAAGGCAGAGAAGGGTTTGCAACTCGGAGGGTCAGATGGGTAGGGGATGTGTTAGTGGGATTGGGCTCATTGCCCTCAGTTGGAAGTATCTGTGTACTGCTTCTTCACGACTCTGACTTGTCATATTCAATTGTTCTGGGCCTGACATAGACTTGGATAAGTTCTGTGATGTCTCCCTCGACAGAGGGAGACTGAGATGTCGTTCTAGAGGACTGCCTAGTTCCAGAGGGCCCAGCGATGGGGCTTGGGCTTCTTCCTCTTCTTCCATGATAGATTCCGATGTCAGTCTCAGGGCTGAGGGCACCTGACCGGTCCTGCCTATTTGGCGAGACAGGGGGCATGTAGAACTGGTCCCTTTGGTAGGGCTCATATGTCATGTGAATGGGCTGAATTTGACCATTGTAAGGCAGGATGTAGAAGTGTGGGATGGTAGGGGGTGGGTAGGTCAAGATTCTTCTTCTAGGTGTTAGTCTGTGGTGTTCAAACCAACTTCGGTTTCTGCAGTATATGGCAGTGGCAAAGAGGGATAGTCCAACTAGTGCTGCTGCTCCTATGAAGGCTCCTATGGCCGCGTTTCTGAGTGTTTCGTTGATGTTGGGTGTTTGTTGGAGTGGCATACAGAATCCTTCCTGCATCTAGTGTCATGGAAGGTTGAGGGAAGCTTCGAGCTAATTGTTAGGGCCCGACTCTCACGTGACTCAGGATTGGACAATTGCTAAGCTGTCTCACATTCAGACAATCACTTGGGCAATGTCTCAGATGATCTCGAGGTGGTGAGAGAGGCGCTTACTGAAGAAGCTCTCGGCAAGCGAGCAGACAAGTAAAGTTTATGTGATGTTAAACCTTAGCTCGAAGCTGAGGTTATACAGTGAAATGTAGCTACTTAAATACTAAAGTGTTGGTGTTAATAATAGCTACGAAAGCTTTATCGAAGTAGAGAGGCGTGCTGGTCGGTGATGTGCTTGGTAACAGTGCAGGGAAAAACTTAGATCGAATATACAGCGAGTGAAACTCGTATATACTCAACCCTAAGCAATCCTTGCGCTTCACAATCACCAAATATATAAGTTCGGGTGTTTCGAGATCGATAGAAGACCTCTGCAAACCGACTAGTTTGGTATGAAGTTCAAATATTCTGATAAGTGCGCAAATATTCTAGCAAGAAGCTCGAATATACGACTTGTTCTTTCAATTCTGAGGGTATTCAAGCTATCCAATTCGACTTAGCAAATATATAATAGGTTTGGGAGCAAATAAAGTATATTAATGATGACTGCTCGTCTTGGTACTTGAAATATTCTGTGTTCTGATATTAATGGCACTCTGGCCGAATTCTATAGCACACTGGCTTTATAATGGCGCACTGGCCGACTCTACAGCTCACTGGCTGACTCAAACTGGCTGACTCAAACTCAAAAATATATAAATAATCTTTATATTCTTTTATCTTTTTCTATTGGACTTAAGGAATATTCGTCTCACCCAAGGAATATGCACAAAGGCCTTTGAATCGCCCTGCTCACTGGCTAAGGTGCGACTCTAAGGGATGGCAAGCTTCCTGGACTTAACAAACTAATCTATAACTCCGAGGTTCCACTCCAAGGCCCTTGAATCGCCCAAGCTACTGCGCTTATAGGGTCAAATCGTGGGGAGGGTGTTGCCTCCCATATATTACATCTAGGAGGCCTTTATATACTGTACATAGTCCGATCTACCATGGATATCTAGTCATACTGTATAAGCTAATATCCGACTGGGTCTAGGGTATGTACTACTGGGTTGAGGGTTTCGTCAGTCCAGGCAATCTAGATACTGTCTCCATGACTGTTGGAGCCAGAATATTCTATCATTCTTCGCTGGACTAGGGAATATTCTGGTGCTACCAAGCTAGCTAGCCTGGTTACCAGTTAATTCACTCGCTGCCCAGACTACCACACCATGCAATGGGTGATCCGTCATTATCTTCTGTATCTAGGCAACTAGCTGAAGCTGCAACCAGGGGAATATTCCTGACCGATCAATTAATAATTGGTATATTCCGATCACTGATGCGAGCCTCATGGCTATTCTTCTGGAATGCGGTTCGTCTGCAGAATATCTACAGGTCTAAAGTCACTATAAAGCAATAGTAATGGCGAGTCACTTTGTATCTTCAATCTGAGGGGAAATATTCCACCATGTTAGGGAGAATATTCACTTCTGAGTGCGAATCTTTGCATGCTTTTCTATCTATTCTTGCTAGAGCTTGAACTGCCTCGGAATATTCTGCAAACCATAGGCAACTAATCACAGCTATTCAATCGCATTAGGAGAATATTCCCTTCTCTTGAGACTGGTCAACCACATTGGGGACTTAATCATCGCATTAGGGAACTATTCACGTCTTCTGGGGGCTAGTCAACCATATTAAGGGACTAGATACTTCTGGTTTCAGTAGATTGTGCATGAGTGGGATGTTATGGCATATATTCGCCTGTTTAGACCGATTACAGGTTGAATATTCAGGCTGGTAGGTTCAATCCTTCGAGGTACTGTTCCTAAGTCCTGTATTTTGACTCTGTATATTCTCTCATTGCACAGGATCTTAGCTATCTGCTCGAAGTCTCAGCAATAGCTCTCATACTCAAGTAGATATAGATTCTGGTATGTATATATCTCATACAAAATCGCAAAATCTAAGGGTAGACACGCAACATGCGTATCATCGGGCGATGAGCATGCAATATCATGCGTTGTCCATCATGAAAGTTTTGTCGAAGTTGATATTGGTGATGGTGAGGTGATAGAGCATAAGCATGATGACACCGATAAGATGTGATAAGACTGAGATAAGGAAAAAAGTCAATAAATCATAACAATCGTTGACCGATTCTCAAAAGAGATCATCCCTATCACCTGCAATGTCGAACTCACTTCAGAAGGATGGGCCAAACTCCTGCATGACCACATCTATGCCTGCCATGGTATGCCCAAGATGGTGATATCTGACAGAGGGCCCCAGTTCATCTCCAAGTTCATGGCTGAACTCCTCAAACTTCTTGACATTACCCCAAATGCCTCCACCGCATTCCATCCACAGACCGATGCCAGACAGAACAAGCCAATTGGGAGATCAATAAGTATCTTCGAATCTTCATCAATTACTACCAGACTGGCTGGAGCGAATGGCTCACACTTGCAGCATTCGCCCACAATAATCGAATCCATTCGGTCACTGGCCAGACACTGTTCTTCATGAATTATGGAATCAACCCCCGGGTCTTACCCGACTCAATAAAAACGACTCTGTTCACGAACCTATCAGCAAAAACATTCACCGAGAAGATGCAGGAGATACACCGACAAGCGAAGGAGGCACTAGAGGAGGCCACAGGGAAGATGAAAGCTCAATATGACAAAAGAAAATGGGAAGCAGTGAACTATGCCACCGGAGACCGGGTATGGCTGGACTCTACCAATCTTCACCTCCCCCACCCCAAGAAGAAACTCGATGACAAACGGGTCAGCCCATTCCTAATCCTGGAAAAGGCCAGCGCTTCCGCCTATAAACTAAAACTCCCACCACATTGGAAAATTCACCCATGCTTCAATGAAAAGCTGCTAACACCCTATATGCTGCCAGCATTCCCCAACCAAGAACAGCCCCCACCGCCACCACCAGACCTTATTGAAGACAAAGAAGAATACGAAGTTGAAGAAGTCCTAGACTCATGCACTCACCGAGTCCATGGAAAGAAAGGACAGAAATCATGAATCATAACCGACTACCTTGTCAAGTGGAAGGGCTGGACCTGGGAACACAACTCCTGGGTATGAGAGGACAATATGGCAAATGCACAAGAAGCCATTGCAGACTATGAAAACGATATCTCTGAAACATGAACTGTCATAACTGCTCGAAAGGTCATTGACAGATCAGAAAAAACATTGAAGGAGATACTCAATCATCACTACATCGATGAAGTCATCTCATATCAAGTCCTTAGGAAAGATGGAAGAACCTTTTGGGTCAAAAATCCCTCCCCAAATGACAAGCATTGGAGGGACTACATCGACGACTATTGGAGGAAGGAGTATGCAAAGGCACAAGAAGAGCCACCAGACGAACCCTAGGACAGTCAGGATGACTGTCTTAACAAGAGGGTAATGTTACAATTTATTCACTTTTTTCCTTTCTCTAGTCTTATCTCATCTTATCACATCCCTTATCACCACACGAACACCGCACATCAGCTTCAATATGACAAACGTGTGTTCACCGCACCATGAGCTGTGGTTGTCATGCCAACACCTCTTGTTCTATGTGTGACATTCTTTGATCCAATCTTCTCATCTTTTTCATAGCTATTATTAGGTCCCAATGTTTTAGTATATAAGTAGGGACATTCTCTCTGTAACACCTCAGCTTTGAGCTAAGGTTTAACATCATCTAAATCTTACTTGTCTGCTTGCCTGCTGAGAGCTTCCCCTGTAAGCACCTCTCTTACCACCTTGAGATTACCACACGGTATCGCCTGAGTGATTGTCTGAACGTGAGACAGCTCTACGATTACCTTATCTTGAGTCATGTGAGAGTTGGGCCCTAACAGATGTAGTTGGGGTTGGTGTTGCACTTGCACTTGTTTGGGGAAGCGGGATCATGAGAGGGTGGCAAGGTTTGCACATACCCTGCACCTTGAACACCACCAATGTTGCTGTCTTCGGAACGATCATTGGAAAAGAGATACTTAGATATCTCTTAACTTATGGGATACGATATACTGATGCATACATCCTGCCCCGCCATCCATCTATGTTCTCTAACTGATATTGTCTCTCAAGGTTCTGGCTACCTGAGCATGAAATAAGCGCTGGCACAGCCAACCATGCCAATACGAACATCATGGGCTACAGAGCCGATATTTAACATGCTTGCTTACTCTGTCCACAGACTGGCCATGTAATAGTTATGCAAACAGATGGGCAGAGTATCTGGGTGACCAGCAGATTTCACAAAAGGTACACAAGGCTGGGGTACAGTGTATAACACCAGGCCACTACAACCTGTGGGAATCCATTACGAGTACTGACTTGCTTCGATAGGCCAGAATGAAGATTGGGTTGGAATTTGGGTTTCATCTGGAAATTGAATGGACTGTGGACATCGGTACTAAGATCCCTCCCTATGCGACAATCCCGTTGTTTCTCAATGTGGCTCCACCAGTATAACCTCTGGCAAGTACAATGTGTATTGCTTCTCCAATCCTGCTTGGTTCCCTAATGGCTCCCACATGGGTGATGCATGGTTCGAAAGCCTTGCCTGAACAGGATTGTCAGGTGGTGCATATATGCACCTTTATCGAGGATCTGACGCAAAAGCAGGATTAATTTGGAGAAATCCATGAACAGAACATGTTGACAGTGGACGAAGACATACGCATGCACCATGTGTCTGACAGGCATACAAAGCAAGGAGATGGGGGGCCTGTTAGGATCGTGCCAATAGATGAAAGGATTAGAATGCATGCTGAGGAGTCTGCAGAGTGTGTGGGCTTGGCAAAGCTATTAGCAATGTCACCCTTGGGTCGTAGCCCTAAGATAGATTATGGACGGAGTCCATGGGATGAAGATGAAGTCCTGACAGAGTCAGAGTCCATGGACTTATAGTAAGAGATAGAGATTAGGCTTGAAGGCCAGAGATAGTGAGTATGAGAGTATTGGGCTAAACCAAGTTGATATTTGAACTGAGGTATGTACTGCTAGTTCTACAGTTTATATACTAGGGTGGAGTCCAAGGAATCGGAGGCTAGAATAATATAAGTCTGGAATATTCTGTATCTGGAGGAGTCGAGTATTCCGTGGACTCCGATATAACACCTACTCACTACTGTAGCGGATTCTGGGTGTGATAAATGAAATATGTGAAATTAATAAATGAAATGGAAAATATGAAATATAATAGAAACCGGAGTCCGACAGTTTCCGATAAATGAGTTGGTGTTGAATGAGTCGATGTCCTGGGTTCCGTGGCATGCTTGTTACAGTATCCCCCCTTTAGCGTTCTTGCCCTCAAGAGCACTGATCCCGATGACCAAGGGTGCCACATGGAATTTTGTGCAGGTATATCATGTGATCTTCACCTCTTGACTTTATACCACCATCATCTCTAAGTCCAATTCTTCCTTCACTGTCCAATATAATGATGTCTTCATACTGCCAATCACAGACTCCTGAACTGTATGTCGCACTGCCCACCCTGGATAACGTCGACCCCGATGAGCTCGAGCTTTTCTACAATGATCGCGATGTTGAGGATGAAGCTTATCGGTTGGCTGTGGAGGCCCATGATATCTGGAAGGTGGAGAAAATGAAGGCAGAAAAGGCTGCAGAGGCCGCGGAGGCTGCAAGAAAGAAAGCTGAAGAAAGGGCGAATAAAGTGGCAGATTTGAAAGCCAAGAAAGCCATGGAGGAGGCAAGGAGGTTGGAAGAGGAGGCAAAGAGGGTGGAACAAGAGTGTCTTGAGAGAGAGGTGGAGAAGGCAAAGGAACAGGAGAGGTTACGGCTGAAGGATATTGCGGATGCCGTGGAGGTGGAACGGAAATGGAGGGAAAAAGAGATGGAGGAAACCAGTCAGGAAGGTGAAGGGGCCGACAGGGCCAAAGGCGATAATGAGGATCCTAAAGCAAAGGCACGAAATCAACTGGCCAAGAGTCAAATGAGGTGAAAAGGAAAGGGTAAGGCCATTACCATGGTGCTGACGAGGAAGAGAAAGGTTAGGTCCACAGAATATGTGGTTGAAAGTGGGGGCGAGGGTGCTGCAGGCCCATCAGGTCCACAAGATAAGGACGGATGGACTCCAAAGAGATTTAAGGCCAATGATCCCATCCCTAGGTCAGAGGATGAAGAGTATTTTGGCAAAGGTGAGCTTTTCTGACAGTATCCGGTGCTTGTTACTGACTGGCTTTTTAGATAGGTGTGGACAGTGCCGCACCGATGAAAGTCGATGTTTCCCTGCCAAAAAGGGACGTTCCTGCGAGCGCTGCAGGATTCAAAAGGGAAAGTGCATTTTTGCCGATGAGTTGGAACCTGCAGGGTTGGGTGAGGTGGTCAATCTCCTTCACAGCCTGCATGCACGTATTGACATGATGGAGATGAAAATGGAGAAGATGGAGGCCAAACTCGAGTCTGTCACTGGTTTGTCTGGGTATCGACGGTGGAAATCTTCAATATATTCCTCCACGGAAAATTCTGTAGCTGGGATCCAGGCAAACTCTTCATCAGTACCCTCGTAACCTAACCATTGTATATGGTAGAGGAGTGGACATTGGAACTGACAGTCAAGCTTGGAGTTGAGGATTTGTGCAATCTCATACTGCTCTTCACCGTCGACTTCAACTGGAGGTGGAGGTGGCTGGGTACAGTTAGGAATGGTATTGATTTTCACAGTTTCCAGCTGTGAGACATGGAATACAGGGTGAATGGAATGGAGGTCCATGGGGAGTTTGAGAGTGAAGGAATGGGATCCAGGCTGGGCAATGATATCGAACAATCCAAGGAATTTCTTGGAAAATTTTGCAGTAGGACATGTAGTTCTAATGTGCTTAGAACTGAGGTAGACTTTGTCACCTACTTTGAAATCTGGAGCTGGAGACTGACGTTTATCTGCTTGGAATTTGTAGTGAGACTGAGCATGAGTAATTTCATCTCATAAGAATTGGTGAAGATCGTCGAGGTTGACTACAAAGTCATGGGCCCAAGCGGAGGCAATATCATGTTCAGGGTATACTGTGATACTAGGGTGGTATCCCTTATTAGCGAAGAATGGAGAGATTCCGGTGGAGGCATTAGGAGCATTATTGTACATGAATTTGGCAATGAGTAGGGTATCCCAATTGTCTTGTCGATATGAACAATAGATATGGATGTATTGTTCAAGGGTTTGGTTAGCACGTTCAGTTTGTCCATCAGCCTCCGGGTGATAACCAGAAGTGAAATGAAGTTCCATATCGAGAGCCTTAGCGAGGGCACGCGTGAATTGGGAGACAAATTCGGATCCATGGTCAGAAGTGATGTGATTCAGAACACCATGCTTGGAGAAGACATGGGTAACAAAAAGCTGTGCGAGATCTGCAGAATTAATGGTATCATGAGTGGGTATAAAAATGGCTTGCTTGCTTGCATGGTCGATGACGACAAGAATGGCAGTGAATCCATTGGAATCCAGAAGTTGTTCAATGAAATCCATGGGTGTTCCAGTACAGGCAAGGGTTTGAGTAAGCCAAATGGACGGTGTCTAGGTGTTTTGTTATGACCACAAGTAGTGCAAGACTTGACATAGTGGCAGACAAATTCACGCATCTGTGGCCAGGTATAATTCCATTGGACTAGTTCAAGCATCCAGTTTTGACCGAAATGACCTGCCAAGATATGATTGTGATTGTTCTGTAAGACACAAAGATGGAGATCCATGGAGTCCAGGACATAGATGCGATTGTCAAGGCGGAGTATTCCTGACTCGTCCATGGACCACCGGGAGGAATTGGAAGGGAAAGAAGCAAGATGAAAGCCTTTGGTCAATGCGGAATCCACAGGTTGTGCTTGCTTGATATCAGAGTGGAGCTTGTCCACGTCCATGATAGCACTAGTGCGGAGTACAGGACCTTCAAGAAAAGTAGTGTGGAGAGAAGTGGAAAGTTGTTCTTGGGTAAATACAGGGCAGAAATTGTGGGGATTGACTTGAGCATATTGACTATCCCCCTCTTTAGGGTAGACATCCCATCGTCTAGTGAGTGCATCCGGTTTCCCACCAAGCTTACCTGGTCGAAACCAGATTACTAGGTTGAACTGGGAAAGGAATTCGGACCAGCACACTTGACGTCGAGTAAGAATCTTGGTAGTAGAGAAATACTCAAGGTTCTTATGGTCTGTGATGACATCAATGGAATCTGCAGAGCCTTCGAGGTAGTGACGCCAGTATTTAAAGGCTTCAAAAATGGCTAGAAGCTCTTTATCATGGGTATCATAATTGAGCTCGGCTCCATGGAGACTGTGGGACAAGAAGGAAATAGGATGAATTTCACCATCCTCAAGGTAGATGGAAAGGATGGCAGCAATAGCATAGTCAGAAGCGTCGGTTTCCATGACAAGTTGATGGTTGGGAATCCAATGGGTAAGGATAGGTGCGTGAGTGAAAGCCTGCTTTAACTCGTTGAATGCAGCCAGGCATTTGTCATCGAATTTCCATGGAATACCCTTGCGAGTGAGACGTGTTAGGGGCAACACAATCTCGCTGTATTCATGGATAAAATGGCGATAGAAATTAGCGAAACCAAGGAATGATTGGATGTCTTTGACCTTCCATGGGACCGGCCAATCGACGATAGCCTTGACTTTGTCTTCGGACATATGTAAGCCTTCAGGAGAGAGGATGTAGCCTAGATATTCCACAGAATCCTGATGAAATTCGCACTTGGATCCATGACAGTAGAGCCCGTTAGCTCTAAGCCTGCGTAGGACCTCGCGTATGTGTTTTTGGTGTTCCACAGGATCGTCGGAGTAGATGAGAATATCATTGAGGTAGACGAGGACAGAAACGTCAAGCATATCTGCGAAGATGTCATTGACAAAGCATTGGAAAGCCGCAGGAGCATTAGTAAGTCCAAATTGCATAACATGCCATTCAAAAGATCCATAACGGGTACGGAATGTGGTTTTCCATTCATCTCCTTCAGCTATATGGACTAGATGATAAGCATGGCGAAGGTCAAGTTTTGTATATAGGCATGCGGTGATACGCATGGAACGTATCCACCCGTAGATTTCACGATTTGTATACTATATACTTATCCAATCTATACTGTACTTGAATATCGAGAGCTAGGATTGAGCCTCCGGATCGCTAGCTAAAGCTATTGCTTCGCACAATGGAATATACTAAGTGGCATTAGGACTTAGGAAAGATATCGCTACGAGTCGGACCTACCAGCCTAATATATACGTCATGACGGTTCTAGTCGCGAATTAGCCATTAAACAAGGAGTAGATATACCAGATGAAACTGTGAATAGTCGTGATAGCAGGCGGAGCTAAAGGCCATTATGGGACAGCCGACGCTACCAGAATTACCTTAGAGAAAGATATAGCCCTGAAGGACCATGAGGTTCGCATCAATGATGAGACTATACTATCTACCGATCGACCTTCCGGAAATATTCTGACCGATCATGTTGCATCAGACAAGTTCTAGAAAGCTTATAGTTGCCCTTAATCGTGAATTGGCCTGAAACCAGGCAACGTGTGGGTAACTAAGTTATCCCATGTGGCGAGATACACAGCATTCCGACTGCGAGGTGGGTAACCGACTGTATCGGCCTAGAACATTAGAAACAGCTAGCTAGACCAGGTTGCATAGCACGGCGGAAGGGTACTTCGGGCTTCCTGTGACCGGTAGTAACTTACACTATAGTATATGACTAAATAGCCGAGGTAGCATGGACCAGTAGTAGTATAAAAGGACTGTACATACGAATATACGGAAGGCTTCGCCACCCCGCAGTTTGACCATATAGCGCAGAAGCTAAGGTTGAATTAAGAGGTATTAAGTCAAGTCTCGGACAAATAGCATATCGCTAAGTCCACTAAAGATTATAAAGCATATATTTGATTGTAAAAACATTGCGAGTCGCAGAGACTGCTGTATATTCAGAACGAAGCTTGAAGTAAAGGCATCGCAGCCAATATAAGCCAGTGAGCTAAAGATAGAGGCCAGTGCACCCATATATCAGTCAGTGAACTGGAAGATCAAGGCAAAGAGCCAATTAACTTCGAGTTTTGAAGTCTATTCAGCGTTCTAACAGACAAAGTTCGCTTGATTATACCACTAGACCACACACACACATTGAATATCTGCTTTGTTGAAGTCAGATTTCCTTGAATATCCTCATTGTTTTCGTCTTTGAGTTGAATATTTGTGGACAAGTTTAGACTATTCAGTTTGCAGAGGTCTTCTATCGATCTCGAAACGCCCGAACTCATATATTTGGTGATTGTGAGCGCAAGGATTGCTTAGGGTTTAGTATATACGAGTTACACTCAGTATATATTTAGATTCTAGCTATCTCTGTACGATTACCGAGCACATCATCTAGAGCCCACCGCGAGGGGGTTTCAAATTGAGTAGTTTATAAGAATATTCGACTTTACAAGTCAACAGAAGGGTTGAAGAGTTAATCTATTCGACCTAGCTTACTTGAGCAAACCTGCCGCCCAAAAACCAACTTCCTCAGCAGGGAAAGGCCAAAGTGACAGGCTCTGCCCAAACTCCGGCTTCACGAACCCCTGTACCAACAGGATCGTCGAAACCAACCTCAGGAAGAAGTACAAAGAATTCACAAGCTGCTGGGACCAGCGAGCCGTCGGTTTACGCACCGGAACTGTCTAGAGCCCAAG
>JAUDYM010000031.1:0-222785 GCA_030407015.1 Armillaria fumosa | reverse complement strand
TGTGAGGTATTCACCAGTGGTACTTTCCCACAACGAACATCTGCAGGAGGAGATCCCCTCGTTTTGAGAGTGGCGAGGGGAGATACGAGGCAGGAATTCGAAAAGCAGGTAAAGAGTGGGCACGCAACAGTAACGGTGTTAGAAGGATGAGCTGGTTGTACAGTGACATGCTCTCAGAGGTGTACGCATGTAATTTCGCAAAATGTATCAATACATACATTTTACAAGAACCTGTTACAAGGACAAGGCAGAATAGAGAAGAGCATGATGCTACAAAGTTGTGCAGTCGAATATATTAAGTGATGATTGGTAGAGCGCATGCTCTAGCTTAGATTGATACTACCTGAGGTCACACTAAGCATAAGAGCTCAGTGCTTGATACTGAATGCACTAGGAATGGACTGGAGACGCTCTAAAGAATTAATAAGAGACATGCATGATATTAAGAGAACTACGTGATGCATTGATCTATGATGCGCAAGGCACAGATCGACTGGCAAGTTGCGCGCGAGAGGAAATAATGTCTGAGTACAAATAAACCTGAGAAAACCGACTTTGGCTGAGGAGCGTGAGGCCCAGGCATGGAGTGGGTATCCCCACCAACCAAGGAAACCTAGAATAATAAGATTAAAGGAAAATACGGCCCTTATGATAGGTTGCCACTCCGAGGAGATAACGAGTACATGTCAACACACTGCACAGTGCTAGATGACTCCACAACCATGAGTGAGACCAAGTCTGGGTCCGAGTTGGACATTTGACTAAGTGCCAAGCATGGCGTGCTCGGATGACATGCGTGGGATGCAAGGAATAGAAGGCCGCAGAAGAAATAATACTATAATCAGTTGTATTAATTTGTAGATCATAGAATGTATAAATACAGTAGTATAGAAGTAGTGTACAAGTTTGGACCCCCAGTGTAATGGTGCAAAGCTTTTCACATGCTCTAGCATCTGGAGTTGTTTGTAGCTTCGAGCAAGAGAATATAGACCATCTTTGATATAAATTTGAGTGATCCGAGTCACGAGTGAGGCCAAGAAGGCTAGTGAGGCACTCCATACTTAAGTTTCATTGATTGTTTGACTGCGCTCTATACTGAGAATAAGAATATAGTGTCTTGGGGGCACTCTTTCGAGTTCTTGAGGTTTCTGTGTGATGCGAGGCATTACAGGCAGCAGAGGTTCAAACCCTTTGGTCTGGTTAGTGCTCGCTTTGTGTTAATTCGCAAGTTGGCAAAGGTTCAAACCCTTTGGCTTGTGGACAGGGTTTTCTGTGTTTATTTGTGTTCTCTGGATCGCATAGGTTAGAACCCTGTGGGTCTACGATCGGTTAGAAGCTCGAGCGTAGGTTCAAACCCTGTGGCTCTTGTGGATTGTTTGAGTGTTTCAGTTTCTGCTTAGAGCATGGTGCTTTAAGTCATGTTTAGTGTGTTGTTTGTTGCTTGCAGTGACTATTTGGGTTGCGTGCGACGTCTAGAGAGTTGTGGTTATGTTTGGGACATTTGGTATTGTTATACAACCCTTGCCTTGAGGCCCAGTGACAGAAGTCGCACCTCTTGTCTGAGAAAAGCCTTTGGACTTAGAGAAGTCTAGATTTTATATGAGCGCTATCGCTACAGGTGCATCTTAGAAATATTGAGAATACAGTTTTATTGGTTCGCTACTTTTATTGCATCAGAATCCCCCATGAACTTGAGTGTGTTTGTGTGTGTAGTGTTAGGTGTGGGTGTGATCAGTGTCTTCAACACTGGTGCATTTCTAGCTTGTGCATGCAGGCAGCTCTTCATCTGGAGCCCACCACGAGGGGGGGAAGTAGTTTTCAAAACTAATACGACTGGATTCAACAGAATCTATTTGCGCGCGAGTGAAACATTTATATATTATCTTTGATTTCCTCCTCGAGAGCAAATCTGCTGGACACATATCACTCTGATTAACGTCTAGTGAAAAAGGGTTACAATTACCCTAGAGAGTGTTGCACCTGTGAGTCAGAATAGCTGGAAATATTCAGCCTCGAGAGCCCAAGACTAGATCGCAGAAAGCAGCTAGTGGTATCACGGTTCCACCTGCCTATCCACTTGACACTGAAAAGCGCCATCAGGATAGAATTAATGCGAACTTAGCTGTTCACAACAGAGGAGTGCACCAGTACCTGTGTCCCCTCCACCAGTTGATCCCGAGTTTAGTCTCTTTCGAGTTTGGGTACCTCCCAATGAAACTACTCCCACAGAGCCTGGAACTAGCTCTGTTTCGAACTCGCAACCTAATTTAAACCAACAACCGGGTCAGTCGAACCCCGGTAATCAGAATATTACAACAATGGCTGCTTCTATGCCAGGCCCGAATGAAAAGGCCACACTGAGATTTGAGAGCTCCTCTGATCCAGAGGAACTAGAGCAATTCTTCGCGCGCCTTGAAGATCTCTTCACCAAGTGTGCAATCACAGATGAGGATGAAAAGAAGAAAGCTGCGGTATCGTATACGGATATCAAAACTGAGCGGCAGTGGAAGGTTCTCTCCAAGTACAAGACTGGAGAAAAGTATGAGGACTTCAAATCTGAAGTAATGGATTGTTATGATGGCGCATGTGATGGCGACTGTGACGCTGTATTAGAGTTAAAGAGATTAGTCCGCCGATATGATATAGTACAGATATCAGATAAGAGTGAGTACATGGCATTCAGGAGAGAATTCCAAGTCCTAGCGTCTTTGCTCACGTCGGTATTATCAAACAGGGAACTTGTGGATGCTTTCTTGGCTCCCATGTCGGATGAATTGTACAGATCTATCAAGTTACAGCTGGAGCATCTCCCGCTACCTGCGGGTCTAGCAAAAAGGGAGCTCGCAAACCCATATACCTTGAAAGAGGTTATGCAAGCTGGGTTGAATGTGCTACAAGGAGTCTTCTCGTCCATGGATAGAAAACGAGATGAAGCACGAGGTATTCCGACTGCTGTGACTGGTATATGAGAGCAACATAGGTCTACTACTGCTGCATGCAATGTGACTGCTGACGATGACAGAGCAGTAAAGCAGGAAGAGATTGGTAGCATGATGGTGGTCATGAAAGACTTCATCGAACAACAGACCTCGATGAGTGATAAGAGACTGGCGAGCTTGGAGAAAGCTATGATAGAGAACCAGAAGGGCATTCTGAGTTTCTTGCAACAGCAATCGAGTAGAACACCAGGTCCTTCTTATGATCCTGGACCGAGACTGATGGGTTATGGACATATGCATAATAATAACCCATTGCGCGCATGCTTTTTCTGTGGAGATACAGACGGGCATCTATCGAGCGAGTGCTTAGTTAAAGCCTCATATATCAAGTTGGGTAAAATTGAGTTAGTAGATGGAAGAGCACATCTTCCTGGAGGAGGTGACATCCCTAAGGACATACAAGGACAATATGTGAAGGATCACATAGATGAGTACTATGCACGTGTCAAGGCTAGCAAGATTCAAAGCCAGAATGTTGTCATTGCCTCGACATCGATGCCTGGTCTCTTCCATGTACCTGGAGGATATAGCGCGCTACTTCAAGAGAAGCAGGAGTTGGAGCGACAGGTGTATGCGATGCGTTCGCTGCAAGAGAGCAATGATATGGGGATTAGAACTCATAGTAAAGGCCCTCCACCTGACGATCCAATTGCCCAGATACCTACAGACGAAGATAGGGAGCAGGGTTTTTCTAGACATTCAATGAAGGCGGGCGGGAGCCATTCAAAGACCAGTGGAGTTGCCAGGTCTGGTTCACCATCACCCCCAGAGGACGTAAAAATCAAAAAGCGGAGTGGAGCGGTTAGAGTAGAGATAGCAAGCGACTCATCAGATGAAGAATTGGATGAGGAGAGCATACCAAAAGTGTCAGGTAAAAAGAAAGTGGCTGTAGTAATGCCACCTATGAGTAAAAGGCAAGTGTGGTTGGACCCAGCACCCAAGACTATACCTACTGTGCGCAGCGCGACACCTGAGCCAGATATGCCATATATCGTAGCACCAGATGTGACTAACGCAGGAAAGCAGGGAGGTCCTTCGAAACGATTCCCGAAGAAAACGGGATTTGTACCGTATACAGCAGAAGAAAAAGAGTCAGCATACCGGTTGAAAGCACCTGTAGAGGAGCAAGGAAACTCACCCGAGGTATTGGAGAGACTTATGAAATCACCCATAGCCATCACAGTTGGAAAACTACTTGCACTCTCTAAGATTGGTGGTGCAGTAAAGCAAGAATTGACTATGAAGCATGTACCACTGGGAAAGTCCAAGAAGACTGGAAAGGAACAGTTTGGACTAGTAATTGAAGAAAGTTCTGAATCAGAACAAGAGGATACTGAGCAAGTATTTCCTTTCGTAGCAACTGAAGACAAAGAAGAAGACAACGGACTACCCATGGGAGCAGTACATCTATCGCAGATACCTTTTGTTGGAACCTTCGTTGTGACTACTGAGGCTAAGGATGGAGTACCAAAGGGCACATTGGTGTGGCAAGATCCTTTCAAGCAGTACTTGAATGATGCTGAGGAAAGAGGTGAAGTCCCTAAACAGGTTTATGTAGTGAAAGACTCACAAGCATTGCGCTCGGTCTTTCCTTTCATAAATGGCTCAGAGCGTTTTGAAAGCTTGTATGATAATGGCTCGCAAATAGTTTCGATGTCAAGCCGTGTCGCAGACCGACTGGGTTTAATATACGACCCAGACAAAGTAATTAACATGCAGTCAGCCAACAAGCAAGTAGAAAAATCCCTCGGTATGGCAAAGAATATTCCGTTCTTGTTTGGTGACATTACAGTATACTTGCAAGTTCACATCATAAAGGATCCGGCATATGATGTTCTATTAGGTCGACCATTTGATGCATTAACTACAAGTACAGTGTATAACACTGCAGACAGAGGACAGACAATAAAGATAAAAGATCCTAACTCCGCGTGATGTGCTATGATACCCACATTTGCAAGAGGACAGAAAAAGTTCATCACACGTGAGGTTGAGGAGGGTTTTCAGTGATCGATGATCAAGGAGAGTTAGCACTAGTAATAGAAACTGATCAGGATGGAGATCTAGTGATCAGTGGATATGCAAAACCCACAGGATCTCAGAATTTTAACAAGGAAGAATTACAGGCAGTGTATGCCATTGCCAGCTCAATGGTGTGTGGCGAGGATGCAAAAGCGCATGGGACCTTATCCTTGTATTTTGGGGCACTAGAAGATATAAAAGAAATAAGACAACAGAAGAGGAATGCTGCGCAGACTATGTGCAAGCATACAGAGAGTCTTAAGAATAAGAGCGTGACTTACATCTATGAGAAGATGGACATGTCGTCCAAGAAACCTGCAACAGGATCGGTGAGAGACGTATTTGTGACTAAGAAGTATAAACCTGTGGCACAGAAAGTCAGACCTATTACAGGAGGTCTGCCTGCTGAATTCAGGATTGTGTGCGAGATAAAAGGTGATCCACTTAAGGAGATGCCTCAGTTGAGCACACATCCACCCGAGTTTACACCCACTGGACGATATATGCAAGAGTGCAAGGAGATAATTGATAAAGTACATGGCGAAGAGTTCCTTTGGGAAGAGGAGCGCAAGCTGATGCATGAGTTTATGAGCTTACAGAATGAGGGATTTGCATGGGATGATACAGAGCACAGTCATTTCAAGGAGGAGTACTTCCTGCCTGTGACCATTCCGGCAGTCAAGCATACTCCCTGGATCCAGAAGAACATACCTATTCCACCAGGAATCTTTGATCAGGTGTGTAAAATTATCAAGACCAAAATAGAAGCAGGAGTATATGAGCCATCGAACTCCTCATATCGCTCTAGGTGGTTTTGTGTAGTTAAGAAAGATGGAAAGAGTCTATGACTCATCCACAGCCTGGAGCCCTTGAATGCTGTAACAATTAAGCATTCTGGTGTGCATCCTGTGACTGATGAGCTAGCTGAACACTTCACGGGATGATCATGTGGTGGGACCCTCGATTTGTATGTAGGCTATGACGAGAGAACATTAGATGAGAATTCAAGAGATTTGACGACGTTTCAGACACCGTTTGGCGTGCTACGACTCGTTACATTGCCTATGGGTTGGACTAACTCAGTACCAATATTTCACGATGATGTGACTTATATTTTAAAAGATGAGGTACCACATGTGACTATCCCTTATGTAGATGATGTTCCTGTATGAGGACCAAAAATGCGCTATGAGATAAAAGGAGAAGGATATGAAACGATACATGAGAACACAGGAATACGACGATTCATATGGGAGCACTTCCAGAATATGAACCGTGTTGTACAGCGCATGAAATATGCAGGAGGCACTTTCTCTGGGCATAAAGCCGTACTTTGCGCATCAGAAATAATGGTTGTAGGCCATCGCTGCACTTATGAAGGAAGAAAACCAGAGACAGACAGAGTGGGAGTCATACTGAGATGGGGTCCTTGTGAAGATCTAGGAGATGTGTGCTCGTTTTTAGGAACGGTAGGCATACATTGAATGTTCATCAAGGACTATGCCAAGAAGGCAGACACCTTAACAAAGCTCACATGCTTGAAGGTGCCCTTTGAATTTGGTGAAGACCAAGAGGAGTCAATGCAGATGTTGAAAGATGCACTGCGAGATTGCCCTTCGTTGATGCCCATTGATTATGAACTCCTAGCAGATGTGATACTTGGCATTGATACTTCATACCGCGCTATAGGATTTTATATCTGTCAAGTAGATCCAGATAATCTGAAGAGAAGAAGATACACTCACTTTGGTTCTATTGTGTTAAATGAGTGGGAAGCTCATTTCTCCCAACCAAAACGCGAATTGTACGGCCTCTTTAGAGCGCTCCATGCATGTCGACACTGGTTGTTTGGAGTTCGAAAGCTCGTAGTTGAGACAGATGCGAAATATATTGCTGGTATGCTTAGGAACCCAGACAAAGTTCCTGACATGGCAATCAATAGATGGATTGAGGTGATACTGATGTTCCACTTTACCTTGGTACATGTCCCTGGAGAGAGGCATGCTCCTGATGGGTTGTCGAGATGCAGTTTCCAACCAGGAGATGAGGAATATAGTAACCCAGAAGACAAATATAGTCCAAAAGATGAAGATCCTTGGGAATTTGTGAACGAGACAGACGAGCAAGTCGAAGATATTGCAGATTTTAAAGAGCGCATAGATATGAGACATGGATTCATTACAATTGACTGAGCAATTCATGATTTTCAAGAGGATAAAATAATGCAAGAAGCAGTAGAGCATGGCAAAACTTACTCAGTGTTTTATAACGCGGGACCACTCTTACCAGAAGCAGCTGAATATAGTGATGTTGAACACTATGATGATGAGTGCAGGAGCGGATATGCTAAAATGCTGGATCATCAGCTGCCTCTTGTCATTAAATGGCATGAGAATCCTACTGCGCATCTCCCTGGCTTCAAGGACGATCAGTACAGGAACTTCATTAGATATGCGAAGAACTTCATTGTGGATAAAAGCAAATTGTATCAAAGAGACATAGAGTCAGAATACAAGCTTGTTATCTATCCTGAGAAGCGCATGTATATCATGAAGGCCGTGCATGATCAACTTGGACACAGAGGGATATATGTGATGAAGATGTTGATAAAAGAGAGATTTTGGTGGCCTGAGATGGAGCGCGACATTTCCTTGTTCGTTAGTACTTGCGAGATATGTCAACAGCACCAGAAAACCATTATCAAGGCACCACCTACAGTTACGTTCACACCTTCGATATTTCAGGTATTACATGCCGACATGATGCATATGCCTGAAGCTACGAATCACCACAAGTACATAGTGCATGGGTGTTGCGCACTAATGAGTTGGATGGAAGGACGTACATTGGCGAGTGAATCAGCCCAAGCTATTGCAGAATGGTTGTTCAAAGACATCATCTGTCGGTGGGGCTGTATCTCATTAATTGTAACAGACAATGGGAAACCATTTAAAGCCATGGTAGTGTATTTGGAAAGGAAGTATGGAATAAAGGGGATTAGGATCTCCCCTTATAACTCACAAGCAAATGGAAGGATAGAGCACCCTCACTGGGATGTATGCCAGAGTTTATTTAAAGCTTGTGGAGGAAATGAGAGAAAATGGCATTACTACTTCTTGCTGGTAATGTGGCCTGACAGGATTACTGTTAGAAAAAGAATGGGATGCTCTCCTTTCTTCGCAGTAACTGGCGTGCACCCAATCTTACCACTCGATGTGTTGGAAGCGACTTGGCTTGTTGAGTATCCTGGCAGAATGTTAGAGGACTGGGAACTTCGAGGTTTGCATGCAATAGCACTAGAGAAGCATGCGGATAAAGTAGCTGAGATGAGGAATAGTATGGATGAAAAGAAGAGGCAGGACACTCTGAAGTATGCGACTATGAATGCTAATAAGATCAAGTCGTATAACTTCAAGAGAGGTGATCTAGTATTGATGCGCAACACTCAGATCGAGAGCACGCTAAATACTAAGATGAAGCCTCGCTATTTAGGTCCCCTAGTAATGGTAGATCACTCGAGTGCAGGGAATTATGTCCTCGCAGAGCTAGATGGTGCACTCATAGGATCTAAGACAGCAGCCTTCAGAGTAATTCCATACCTCACACGTCGCTCCATAGATATTAATGACAGAGTGCTACATTGGATGCAAAAGGATTCAAAAGAACTTCGAAGAATTATTGACTCGCCAGAACCTAAAGACAAATGGCCTTCAAACTTCACTGAAGAAGTTGAAGAGGTTGTGAATCCAAAGATATCCGATGCAGTAAACTTAGATGAGGACTAGCACGTTATGCAGAAATGCCTTTTGCGGGCATGAAATTGAGAGTAAAGACAGGATGTACAGCACTAGCTACTGTACTTGCGATATAGAGATACTGACTAAGGATACATGCGCTTAAAGCCTTGAGCGACTTGTTGACTCAAATCTGCGAAGAGTGGAAGAGTAACTTCAGGAATAGGTAACAGAAGTTCAGCATAGAAGTGAGGAAAAGAAAAAGAAAAGAGAAAATCGTGATGTACAGCTAAGAGTTGGCCAGAGGATGGGTGAATACCATAAATAACAAGAACTATCGGTCTGGGGTTAGGCAGACGGAGGGTCCAGGATAGCAGAGGTGGAAGGAACGGGAGCAACCTCAGCCTCCATAGGAGCAGAATCACCAGAGTCTGCTGTCTCTGCCACTGTAGGATGGAGAGCATGCTGAACACGCTTGAGCTCGTCGAGAAGAAACGCGCGCTGTTTCTCTGCAGTATAAAGAGTGTGCTGTAACACGAGGACATCACCCATGAGGGTGCTCTCAAGTTTGGCCAGATGCTCTGGTCTTTCCACTGTGAAAGAGCCCATGGCCGGTCCTTTATAAGACGCGCACATGCTATCGACGCTGGGAAGAGTTCCCCCATCTCCAATGGCTAGAGTGCAAGAAGAAGTCAAATTAAAAGAATAGCATGAGAAGAATTAGAAAAGACATACTGGTACTAACAAGTCCAAGAGCTGAGGATGGCCATCTGTCTCCGTCCCCCCTAGAATGATGAGGGAAGTACTCCCGAGCAGATGGGAGCAGGAACGACTGTTTAACACGCTTGCTAGAGCATGCACCATCTTTATTGACATGCCCTTTGGAACCAGACTGTGCCACTTGATGAGTGAATGAAGAAGAAGAGAAGTGCAAAGAAAGAGACACATACATGACCTTTATCCATACAATCAGAGGGGGCATGGCTGTTGGAGCTACAGTAAGTACAAGACGATGGCTCATCCTAGAGGCAGAAGCATTTAGTGTGGGGGATAGCAACAGAGTGCAATTAATATCCTACCTTGGTGGGTTCCTTGCGCTTCTCGCCAGTAGAAACGTCGTGGGACTTAGCCTTGGAAGACCTAGAGGGCTTTGAGAACTCTGCACCTTGGTCGTCAATGACCATCTTAATGAAGTTTGCAGTTAGGACATCAAGCATAGAGCGCGCAGACTATTTGTACTTTAATAGACTCTGCATCAGAATCGAAATGGGCAGCTACCTTGTCGGCCTCATAATAGTCATCCTCAGAATCACTGTCGATGGTTGCATGAGAGTGATGAGTGGAACGACCTTTACCCTTGCTGCGAGTGACAGCACCAGCCTATGAACATGTGCATATTTTAGAAAAGAATAAAAGAGATATACAAGAAGATACTAACCGACTTAGAATCACGACGGGGACCAGTGGGAGCTCCAGCAGGAGGACCGTCAGTTACCTGACTATGCTTGCTCTGAACCCACCCAGTAATTGCCTTGAGAATCTTGTGGATGGGTTGCTTGGACGCATTAGTCTGGTACTCCTTCTCGATAGCAGTACGAGCCCAAAAGACAGATTCTTTGAGTTCCTTGTCTTTGATGAGCTCGTTCTTATAATGCTCGAGATGGCCCTACAACACACTAAGTCAATACGAGAAGAAATGAGTAATGCGCAAGGCTTACAGTATACTCCTGGAGCTGATCAAGATGGTCATTCGCAGTGGTAGCTGGGTCTTTAGTCAAGGACATGATAACAGCCTTAACAACTAAGAATGTAGGAATCATATTGGAAGAATAGAGAATAGAGCGAGTTGTTAGATGTGAGAAGAGTTTGGTGGGTGTGTGTGGTTTGTGATAATATCCACTGCTCATATCCAACCAGTTTTATACTTGGGAACAAGGAGACTCACAGCGGAATATTCAGCAGCTTGAAGAAAATATCATAAAGTTAAATGTGGACTTACAGAGAGTCCGTGGAAATAGCTGTATTCTGTAGAATGCAACCAGCCGGAGAAATTTAACTTTATGAAATAGAAAGATATTTGATTTTTGTGACTGAGGACAGTCAGATTCTTTTAGTGTGGGGGATATAGTGGTATACATACAGTATTACCATATTACCTGTAAAGGTACAATAAATTTTGTGATTTCTGTGTAACAGAAAGTACAGAGCGCAAAACGGGTAGATAGCACACAAGAGAGTAAATCAAATTCGGAACAGGATCAAAACCCGTCGCATATGCCACAGTGACAGTAACAACAGAGGAAAAGACATATTCCGTTGCACACAACTTTTAATATAACTGAGCTCCGCAGAAATAGGTAAAATAAGCCTAGAGCGCAGTCAGAAAGTACTAGAAATCGCAACAGATAATAGAAGATAGTTTGAATAACAGAGATAGGTGACATGCGGCACTCAGATAAATGACAATCAGGGTTATCAAGGGTCACTTTGATAAACTAATAAGAGACTGATGGACTTAAGAGAAGTTCACACGAGTTCACACAGCAGAAGGCGCAACAGGAAGACTATATTACATGTTATAGTAAGTCCTAAAGACCATGGAAAACAATGCGTGATATGACATAAGAGGGTAATATGTATGCCTAACTACCACTGGCTCCATCGAAAGACCCTGGGTGCTAAGATAGATAAAGCAAACAAGAAACTACAAGAAAATTGGCATGAGATGTATAGACTTGACAAGAAATGAGTGTCCAAAATAAGATAGTAAAAGTTGCGATATCAGTCCTCATCGGATTCACTATCGTACTTCCCGACCTCGATGATGAGGGAGCGAACAAGCTCATGAGCCTCTGCATATTGATCGATAATAGCAGTACCTCCCTCACATGCAGCAATCACATCGAGACCATTGATGAGTCCTTTGATAACCTCATTGCGCTCCACCATATGGTCCAGGATAATGGTGTACAACATGTCGATATCCTTCTCCAGATGGTCTGCATGATGCAGGCCCTCACAAATAGCTACAAAAGATGGGACCAAAATGAGAAGATAAAGTAAGAGGAATAACAAGAGAACTCACCAGGGTCACCACTCTGAACCAATGGGTCAAGAAGAGTGGTGGCATGATGGAAATCATGTGCATCCATGCGAGCGGAGCAACGGCCATGATGGTTGGTCTGGCAGCGAAGGCAAGCTTCTTTGCCTGGCATAGCATTCTCCTTGAATTTGCAGAGCTCTGGGTGACCACTGATAGTTCAATTAAAGCATGGCCAGTATTGCTATGAGGATTAAGTAAACAAGAAATAAAAATAAAGATAAAGGGAACTGGAGGAAGACTCACATGAGGAACGTGCAGGATATGCACCCCAACATCGGAGTGAACCCCGAAGACAGCAGTACGTCTGCCTTGAGTGGTAGGCCTGCAACAAACCAGAGACAACCGTCAACATCATAAGAAGAGGGAAACCGGAGCCACGTACTCCAGAAGGCTCGCAGGAGCAATGGGCAAAGCGGATAACTGAAGATGCTCCAATGCATGCCGAGAAGTAGGCTCGTGATACAGGAGGTTGACCTGCGGGTCGAATGCCCGCGCATAAACAGTTCCGTCAACAGGAGGAGAAGGGGCAGTCCTGGACCCCAATGCAACTGGAGGACGCTTGACAACCTCAGGGGATGCCAATGTGACAGCTTTAGGTTTAGAACTTTTATGAACACGGGAAGGAGGAGCAGCGTGAGGTTGGAGTTTGAGAGCTGCAGCAGCCTTCTCTGTGGCACAACAAGCAGCAGTCTGATGAAGAACATGGGGATTCCTTTTAGTTCCGGCAGGCCCACGTTCACAGGAAGAGCTAGCTGGTGGGTCCTCTCTAGGTGAGAGGGGGACCACTTTCTGCTGACCTTTTGGATCGAAAGGAGTGGGAGGTGGTGCTGAATCAGCTAATGAGATAAATAAGGCCCCTGGCAACGGCTCGCCAGTAAGAGCATGATACGCATGAGGGGGAGGCACAGTTGTCGACATGCCTTTCACCCTCTTTGGGGAGGGTGGCAGTTCAATATCGCTCTCCTCGTCGTCCATCAATGGACTAAAGAGAGCATGCTTCTTCGTTGCGGGAGCGGTGGCTGGGGACTCGACACCAGAAGCAAACAAGGTGAGATCCTCACTCTCGGCAGCCACTGGTACTGGAGCAACCCCAGTCGAGACAGGAGTGCGAGCTTGTTTAGGAATATTAACCTGCAAGAAGAAGATAAATCATAAAAAGGGGAGATAGAAGCAGAAGACACTCACAGAAAGAGTAAGCGAAGGTCTGGAAGGACCAGGATGGTGCTCAACAGCAGGGGAGACCGGCTTGGCCTGCGCCAGTTTTTGGGAATAAGTGGCCATAAACGAGGCCATATCTATTCCCCAGTATCAGACAAGAAAACAAGGAAAGGACTAAGCATGCACCAGTTTCCACCAGCACTTGAGGTGTCCTGATCATGGTCGAGCAAGGCTGAAGACCACTAGGTGAAGGGACAGGGACTTCAGAAGCTTGTTGAGGAGTAGCGACGGTGCCCCCTGTAGGTTTTTTTGGAGAAGGAGTTGTGCTGACACGAACTGGTGCTGGAGGAAGCGCCACCTTGTGATAAGGAAGTAGCAGTTGCTGAGGTACGGAGTCAGGATGACCTTCACGATAATTTCTCTCTCCTGGGAGCAAGAGCGAGGGGTCATACACAAACTGAAAATGGGTAAGAGACATGGGCCAAGTGGAAGAAGACATGACAACAAGGGACATACTGAACATTGCCATTCCTCATTAAAAGTCACCGCCCATACTGACCACGCATCACTCCTCAAGGGCCCAGGAAGCCGTGCAACCAGTTTTCCAACTTCAATACGGAGCGCAAGGCCGTATTGGGAGCCAAAGAGATGGTGGAAGTTGAGCGCTTCCACATAAGCCGACTAGAGCAGGAAGGATGAGTCAGGAAGGACTACAGGAAAAGGAAGCAAATGAGAAACTTACAAGATAGCGATGAGCATTCGAGATAGCCTGAAAAGGATCCCGCGCCGTTGCTGAAAGAAGGACCTCTGGATTGAAATAAGCAGCGGTGAAAGTACGGGCACCGTTCAAGTTAGTCATGATGTCGGCCAGTGGGAGCAACATGGTTGGAATACGAGTAGTCATAGCAGAGGGTCGAGCGAACGGTAGTGAGATGAGAGCGCAGTGAGATGACGAGATGGTGGTAGAAAAGGAAGGATGGGAATGGGCTCTTAGAGTCTAAATATTCCAACATGACATAAAACGTGGCATTATTCAGACAGTTCACACACTCATGAGAACAGAAGCGCCGAGAATGACTCGATAGCTTCCTAACTAAAAATAGAATGCTGTCAGTAACAGGGACCCACGTGCATACACAGATGCCCACTGGTTGGACTGTGGAAGGTCCATGGCTTAGTGAGGGGGATATGACACGCTCTCAGAGCATTTACACATGTAATTTTGCAAAATGTATCAATACATACATTTTACAAGAACCTGTTACAAGGACAAGGCAGAATGGGGAAGAGCGCGATACTATGAAGTTGTGCAGTCGAATATATTAAGTGACAATTGGTAGAGTGCATGCTCTAGCTTAGAATGATACTACCTGAGGTCACACTAAGCATAAGAGCTCAGTGCTTGATACTGAATGCACTAGGAATGGACTGGAGATGTGCTCTAAAGAATTAATAAGAGACATGTGTGATATTAAGAGAACTACGTGATGCATTGATCTATGATGTGCAAGGCACAGATTGACTGGCAAGTTGCACACGAGATGAAATAATGTCTGAGTACAAATAAACCTGAGAAAACCGACTTCGGCTGAGGAGCGTGAGGCCCAGGCATGGAGCAGGTATCCCCACCAACCAAGAAAACCTAGAATAATAAGATTAAAGGAAAATACGGCCCTTATGATAGGTTGCCACTCCGAGGAGATAACGAGTAATGTGTCAACCCACTGCATGCAGTGCTAGACGACTCCACAACCACAAGTGAGACCAAGTCTGGGTCCGAGTTGGACATTTGACTAAGTGCCAAGTGATGGCATGCTCAGATGACATGTGTGGGATGCAAGGAATAGAAGGCCACAGAAGAAATAATACTATAATCGGTTGTATTAATTTGTAGATCATAGAATGTATAAATACAGTAGTATAGAAGTAGTGTACAAGTTTTGGACCCCCGGTGTAATGGTGCAAAGCTTTTCAGCCATGCGCTCTAGCATCTGGAGTTGTTTGTAGCTTTGAGCGAGAGAATATAGACCATCTTTGATATATATTTGAGTGATCCGAGTCGTGAGCGAGGCCAAGAAGGCTAGTGAGGCACTCCATACTTAAGTTTCATTGATTGTTTGACTGCGCTCTATACTGAGAATAAGAATATAGTGTCTTGGAGGGCACTCTTTCGAGTTCTTGAGGTTTCTGTGTGACGCGAGGCATTACAGGTGGCAGAGGTTCAAACCCTTTGGTCTGGTTAGTGCTCACTTTGTGTTAATTCCGCAAGTTGGCAAAGGTTCAAACCCTTTGGCTTGTCGGATGGGGTTTTCTGTGTTTATTTGTGTTCTCTGGATCGCATAGGTTAGAACCCTGTGGGTCTACGATTGGTTAGAAGCTTGAGCACGTAGGTTCAAACCCTGTGGCTCTTGTGGATTGTTTGAGTGTTTCAGTTTCTGCTTAGAGCACAGTGCTTTAAGTCATGTTTAGTGTGTTGTTTGTTGCTTGCAGTGACTATTTGGGTTGTGCGCGATGTCTAGAGAGTTGTGGTTACGTTTGGTGACATTTGAGTATTGTTATACAACCCTTGCCTTGAGGCCCGGTGACAGAAGTCACACCTCCTGTCTGAGAAAAGCCTTTGGACTTAGAGAAGTCTAGATTTTATATGAGCGCTATTGCTACATGTGCATCTTAGAAATATTGAGAATACAGTTTTATTGGTTTGCTACTTTTATCGCATCAGAATCCCCCACGAACTTGAGTGTGTTTGTGTGTGTAGTGTTAGGTGTGGGTGTGATCAGTGTCTTCGATGCTGGTGCATTTCTAGCTTGTGCATGCAGGCAGCACTTCACCGTAGATTTTGCGATTTGTATATATATACTTATCCAATCTATACTGTACTTGAATATCGAGAGCTAGGATTGAGCCTCCAGGTCGCTAGCTAAAGCTATCGCTTCACACTATACAATATACTAAGTGGCATTAGGACTTAGGAAAGATATCGCTACAAGTCAGACCTACCAGCCTAATATATATGCCCTAGTAGGTGAATATACGTCATAACAGTTCTAGTTGCAAGTTAGCTATTAAACCAGGAGTAGATATGCCAGATAAAACTGTGAATAGTCGTGATAGCAGGCAGAGCTAAAGTCCATTATGGGACAGCCGATGCTACCGGAATTACCTTAGAGAAAGATATAGCCCTGAAGGACCATGAGGTTCGCATCAATGATGAGACTATACTATCTACCGATCGACCTTCTGGAAATATTCCGACCGATCATGTTGCATCAGACAAGTTCTAGAAAGCTTATAGTTGCCCTTAATCATGAATCAGCCTGAAACCAGGCAACATGCGGGTAACTAAGTTATCCCATATGGTGAGATACACAGCATTCTGACTGCGAGGCAGGTAACCGACTGTATCAGCCTAGAACGTTAGAAACAGCTAGCTAGACCAGGTTGCATAGCACGGCGGAAGGGTACTTTGGGCTTCCTGTGACTGGTAGTAACTTACACTATAGTATATGACTAAATAGCCGAGGTAGCACAGACCAGTAGTAGTATATAAGGACTGTACATATGAATATACGGGAGGCTTCGCCACCCTGCAGTTTGACCGTATAGTGCAGAAGCTAAGGTTGAATTAAGAGGTATTAAGTCGAGTCTCAGACAAATAGCATATCGCTAAGTCCACTAAAGAATATAAAGCATATATTTGATTGTAAAAACATTGCGAGTCGCAGAGACTGCTGTATATTCAGAACAAAGCTTGAAGTGAAGGCATCGCAGCCAATATAAGCCAGTGAGCTAAAGATAGAGGCCAGTGCGCCCATATATTAGTCAGTGAACTGGAAGATCAAGGCAAAGAGCCATCTAACTTAGAGTTTTGAAGTCTATTCAGCATTCTAATAGACAAAGTTCGCTTAACTATAACCCTAGACCACACACACATTGTATATCTGCTTTGTTGAAGTCAGATTTCTTGGAATGTCCTCATTGTTTTCGTCTTTGAGTTGAATATTTGTGGACAAGATTAGACTATTCAGTTTGCAGAGGTCTTCTATCGATCTCGAAATGCCTGAACTCATATATTTGGTGATTGTGAGCACAAGGAATGCTTAGGGTTTAGTATATATGAGTTACACTCCATATATATTTAGATTCTAGCTATCTCTGTATGGTTACCGAGCACATCAATGAGCTCAAGATGACTGGAACAGCATCTGAGTACTTCAGACATCTCGAGGAGCTGGCCCAACAAGCAGACCAACTCGCCGACCTAGGACCAAGGTCAGCGATAGTTCAGGCCATTCATCGAGGAGTCCCTGAGTCATACACGGACTCCATCGTGAATCTAGGGGTAATGATACCCTCCACTTACACCGAATGGAAGCGACGAATCTGTAGCATATACAATGAAAAGGCCTGCAAAACAGCCTTTGACAAGATTGGGTACATCAACTGACCCAAGAACCAACATGCCAGTAGCTCCAACAAAGGAACTACTGGCGTGACAAGTTCCTCGGCTGACAAACCCACTAGCAAAGGGTCATCGGGCTCGGGATGGACCACCTATGGAGGAGCCAGGGAGCCGATGGATATAGACCGCCTCAAGAAGGAGGGAAGATGCTTCAACTGCGGAGGGAAGGGGCACCTAGGAAAGGACTGCAAGAAGCCAAAGCGACCTCAAGACCTGAAGACCGGGAGATACTCGATGGCCCAACTTCGGGTGATGCTTACAGAAGCAGAAGAACATGACAAGGAGGAACACGGACACAGTCACGAAGAGAAGGTCGAGGAGAAGATGCCCTCGATGACGAAGATTGAGGAGGTAAAAGGCAAGGCCGAGAAGTAAGTGATTCCACTTCCTCAGCCCAATCCTCCTCTCTGGGTGGTCGGTCACTGGGTCCTGCTGTGCGGACCTTGCCCAGTTGTAATACATTTTTATGTATGTCTACAATTGTCTCTACGCATTCAAATATACCAACGATTACTGCCTTCCCCAAGACCACCCGAAAAGAATCACAATGCATTCAGACTCCATCTGAAAAAATCTATAAAATCCCTCAGAAGCGAGATGAGACTTATCCCCCTCCCTCGCTCACACTTTCTGTCCCAGAACTCCTCACCCTCCAGGACCTTCAGACTCGATGGGGACTGGAGTTCATCCAAACAATGTCAGGGATCTCCCAGTCCTTAGGGACGAAAGAGGTTCTCCCCGAACTGGCCGAGCCCATCATCACTGAACGGGAACCTCAAGACAGAGACGGGGGTATGAGGTCGATGCCTGTCGACCATGCCCGCAATGATAGGCCTTGCGCTCGAGGGCCGTTGCAGATACACAACCCCCTCTCCCCCTGCCTGGAAGAAGAAACAAAAGGTAGCAGCCCTTGTCATTCTCTCGGAGATGTCACGCCGATTGAGATGGAACCCCTCTCGTCCATGACCCCAAAGGAAGAAGACAGTCGCTCAAGAAAGGATAGGGACATGGGACAGGCATCGAAGGACCTGGAAGTAATGTGGGAGCATGAGTCATGTGACAAGAATGTGATGTCCACGACTCCCTCTGTTCGTCCTGACGAGCCTTCCAGTCACTCTCAGAGCGACCTGCTCCCCAAACCCCCAATTCCTGACAAAGTAGCTGGCAGCGGGCAATCCTCAGGGAAGGAGCATGCCCCAGCCAAGGAGACCCCTCGAAGGCCCCCGACCATCGATGGATCAAGCGGGACTCCAGCATCGGATGCGCAATGCTCACAGGTCCAGAAGACCACCTTCATCAAGATCCCTGATGAAGAGGACCCAACATCATTCAAGATGTCACAAGCCAAGGTGCAAGTGAAGAAGGAAGAAGAACCGTTGGAGGCAAGGCATTCCGAATCAGACCCAGTGAGTGTTTCCACCCCGAAGTCCACCTGGTTCAAGCCATTTGGCATGGACTGGACCCTTCAGGCCATCAGGGAAGCACGCACGGATTCAGAAGCATTCGCCTCGCTCCACCTCTGGGCCCATAAAGAGAAGGCCAATGAAATTGACGGCCCTCTATTAGACGCTCTGCGAACCGGAGGAGAGGGAGCATGAGAAAGGCTATATGAATTAAGTCAGCCAATCTGCTGTTGAACCTAGACTTCCATGGCAATGGCAACACCCAAAACTCCGAGAGAGGTAGGGAAATATGCTTGCAGTCACAGTAGTCAAGGCTATGTGTGTTTGCGAGTGGTTCAGTGCACCTCCGTGCGGTCAATTCCTCTAGATGCAGGTGTACACTTCGACTATACAGTCTGGAAGCAGTACCCTTAGCAGTCGAATACTAAAGGGCTCTGGCTGTAAGCCGAGGGGGATCTCAATAAATGAGATAGAACGAGATCTGGTATGACCTGGATACCAAGAAACCGCTGCAAAAGATGTAGAACACGTCTAGGAAACATGTACCGGATGTATGCAACCGAAGATGGTCCTAAAACCGGAGTGATGTCCTAGAAAATAATGCAAAACCGAATAAAACACGAAAATAGTCCTAAAACCGGTATAGTAAGCGTGCAAGGGATATAGCGAATGGTAGAGGTCCTAAAACTGGTCTAGAAAGTGTGCAATAGATGTAGACACTGGCGATAAGTCTAGAACCGGAGCGATGTCGAAGAAAAACGGTGTAAAAGCCTATAAAATGCGGCAAGAGTATAGACAAGATGTCTCTATGGCGTACCTAATAAAGTGAATCGAAATGGGGGCAATGAACATACAAAAACGAAATAAAACCGGTGGAAATCTTGGCAACTTGATCTATAAAACCGAAGATATGGCAACAAGTGTGCAGAGCTTTGGAAAAGCAATGGTAATGATGAGGGGAATCCTATGGAGAGTGATGTCGAAATGGGCCTTCAAAGAGGCAATACAATCCTATACTGGGCTGGGAGATGACGAAGCCGACAATATAAAACCGAAACCGACGAGATAAAACCGGTGTGATGAGGTGGAGGCAAGGTGGAAGTGTTAAAAGACAAAAGCAAGTAGTTGGAGCAAGAATGCGTGTATTGGGCAGTAATAATGCGATCCAATAACGATTAAGAGTAAAGCAAGCAATGGGGCATAACTGTAGGCGACTGGGATTGACTGGTAATGTAGAAACTCGTCGTTAGAGCGTAGATCCGGTAAATCGAAGTAATCTCCTTCTTTAACTAATTTTCTACAGAGTCTTATATACTAGAGGTCCGAAATTATAAATAGAAAATATATCTTGGCCTTGGTAAGGCTGTAAGTGAGTAGCTTAGTAAAAACCACAGCAAGCATGTGGAAACCGGTCATTTGAAGCCACGGCATTGTGTTTTAATGCCGGGTTTTTGGAGGGGAAACATATGGGTGCTGTTACTGCTGTGAGGATCATGGGATGCTATTTAACTGCGGATTTTCAATGCGCAGCTCTTCTGCTGAGGTGTGCGCAGTTGCTAGCTGTTACTTCGAGGTCTTGGCAATATAACAGCCTTAGTAAACGCGGTCTGAAGTGCCCATGCACTTTAAATAACTTGGGAGGAGGAGGATCAATTAATCACATCAATTTAATTGAAGGATCAATGAAAGCGCAGCAAATCATGGTTCCTAGTGATGTAGCAATGTTATATCTGGTTGATTGTCGATCAGGCCTGCCAGGGTGTGATGGAGTATCGAAATATGGAGCATATCCAGCTGGAGAAGAATATGGAGGGTAGTAGGAGTGATAATCATTGTTCTCCAATTTCCAGAAGGAGATTCGAGTTGTAGCGTTCGAATATTCATCGAAATTGCTGCTAAATAACCGCTGTATAATCGGCTGGTACCCGGTAATATTTCTGAGTGGGCTAGAGATGAAATCTGGAGTTTGTGTAGGAGGTAGTAGAAGGTAGTAGGAGGATAATGGAGTAATCTGCGAATTCTGAGCATACAGAGCCTAGAGGCTCATCACCACTATCAACGCCGAGTAAGCACCAAGGGCATCCGAGAACTATTCCTTGATGTTCAACTTGAGACATTGGAGAACCGACAAACTCTCAAGGCTCAAGCCCTCGTCGACAGCGGATGTACAGGGAGCACCATTAATGAGGCCTACGTTAAGAAACACGGTCTCATCACTTGACCCGCCCCAGCCCCAATCTCAGTCTATAATGCCGATGGTACCCGAAACAAGGCGGGAGAGATTACGAAATTCATCGAAGTAAGAATGACGATAGGAGGCCACAGTGAGAGGATCGACTTTGCCATCACCAACCTAGGCAAAGGGGACATCTTCTTAGGACACGATTGGCTACTCTGTCACAACCCCGTCATCAACTGGGCTGCTGGCAAGATCATCTTTGCCCGATGCCAGTGCCAGAAGAACCCATTCCCACTCCCAGATGCCAACCCAGAAGACCCATGGGATGAAGAGTTAGAAGAAGGCGAGACCATTCTGCTGGTCGATCTTAGGAAAGAATTAGAAATTTGCGTGGTACATCACACGAATGACCTAGCTGCCAAAGCAAGCAAAGGAAAGGCCAAGAAAACCTTCGAAGAGATGGTCCCACCCCAGTACCGCGAATTTGAGGATCTCTTCTCCAAAGAGAACTTCGACGAACTACCTGAACGAAAACCCTGGGACCATGCAATCGAACTAATCCCTAACGCCAAATCCACCCTCGATTGCAAGGTGTATCTGCTCAATCGACATGAACAGGAGGAGCTGGATAAGTTCCTTGATGAGAACTTAGAATCGGGACGAATCTGCCCATCCAAGTCCCCCTTTGCATCCCCCTTCTTCTTCGTCAAGAAAAAGGATGGTTCCCTTCGGCCCGTCCAAGACTACTGGAAGCTCAACGAGATGACCATAAAAAACCGGTACCCACTCCCCTTGATTTCCAAACTCATGGACAAGCTCCGTGGTGCCAAATACTTTACCAAGCTGGACATCCACTGGGGTTACAACAACGTCAGGATCAAGCAAGGAGATGAGGCCAAGGCAGCATTCCGAACAAATCGTGGACTCTTCGAACCAACCGTCATGTTCTTCGGCCTGACAAATTTGCCTGCGACCTTCCAGTGGATGATGAACGATATCTTCCACGACCTCATACATGAAGGGAAGGTGACCATCTACCTGGACGACATCCTGATCTTCTCCAAAGATCTTCAAGAACATAGACGAATCATGAAGCGGGTGCTTCAACAGCTCAGAGAGCACAAGCTGTTCCTCAAAGCCGAGAAGTGCGAGTTTGAGGTATTGGAAACAGAATACCTTGGTGTCATCATCAGTGAAGGATCGGTATGAATGGACCCCGTCAAAGTCAAAGGGATCGCCGAGTGGCCTATGCCCACCAAGAAAAAGGAGTTACAATCCTTTTTGGGTTTTACAAACTTCTACCAGAAGTTCATTAAAGATTACTCCAAGATCATATGGCCCATGACTCAACTCATGGGCAATGCTCCCTGGACCTGGGGAACGGCCCAGAATGAGGCCTTCCAACGCCTGAAGAAACAGATGGCCAAGGATGTCGTGCTAGCTCTCCCCAAGGAGAAGGGAAGATTCCAAGTAGAAGCCGACTCCAGTGAAGGAGCAGTTGGCGCCATCCTCAGTCAAGAACAGGACAGGAAGTGGAGGCCAGTCGCCTTCCTCTCCAAAGCACTAACGGTCACCAAGCGCAATTACGAGATCTACGATAAAGAACTCCTGGCGATCATGCTGGCATTAGAGGAATGGCGACACTACCTCATGGGCGTGGCCAAAGATTTTGAGATCTGGACCGATCATCAGAACCTACAGTACTTCTGACAACCCCAGAAGTTAAATCGTCGGCAAGCCCGGTGGGTCACAGAGCTCGCTGAGTATCACTTTACCCTTCACCACAAGCCAGGCACCTCCAATTGCAAGGCCGACCTGCTAAGCCGATGGGATGACCATGATCAGGGCAAGCAGGACAACGATGACATCATAGTCCTCCAACCTGAACATTTCCGAGCAATGATCATGCCCACCACCTCGGAGACTCACCAGCACATCAAGGATGTAACCCGAGACCACAACAAATGGGATCAAGGAATCCAGAACTCTCTAGATCATGAACGAGGAATTTCTGAGAAGGAGGGACTCCTCTATTACGACAGACGGATTTATGTTCCCCGAGACAACAAACTCAGAGGAGAGATCATAGCCGCTCATCATGATCACATTATGGCCAGACACCCAGGAATAGAAAAGACAAAAGAACTCGTCCAAAGGGAGTATTGGTGGCCTAAGCTCAAACAGACAGTAGAGAAGTATGTCAAGGCATGCAAAGCATGCCAATGAACGAAGACAGACACTCATCCAAAGGCTGCCCCCCTCCATCCCAATGAAGTCCCGTCCAAACCATAGACACACATATCCATTGACATGATCACTGGATTACCAGAGTCTAATGGATATGATGCCATCCTAGTGGTCATAGACCGATTCTCCAAAGAAATCATCCTGATCGCCTGCAATGTTGAACTGACATCCAAAGGATGGGCCAAACTACTATGCGATCACGTCTATGCCCGCCATGGAATGCCAAAAACAGTGATCTCCAACCGTGGACCCCAATTTGTCTTGAAGTTCATGACTGAACTTCTCCGGCTTCTCGATATCACCCTGAACGCATCAACTGCCTTCCACCCCCAAACCGATGGACAGATGGAATGAGCTAACCAAGAGATCAACAAATATCTCCGCCTCTTCATCAATCACCAACAGACCGACTGGACCGAATGGCTCGTGTTAGCAGCATTCGCCCACAATAACCAAATTCACTCGGCAACCAGACAGACCCCCTTCTTCACGAACTATGGAGTTAACCCCTGTGTCTTACCTGACTCCATCAAAATGACTGCATTCACCAACCCTCTGCCCGATCGTTTGCCGAAAACATGCAGGAAGTACACCGACAAGCCAAGGAAGCACTAGAAGAAGCCGCGGGCAAGATGAAGGCCCAATATGATAAAAGGAAGAGAACCGCTGTCGACTATGCCATTGGAGACCATGTATGGCTAGACGCCACCAACCTTCACCTACCCCGCCCCAAGAAGAAACTCGACGATAAGCGTGTAGGCCCATTCCTCATCCTGGAAAAGGCCGGCGCTTCTGCCTACAAGCTCAAACTTCCACCTCACTGGAAGATCCATCCACGCTTCAACGAGAAGCTGCTGATGCCATATACCCTGCCAGCATTCCCGAACCAAGAACAACCCCCACCACCACCGCCAGATCTTATCAAAAATGAGGAAGAATATGAAGTCGAAGAAGTCCTGGACTCGTGTACCCACCGAGTCCGCAGAAAGAAAGGACAGAAGTCATGCATTGTAACTGACTACCTCATCAAGTGGAAAGGTTGGACCCAGGAACATAACTCGTGGGTACGAGAAGATGATATGGCCAATGCACAAGAGGCCATCAAAGACTATGAAAACAGCATTTCCGAAACAAGAACTGTCATAACCGCTGAAGAGGCTGGCTGTGGGCACTTGTGGAATAGCATGTGGAACAGCGTGATATACACACTAAACCTCACACACACTCACACAACTACTCAATCTAACAATCACCCTCAAAAGTGTGATGGGGGGAATGAGATTATATAAACTCTGCAACTACTAGTGCTTCAAATCTAGTAAAGCTCCTTATTATCTCGATGCTATACAGTGTTTACTCTTTTTCAATTGATCCTAAACCTAGGAACTTTTTACAAGAAGGTGTTACTTCGAGGCGCAACCTTCTAGGTGAATGATAATATTCAAAATACACAGGACACTGGTCCTACAACAGAATGGAACACGATACAAGTCAAAACGACACTGAGCTCGCTCTTCTAACCACTCAGCTAAGTACTGACTTAGTGAGCTCACTACACGTCAGCGTGTAGGGTTATCCAAAACTGACTCAAACGACGATATCAACCATGGACACTTCAACAGATCTCAGATTCGGAACAGAAACAGAAACAGAACAGAACAGAAGCAGATTTCAGAAACAGACCGACAGAAACAGATTTCAGAACTTCCACTTCAATTCATACTCTCAACAGACTCAACAATGCTCAGATGGAACAGAATAGCGACACTGATTCTTATTCACTCGGAACTTAAGCACACAAGTCAGATTCTGAATATATCTCGATTCTTCTGGGTGAGCTAGCAGGTTTCTATACGACACTCGAAGCTACAAACTAATCCTCTGCCACAGCGCTCACTTTCCACATGCACACCGTAACTTGGGGGTTCGAAACTTGTATACTACTCTAATATACTGACTATTTATACTAGAACAAGTTACTGATTACAAACGTCATGCTAGTACCCAGGTAAAATAGACTCCTATGCACACAGCCCACCGCTGCCACAGTTCTTACTTGGCTACCGACTTGGAGTTTCTTCATATAGTATTGTTTCAATAGTGAGCTTGCTTAACTAGTAGCGTGCTCACTATCCATAAGTCCGAGGACACATCAGGGTGACGGCTGTCGGCTATCCCAGATCTAGCCTCATCATCGGGTTATTGTCTCTCTTCTAGAAGGGATTCTCGCATGCACTGAGCTCTCAGGTTGACAAGGCAATGTATACAAGTTACTCGGCACTCCAGTATTCAGCCGACACTGCTAATCAATCCGTGTGTCCAATTTTATCATTTATCTTATCTCGCATGCAAGGTTCGGACTGGCTTCTCAGGTACAGTACATCATTTTAATTTAACGAGCACACCGTTTTCATTAAGTGCAATCATATAGTTCTTCAAATTAAAAAGCAGAGCTCACTAGGTAGACTAGACTGTAGGTGCTAGGACAGGGGTTTTTGGTCTTTCTGCCAAGCATGCCCATCAGGTACATGCTATGACTAAGTCCCTGGTTTATTCTGTCACGTCAAATGTCACTTTACTGTCTATTTGTCTCGTCGCATTGTATTTTATTATGTACGCTCTGACATATTAGCTCCGCTCGCTGTCTATATAAGTCATATGGTCTAATCACTCAGATTGCAAAAATACACAATTGGATTGTCTGCAGTCGCAACAATGTCTAACAACTCACTCTATTCTCTATTCTTCCAATATGATTCCTACATTCTTAGTTGTTAAGGCTGTTATCATGTCCTTGACTAAAGACCCAGCTACCACTGCGAATGACCATCTTGATCAGCTCCAGGAGTATACTGTAAGCCTTGCGCATTACTCATTTCTTCTCGTATTGACTTAGTGTGTTGTAGGGCCATCTCGAGCATTATAAGAACGAGCTCATCAAAGACAAGGAACTCAAAGAATCTGTCTTTTGGGCTCGTACTGCTATCGAGAAGGAGTACCAGACTAATGCGTCCAAGCAACCCATCCACAAGATTCTCAAGGCAATTACTGGGTGGGTTCAGAGCAAGCATAGTCAGGTAACTGACGGTCCTCCTGCTGGAGCTCCCACTGGTCCCCGTCGTGATTCTAAGTCGGTTAGTATCTTCTTGTATATCTCTTTTATTCTTTTCTAAAATATGCGCATGTTCATAGGCTGGTGCTGTCACTCGCAGCAAGGGTAAAGGTCGTTCCACTCATCACTCTCATGCAACCATCGACAGTGATTCTGAGGATGACTATTATGAGGCCGACAAGGTAGCTGCCCATTTCGATTCTGATGCAGAGTCTATTAAAGTACAAATAGTCTGCGCGCTCTATGCTTGATGTCCTAACTGCAAACTTCATTAAGATGGTCATTGACGACCAAGGTGCAGAGTTCTCAAAGCCCTCTAGGTCTTCCAAGGCTAAGTCCCACGACGTTTCTACTGGCGAGAAGCGCAAGGAACCCACCAAGGTAGGATATTAATTGCACTCTGTTGCTATCCCCCACACTAAATGCTTCTGCCTCTAGGATGAGCCATCGTCTTGTACTTACTGTAGCTCCAACAGCCATGCCCCCTCTGATTGTATGGATAAAGGTCATGTATGTGTCTCTTTCTTTGCACTTCTCTTCTTCTTCATTCACTCATCAAGTGGCACAGTCTGGTTCCAAAGGGCATGTCAATAAAGATGGTGCATGCTCTAGCAAGCGTGTTAAACAGTCGTTCCTGCTCCCATCTGCTCGGGAGTACTTCCCTCATCATTCTAGGGGGGACGGAGACAGATGGCCATCCTCAGCTCTTGGACTTGTTAGTACCAGTATGTCTTTTCTAATTCTTCTCATGCTATTCTTTTAATTTGACTTCTTCTTGCACTCTAGCCATTGGAGATGGGGGAACTCTTCCCAGCGTCGATAGCATGTGCGCGTCTTATAAAGGACCGGCCATGGGCTCTTTCACAGTGGAAAGACCAGAGCATCTGGCCAAACTTGAGAGCACCCTCATGGGTGATGTCCTCGTGTTACAGCACACTCTTTATACTGCAGAGAAACAGCGCGCGTTTCTTCTCGACAAGCTCAAGCGTGTTCAGCATGCTCTCCATCCTACAGTGGCAGAGACAGCAGACTCTGGTGATTCTGCTCCTATGGAGGCTGAGGTTGCTCCCGTTCCTTCCACCTCTGCTATCCTGGACCCTCCGTCTGCCTAACCCCAGACCGATAGTTCTTGTTATTTATGGTATTCACCCATCCTCTGGCCAACTCTTAGCTGTACATCACGATTTTCTCTTTTCTTTTTCTTTTCCTCACTTCTATGCTGAACTTCTGTTACCTATTCCTGAAGTTACTCTTCCACTCTTCGCAGATTTGAGTCAACAAGTCGCTCAAGGCTTTAAGCGCATGTATCCTTAGTCAGTATCTCTATATCGCAAGTACAGTAGCTAGTGCTGTACATCCTGTCTTTACTCTCAATTTCATGCCCGCAAAAGGCATTTCTGCATAACGTGCTAGTCCTCATCTAAGTTTACTGCATCGGATATCTTTGGATTCACAACCTCTTCAACTTCTTCAGTGAAGTTTGAAGGCCATTTGTCTTTAGGTTCTGGCGAGTCAATAATTCTTCGAAGTTCTTTTGAATCCTTTTGCATCCAATGTAGCACTCTGTCATTAATATCTATGGAGCGACGTGTGAGGTATGGAATTACTCTGAAGGCTGCTGTCTTAGATCCTATGAGTGCACCATCTAGCTCTGCGAGGACATAATTCCCTGCACTCGAGTGATCTACCATTACTAGGGGACCTAAATAGCGAGGCTTCATCTTAGTATTTAGCGTGCTCTCGATCTGAGTGTTGCGCATCAATACTAGATCACCTCTCTTGAAGTTATACGACTTGATCTTATTAGCATTCATAGTCGCATACTTCAGAGTGTCCTGCCTCTTCTTTTCATCCATACTATTCCTCATCTCAGCTACTTTATCCGCATGCTTCTCTAGTGCTATTGCATGCAAACCTCGAAGTTCCCAGTCCTCTAACATTCTGCCAGGATACTCAACAAGCCAAGTCGCTTCCAACACATCGAGTGGTAAGATTGGGTGCACGCCAGTTACTGCGAAGAAAGGAGAGCATCCCATTCTTTTTCTAACAGTAATCCTGTCAGGCCACATTACCAGCAAGAAGTAGTAATGCCATTTTCTCTCATTTCCTCCACAAGCTTTAAATAAACTCTGGCATACATCCCAGTGAGGGTGCTCTATCCTTCCATTTGCTTGTGAGTTATAAGGGGAGATCCTAATCCCCTTTATTCCATACTTCCTTTCCAAATACACTACCATGGCTTTAAATGGTTTCCCATTGTCTGTTACAATTAATGAGATACAGCCCCACCGACAGATGATGTCTTTGAACAACCATTCTGCAATAGCTTGGGCTGATTCACTCGCCAATGTACGTCCTTCCATCCAACTCATTAGTGCGCAACACCCATGCACTATGTACTTGTGGTGATTCGTAGCTTCAGGCATATGCATCATGTCGGCATGTAATACCTGAAATATCGAAGGTGTGAACGTAACTGTAGGTGGTGCCTTGATAATGGTTTTCTGGTGCTGTTGACATATCTCGCAAGTACTAACGAACAAGGAAATGTCGCGCTCCATCTCAGGCCACCAAAATCTCTCTTTTATCAACATCTTCATCACATATATCCCTCTGTGTCCAAGTTGATCATGCACGGCCTTCATGATATACATGCGCTTCTCAGGATAGATAACAAGCTTGTATTCTGACTCTATGTCTCTTTGATACAATTTGCTTTTATCCACAATGAAGTTCTTCGCATATCTAATGAAGTTCCTGTACTGATCGTCCTTGAAGCCAGGGAGATGCGCAGTAGGATTCTCATGCCATTTAATGACAAGAGGCAGCTGATGATCCAGCATTTTAGCATATCCGCTCCTGCACTCATCATCATAGTGTTCAACATCACTATATTCAGCTGCTTCTGGTAAGAGTGGTCCCGCGTTATAAAACACTGAGTAAGTTTTGCCATGCTCTACTGCTTCTTGCATTATTTTATCCTCTTGAAAATCATGAATTGCTCAGTCAATTGTAATGAATCCATGTCTCATATCTATGCGCTCTTTAAAATCTGCAATATCTTCGACTTGCTCGTCTGTCTCGTTCACAAATTCCCAAGGATCTTCATCTTTTGGACTATATTTGTCTTCTGGGTTACTATATTCCTCATCTCCTGGTTGGAAACTGCATCTCGACAACCCATCAGGAGCATGCCTCTCTCCAGGGACATGTACCAAGGTAAAGTGGAACATCAGTATCACCTCAATCCATCTATTGATTGCCATGTCAGGAACTTTGTCTGGGTTCCTAAGCATACCAGCAATATATTTCGCATCTGTCTCAACTACGAGCTTTCGAACTCCAAACAACCAGTGTCGACATGCATGGAGCGCTCTAAAGAGGCCGTACAATTCGCGTTTTGGTTGGGAGAAATGAGCTTCCCACTCATTTAACACAATAGAACCAAAGTGAGTGTATCTTCTTCTCTTCAGATTATCTGGATCTACTTGACAGATATAAAATCCTATAGCGCGGTATGAAGTATCAATGCCAAGTATCACATCTGCTAGGAGTTCATAATCAATGGGCATCAACGAAGGGCAATCTCGCAGTGCATCTTTCAACATCTGCATTGACTCCTCTTGGTCTTCACCAAATTCAAAGGGCACCTTCAAGCATGTGAGCTTTGTTAAGGTGTCTGCCTTCTTGGCATAGTCCTTGATGAACATTCAATGTATGCCTACCGTTCCTAAAAACGAGCACACATCTCCTAGATCTTCACAAGGACCCCATCTCAGTATGACTCCCACTCTGTCTGTCTCTGGTTTTCTTCCTTCATAAGTGCAGCGATGGCCTACAACCATTATTTCTGATGCGCAAAGTACGGCTTTATGCCCAGAGAAAGTGCCTCCTGCATATTTCATGCGCTGTACAACACGGTTCATATTCTGGAAGTGCTCCCATATGAATCGTCGTATTCCTGTGTTCTCATGTATCGTTTCATATCCTTCTCCTTTTATCTCATAGCGCATTTTTGGTCCTCATACAGGAACATCATCTACATAAGGGATAGTCACATGTGGTACCTCATCTTTTAAAATATAAGTCACATCATCGTGAAATATTGGTACTGAGTTAGTCCAACCCATAGGCAATGTAACGAGTCGTAGCACGCCAAACGGTGTCTGAAACGTCGTCAAATCTCTTGAATTCTCATCTAATGTTCTCTCGTCATAGCCTACATACAAATCGAGGGTCCCACCACATGATCATCCCGTGAAGTGTTCAGCTAGCTCATCAGTCACAGGATGCACACCAGAATGCTTAATTGTTACAGCATTCAAGGGCTCCAGGCTGTGGATGAGTCATAGACTCTTTCCATCTTTCTTAACTACACAAAACCACCTAGAGCGATATGAGGAGTTCGATGGCTCATATACTCCTGCTTCTATTTTGGTCTTGATAATTTTACACACCTGATCAAAGATTCCTGGTGGAATAGGTATGTTCTTCTGGATCCAGGGAGTATGCTTGACTGCCGGAATGGTCACAGGCAGGAAGTACTCCTCCTTGAAATGACTGTGCTCTGTATCATCCCATGCAAATCCCTCATTCTGTAAGCTCATAAACTCATGCATCAGCTTGCGCTCCTCTTCCCAAAGGAACTCTTCGCCATGTACTTTATCAATTATCTCCTTGCACTCTTGCATATATCGTCCAGTGGGTGTAAACTCGGGTGGATGTGTGCTCAACTGAGGCATCTCCTTAAGTGGATCACCTTTTATCTCGCACACAATCCTGAATTCAGCAGGCAGACCTCCTGTAATAGGTCTGACTTTCTGTGCCACAGGTTTATACTTCTTAGTCACAAATACGTCTCTCACCGATCCTGTTGCAGGTTTCTTGGACGACATGTCCATCTTCTCATAGATGTAAGTCACGCTCTTATTCTTAAGACTCTCTGTATGCTTGTGTGTAGTCTGCACAGCATTCTTCTTCTGTTGTCTTATGTTGCTATGAAAGGAAATACTTGCTCAGTATCCTCTTGTTCTGATTCAGAACTTTCTTCAATTACTAGTCCAAACTATTGCTTTCCAGTCTTCTTGGACTTTCCCAGTGCTATGTGCTTCATAGTCAATTCTTGCTTTACCGCACCACCAATCTTAGAGAGTGCAAGTAGTTCTCCAACTGTGATGGCTATGGGTGATTTCATAAGTCTCTCCAATACCTCGGGTGAGTTTCCTTGCTCCTCTACAGGTGCTTTCAACCGGTATGCTGACTCTTTTTCTTCTGCTGTATATGGTACAAATCCCGTTTTCTTCGGGAATCGTTTCGAAGGACCTCCCTGCTTTCCCGCGTTAGTCACATCTGGTGCTACGATATATGGCATATCTGGCTCAGGTGTCACGCTGCGTGCAGTAGGTATAGTCTTGGGTGCTGGGTCCAACCGCACTTGCTTTTTACTCATAGGTGGCATTACTACAGCCACTTTCTTTTTACCTGACACTTTTGGTATGCTCTCCTCATCCAATTCTTCATCTGATGAGTTGCTTGCTATCTCTACTCTAACAGCTCCACTCCGTTTTTTGGTTTTTACGTCCTCTGGGGGTGATGGTGAACCAGACCTGGCAACTCCACTGGTCTTTGAATGGCTCCCACCTGCCTTCATTGAACGTCTAAAAAAACCCTGCTCCCTATCTTCGTCTGTAGATATCTGGGCAATTGGATCGTCAGGTGGAGCGCCTTTACTACAAGTTCTAATCCCCGTATCATTGCTCTCTTGCAGCGAACGCATTGCATACACCTGTCACTCCAACTCCTGCTTCTCTTGAAGTAGCACGCTATATCCTCCCGGTACATGGAAGAGACCAGGCATCAATGTCGAGGCAATGACAACATTCTGGCTTTGAATCTTGCTTGCCTTGACATGCGCATAGTACTCATTGATGTGATCCTTCACATATTGTCCTTGTATGTCCTTAGGGATGTCACCTCCTCCAGGAATGTTACGATTTATTGACTTTTTCACTTTTCTAGTCTTATCTCATCTTATTGGCATAATCAGGCTTACGCATCGTCACCACTATATCACTGCCTATCAACTTCGATAAATCTTTCATGATGGACAACGCATGATATTGTGTGCTCATCGTCTGACTAGCATGCCTCTATACTTTGACAAAACTTTCATAGCTATTAATAGTATCTATGCTTTAGTATTTAAGTAGCTATGTTTTACTGTACAACCTCAGCTTCGAGCTAAGGTTTAACAACACATAAACTTTACTTGTCTGCTCGCTTGCCGAGAGCTTCTCCAGTAAACACCTCTTTCATCACCTCAAGATCATCCGAGGCATTGCCAAAGTGATTGTCCAAACGTGAGACAGCTTAGCAATCACCTGACCTCGAGTCACATGAGAGTCGGCCCTAACAATTAGCTCAAAGCTTCCCTCACCCTTCCATGACACCAGACGTAGGAAGGATTCTGTATGCCCCTACAACAAAACCCTGACATCAGCCCCGAAACGACAAGCACTCTTGCTGTAATCCTCTTTACAATAGCAGGAGTAATTGGAACAACAACTGCAGCCACTACCATCTACTACAGAAACAGAGAGTGGTTTGAAAGCCACAGAATCACCCTCTGAAGAGGACAACTAATTTACCCACCCCCGACTCTCCCTCAATTCTACATTCCCCCTTACAATGTTCCGACATACCCCATGCACTACCCCATCTACAGACAGGAGTCCTACGAGATGCCCCCAGAGTCGCTGACCAGGGACATTCAGAGCCCCCTCGCCGACATCAGAAGAAGAAGAAGAATGCCCAGCCCTGTGGCTGGCCCTTCCGGAACCCGGCACTCCTCTGAGGATGCCAGAAGTACTCCCTCTTTCGAGGGAGGTACTGAGGAGCTCATTAGAGCCTACCATGGAATTGGAACCGAACCCCTGGAGGATGCCAGGAGAGAACTGTAGTGAAGCCTCTGCCAGATACCTACGACCAAGGTTGGCCAGCCCTGACCAGATAGCGAGACCCTCCCCCAGACAACCCTACGGGTCGTCAATCCTGACAAACCAACTGAGGCCTCCGAGGCCACCTCATTGGATTCATCAGAGAGAAGAAGAGGAAGGTCATCATATGACTCAGAGGAGAGCAGAAGAAGGGCTCACCTACCAGGGGACCCTCGACTTCACCGCCCCTATACAACCCAGACCACATTTGACACACCTACGTCGACAATTATACTCTCCTCCTCCTCTTCCGATTCCCCCACCTCCGACTCCCCCAAACCTCATAGACTTTGAAGAGGAGTTAGAGGTAGAGAGACTCCTATCCCCAGGTCCACCATCGACTCTGAGTCCAGTCCACCCTCTACCCCAGCCTTGCTTGACCGCAATGACCCAGGGTTCGATGCAGAGCTCAGGCGATGACGCCTACAAATCCGCTACCTCAGGCAGCCTAGCTACCAATGATGAAGAAGGGTGGGAGAATCCCCACTCGCATACAGCATACGACAGAGAGAAGAGGACCCAGATTCGCCCCCTCAAAATCCCAGGGACAAGCGATGCCTTGCTCTACAAGAGATCAAGAGCAGTCCCTTCCACCTGGGAACTCCAGACAGAGCCTGGCCATCCCTCTCCCTATCCCAGTGAATGGCCCATGGGACCTACAGGTCTCAGGCCTGGGCCCTCCGAAGGGCAGACTATCTATGAAGAGGAGGTGTGGATGAAACCCAGGAAGAACACAGGAACCGACACAGTCTCTTCCCCAACAAGGAGCTATGGTGGTATGAGCTCAACTATGGTCCCATTCCAGGGGTACACGTCCCCGACCTACGAGCAAGAACAGAGCTGGAGGAATGAGTCCTCAACCAACAATTGGTGAATATACTCGCCACCTGGAGAAGAGATGAGGCCCAACGGGCCAACCTATCCCAAATACGGGTGGCCCAGGCCAATGCCCGACTCGCCGCTGACCGACTGGAGGCACCAGAACTGCCCTTGGAAGGGGGCGAGTAGACTAATCGCAGGAGCAGGAGAGGCGGGACCAAGTGATATCAACATCGACCCCGAAGTAGAGCAACGACAACAGGAAGAAGCAGAAACAGAGGCCAGGAGACAGGAGCACCGAGATAAGCAAGCAGCTTTCCCAGGGCTGACCGCTGACTTGGCCCAGAAACTATTAGAAACAAGAAGCTTCACACTCGCCAATGGACTGCCACTCCCCCCGGAACTAGAGGATCCTAACAGGCATCGAGGATGCCCTGCCGCCCCTGTTCCCAGAAGATATGAGAGCCCAACCCATCGAACTGACAGATGGTCAGTCCCCTGACCTCCCCCCAAGAACAACCCCCCCGACCCACCAGATTGGCCCTCGGGGGAGGCAGACGAACAGGCTCCCTGGCTACAGGTGAAGCCAACCCTCATCCAACTCCTGGCCGACTTCGAAGGAAAGGGAGATGACATCCACCAGTTCATGGGGGCCTGCAAGGAATACTTCTCAATATTCTGAGCATACTACCCCATCCATGCAAATAAAATTCTATTCGCCACCTCGCTCTTTGGCAAGAGGCCCCAAGGATGGTGGTCCCAATATCACCTTCAGTTCCGAAGCGACACTGAAGGGTGATATCGATACTGCTCCTGGGACGACTTCAAAGCCACCCTACAGATCAAATATGGAGATCCCACCCTCCAAGAAGTAATGGAGAAGTGAATGAACGACCTCAGAATGACCGGCACAGCGGCCAAATACTTCTGCAAATTGGAAGAATTGGCCTGCCAAGCCGACCAACTCCATGACCTAGGACCCCGAGGTGCCCTAGTATGAGCCATTCGAAGAGGGGTACCCACCTCCTACACCGACTCCATCACTGACTTGGGAGTCATGATACCCTCAACCTATGCAGAGTGGAAGCAGTGCATCTGCAGCATCTATGACAAAAAGGCCTGAAAACAGGCCTTTGACCGCATCGGCCACTATGACAAGTCAACCAAGGACAAACCCACTGGTAATACCTCTAAAGGTAATACCGGTGTGACAAGTTCCTCGACCGACAAACCGGCCAGCAAAGGATTGTCAAGTTCAGGGTGGACCACATATGGAGGAGCCAGGGAGCCGATGGACATAGACCGCCTCAAGAAGGAGGGCAGGTGCTTTAACTGCAGAGGAAAGGGGCATCTAGGAAAGGATTGCAAGAAGCCGAAGCAGCCTAGAGACCCAAAGAGCAGGTGATATATGATGGCCCAACTTCATGCCATGCTCACAGAAGCAGAGGAACATGGACATAGCCATGAAAAGGTTGAGGAGAAGACACCCTCGACGTCGAAGGTCGAGGAGGTAAAGGGGAGGCCAAGAAGTGAGTGATTCCACTTCCTTGGCCCAATCCTCCTCTCCAGGTGGTTGGTCATCAGGTCCTGCTGTGCGGACATTACCTGGTTCTATTAATTCATTACGTATGTCTATCACTGTACCCGTGCATTCGAATATACCCGATTTGATTACTTCCCCCGAGACCCCCCAAAAAGAATCACAAACAATTCAGACTCCACCTCAAAAGGCATATATAATCCCCCAGAAGCGAGACGAGCCTCATCCCCCTCCCTCGCTAACACTTTCAGTACCAGAACTCCTCACCCTCCAGGACCTTCAGACACGATGGGGGCCAGAGTTCATCCGAACAATGTTGGGGATCTCCCAGTCCTTAGGGACGAAGGAGGTGCTCCCCAAACTGGCTGAGCCCATCGTTGCTGAACGGGAACTTCAAGATGGAAGCAGGGGTATGAGGTCAATGCCCACTGACCCTGTCCGCAACGATTTGCCTTGCGCTTGAGGACCATCATGGAAACATGACCCCCTCTCCCCCCGCTTGGAAGAAGAAATGAAAGATTGTGGCCCTTGTCATTCTCTCGGAGACGTCACACCGATTGAGATGGCGCCTCTTTCATCCACGACCCCAAAGGAGGAAGACAGTCATTCAAGAAAGGATAGGGACAGGGGACAGGTGCCAAAGGACCCAGAGGTAATGTGGAGGCATGGTTCATGTGACAAGAACGCGATGTCCATGACCTCTTCCATCTTTAGTGGGCCTTCCAGTCACTCCCAGAGCGACCTGCTCCCCAAACCCCTGATTCCTGATGAAGTAGCAGGCAGCAGGCAATCCTGAGGGAAGGAGCATGCCCCAGCTGAGGAGACCCCTCAAAGGCCCCCGACTGCCAAAGGATCAAGCAGGACTCCAGCATTGGATGTGCAATGCTCACGGGTCCAGAATACCACCATGGTCAAGATCCCTGATGAAGAAGATGACATGTCATTCAAGATGTCGCAAGCCAAGGCACAAGTGAAGAAGGAAGAAGAACCATTGGAGGTGAGGCGTTCTGAATCAAGTCCAGTGAGTGTTTCCACCCTGAAGTCCACCTGGTTCAAGCTGTTTGGCGTGGACTGGATCCTTCGGGCTGTTAAGGAAGCACACACAGATTCAGAAGCCTTCGCTTCGCTCCATCTCTGGGCTCATAAAGAGAAGGTCAATGAAATCGACCACAGACTTCTCACCTCACTAAGGAAAGGAGGAGAACGGGCATGAGAGGAGCTCTATGAACTACGACAACCAATCCGGTATCAGCACCGGATGTCCACTAAGGGTGTCCGAGAACTTTTCCTTGATGTACAACTCAAGATGCTGGAAAATTGCCAAACCCTTAAAGCTCAGGCATTAGTCGACAGCAGCTGCACCGGAAGTACCATAAGCGAGACCTATGTCCAGAAACATGGACTTGTCACTCAGCCTGCTGATGAACCTAAAGACTCCTACAGGCAGAAAACACAACACCTAAGTGGCAAGTATAATCTGTAACAGAATCTGAAGGCAGGTTCTTAGCGAGTCTAGTCATGCACCTCTGTGTGGGGACTATAGGTCCTAAGATCATAGCTTATTCAAGGCTACTGGGTGTTATGCTCTCGAATAATATGGTTCGAGAAGCAAGCTCGGTGCGCAAACCTCTTCAAGAAGGGAAGGAAGTCGCAACTGTGGGTGTATACTGAGTGGGGCAGGCTATATGCTGCATGCACCTGGTGTGTGTCGAAATCCTGGTTACGGATTCAGTGGGAAGACTCTCTATACAAATCTATGAAGCTCTTGCTCTATGTGCAAGCAAGGCTTTGTCCAAGATGATGTACGTGCAAGCAAGATGAAGTTCTCGAACTTATAAAGCTCAAGAAGATTCTAATATCAAGCAAGTCAGTGCCAATCTTGAGTCGAACTTAACTGGATGAGCTTCGCGAACCTCCCCTGCTATAGGAAAGGTAGCTAAGGTCTCAAGGTGTCTAACTCAATGAGAGTTAAGTGGTGTCGTTTCCTAGGCTCGGAAACAGTAGTAGTAGGTGTCAGTGGCTAAAGGCTTCAATCCTAGCTGCGGATTGCTCTTTGAAGCGCACAGGTATGTTCTCGAACTTAAATTGATGAGAATGCCACGCAAGGGTAACCAGTAAAGGTTTCCTGGCGAGGTTTTTGGAGCAGAGGCAAGCTTCGCGAAGTTATAGTGACTTTTAGTGAATATTAGTTCACTAAGTGTTATTTCTCCGATGGGCAACAGAGAATTACAACTTCGAGAAGGTATATCGGATGTAGGAGGTGTAGAAGGCAAGGAACAAGTTCGAGGACTTTCTCTGAAGCTTGTGTCCTAGTGTCTCCTCTCTAGTCTCTCTTGGTCTCCTTTCTCGAACCTAATTCGACTTTCTACTTATACTACTGAGGAAATACTTGTATGTAAGCTACATTTGTCCTTGCCTGGTTGATTCGCAACACAAGCGAACTATTAATCATCCAATGAAGTATTATTAGCCTTTCCTTACTACTGCTGTGTTGAAGACAGTCAGCAATCAGTCAGCAGCTGTGAACTTCCAACTGTGCATTGCTGCGCATAGCATGTGCAAGTAACTGTGCATTACTGAGCAAAGCTGATGCTGCGCAAACCTTCTGAGTAATTCTGGGTGTTTCTAAGCCTCCTTGCTTCGCGAAGCAAAAAGCCTTGGTAATATCTTGATTGCTGCTGACTGTAGCAATGAATAAGTTCGCTAACTTTGTCATTTAACTTGTGTAATAGTTGTGCAGCCATTCCAATTGATCTGGCATAGCCATAGGCTATTTCTGGAGTGTCTTTTAAATAGGATTGATGATCAAGGTGCCTGCAGATCATTGCTGCGCCTTGATATGAAGTTCAAAAGAGTGGAGTATCACTAGATCTTTACAGATCCACAAATTTATGAGCACACAGAGCTGCGAGGCTCATCACTGCACCTGCCCCGATCTCTGTGTATAATGCCGACGGAGCACATAATAAGGCCGGAGAGATCACCAAGTTTGTAGAGGTACGAATGACCATAGGAGGCCACTCTGAGAGGATCGATTTCGCCGTCACCAATATCGGCAAGGGCGATATCTTCTTGGGACATGACTGGATACTCTGCCACAACCCCGTCATCAACTGGGCCACCGGCAAGATCATCTTTGCCCAGTGCCAGTGTCAGAAGAACCTGTTCCCACTCCCAGATGCCAACCCGGAGGACCCGTGGGATGAAGAGTTAGAGGAAGGTGAAACCATCCTAATGGTCAATCTCAGAGAAGAGCTAGAAATTCACATGGTACATCACACGAACGACCTAGCTGCCAATGTCGGAGATTGTGCAAGGACCTTATTAGGCAATTTGAAAAATTATCCAGCCCGATATCATAACGTGTAGAATATTAGGTTTCTGTTATCTTATCATACCATAATGAGAGATAAGATAATCCCCCTCCCACCAGCCCGAAGAAGTTCGCTACAAGTCCTGAACCTCGCAATTCGACACTGAATGATGTTCTCTTGGTTGTTAATGCATGGAATAATCACGCTTCAAGACTTCTTGTGCTGCAGGTATCCTCACAAATGCTAATGGAGGTACATGAAATTTTGTTGGGCAATGGCCGTCTACTACCAAAAATGTAACACTCTGCTCAAGTTGCTACTAACCGCTACGCTCAAGTTTGAAAATGCAAGTAATATAAAACCTGCTGTAGTCTCTGGTGAGCCATTCATACTTACCTGTATCCCCCAGCCATTAGCTTGGCATCCTCATAATACTCAAACCTCAATTTGACCTCAATGCAGGCTCCTCGCACTCATCAGGAGCAATGTCAACACTGTCGTCATCCATTTGCGCTCTGTGGTCTGAAGAGACATGAAGCAGCCTGCAAACAAAGGCTTGACGAGCAGCAGGCCGACACCCTTTATGAACGACAATTACTATTCCAAACTGGTGAGCAGTTTACTAAGTCTACCTCAGATTTCATTTCCTTGTCCGCATTCTAACAGATTGATTTAGGGTTAGCAGAAACAATTGTCACAATACCCTCACCAGGGGAAGATATCAGTGTCGGTCTTGATAGTCAACCACCTGTGAATGACCTTGATCCAGAATGTTAGTTGTTCTTTAATTTTATATCCCACTTTGCACTGTTAATACTTGTACAAAGTGACTCATCCTGTTCCAAACGACTGCATAGTTTCATTTCCACCTGAAACTCATGAAGAATCCATTCACAATGAGCCAGCGTACAAACACGACGACATACGAACAATATACCACCCATCGAGTGGATGAGTAACCATCATAGATCATTTTGAAAATTATCGATCACGTCCTGATTTCCAGTATGCCCAACCGCCCATTGACCCACATCCGTGGCGACCATTTTCATCCCGTTGCAACTTTGAACTCGCCGAATTCATTCTTGATGCAGCTCTTACCGAGAAACAGATGAAGACTATGTTCCGGCTACTGAAACCAGAGGCAGGGAGCAATCAGGACAACATGGAATTCAATATCCGTAGCCCAAAAGAATTCAAGGAACACTGGGATCTTGCAGTGAACATGATTATACCTGTGAGTTTTTATTTTTGCTTCTCATAATATTATTCAGTGACATGGTTGCTTTAGTTTGAGAAATCGACGATCACTGTGTCGCTCCGGGGAGACGACTATACCTACGATGTTTACTGGCGGAATTTATGGACTTGGGCATTAGATCTGATCCAGGACCCAACACTGGAGCCGTACTTTGTATGGGATGCTGTTCAGCTTTCAAAATGGAATGGACAGGCATTCCAGAGGTTCATAGATGAACCATGGACAGCCCAGGCCTTTTGGGATCTACAGGTGCGTTTCAGAATTTCTTTTGAGGGCCACGTAGCTTAGTACTTATTGGTCGGTTTATCATAGACAAAGCTCCCCAAAGGAGGAAAGGTCCTTTACTATATTATATATGCTGACAAGACACATCTCTCTTCGTTTGGAACAGCTCAAGGCTATCCTGTCATCGCTCGTTTGGGAAATTTGAAAGTTAGCATACGAAACAGCAATGGAGTTGGTGGTGGACATGTCATTGGATGGCTGCCAGTGGTATGATGTGTCTTCTACCGCTGTCCAGCATTTATGTTTTAGCTAAACAATACAATGTTCTTAGATAAAAGAGATAGCAAACATGAAGAGGAAGGTTTATTATGTAGACTTCAAGCACCGTGTTTGGCATGCTGCCTTCCGATATATTCTTGAGCCGATATTTGTACCAAGCAAATTAGGGTCCTGGGTTCATCTCAATTTAGCGGATGAAGATCTTCAACTTTTCCCTCGAGTACCAATTGAAAGTTGTGATTACGAAGAAGCGTCAGTCATCAGTCTTGTTCTATTACCATGCAAGCTCACCAAATACTACGTGAATAGGAATTTTGTTGTCCTTACTTGAGGGTCCGGCGGTAAGAAGCCCTGTGTCATGTGTTTGGTACCTAAGTCAGAGCAAAACCTTCTCCATATCACATATGAGCTACGGACGAAGCAGCAAACTCAAGAGATACTTACGGATGCTGCTGCTATCCCAAGGAAGGATAATCGGAACTCATTTCTTTCTGCCTTCGGCTTGAGAAATATCCGTGAGGTGCTGAATACTTTCTGCTGTTTTTCTTGCCAATAATTGACTGAACCTCCGATAGAATGCTTTCTGGAATGTCGAGGACTGTGATCCATTCCGGGCGCTTTCCTTTGATAGCCTTCATGCTCATGATAATGGCCTTTTTGGAGACCATCTCCGAAGTGAAGTTGTTTCCCGAATTGAAGCATTAGGCTCCGAATCCGTAGGCTGGGCAGATGATCAGTCAGTACTATTATAATATCTCACACTCATGCTTTATTTATATTCTTTGTTTCTTTGATCCAGGATCAAGCGTTTTCCACGCTGGAGGAATTTGTATCATTTTGAAAGTGGCTTCATGGCAGTTCATTTTGCCGACGGTACGAAGTACGAAGACCTATCTAAAGTAAGTTCACTGTTTGGCTTTCATCGCAAGCAAATAATAGATCAATGTTCAGCACATCATCTTTGTCACCCAGAATATCCTCACAGAGATCAAAGATGTGCATGGCTATCATTTGCTGAAATGTGTCCGAAGCTATATGGAGCTTTGCATGTATGCCGGCTTCAATCTCCATACCGAGCATAGTATGCAGGCCATTCAGGATGAGCTTGTCAAGTTTTCAGAGCTAATAAGAGTAGGAATATCTACTAATATTCATGCTCAACAGTCTGATTAAATCTAGGAATATGAACAACTCACAAAATCTGTTAAGCCGGGTGCAAAATCATGGAACTTCCCAAAAATACACTCTCACAAGCACATGGTCGATGACATCTTGGCAAAGGGAGTTACGCTCAACTACAATATGAAGCCGAATGAGAAAATGCACGGACCCCTAAAGGATGCATATCAAATGCGAACAAATTTTAAAGATGTCGCAGAACAGGTCTTTATATATTCAACGTTGTGTATCGATATCGAAGCTGAACCAGTTCTGATGTAGATTCTACAGGTCGATTTGTGGTGTAATTCAGCATCTTTTATATGGCAGCAAATTGACTTACATGATGAGCAAATGTCTCAAAATGATGGCAACGAGGAGCTAGAAGATGAAGATTCACAGGTGGAACACTCCAGAAATGTGACTTTGCATGGTAGCCGTGGCAAAGGGGGTGGAGTCTTCACTATCGAGGGAATCCGAGCCTTGAAGGCAGATGATCCAGCATTCACAGGGTTTCGGGGCCGTCTATCAAAGTTCATGGAAGGACAGTTCAAAAAATACCCTGATATAATCCCCAAAGTTGATGGACAGAAGGTGACGTTTCAGTCTTTCCAGCCTAAAGATGAGGTATGCAACAATTTACTTAGTAGAGTACTGTTTTTTGATTGATACACCACTTACAGATCCAGTTACATGGACTTTTGAAAGTCAACTACAAGAACACCATTGATTGGACCACATCCACCGACTACTTGCAGTGCAGTCCCGATTTCTATAATCATCCTCGATATGATTGTCTCCTTATTGACAGCACCGACTGACCATTCTTCACACAGCTTGTGATGGTCTTCACCTGTGTTATTGGCGGGAAAGTGTTTCCTCTAGCCCTCGTTCATCCATTCAATCAGCCTGTCGATGCAGCTACTGAAAAGCTGGACAACGACCTAGGCTTTTATCAAGTCCATGCGTGAAAAAGACAAGAATCAATGTTTATATCTGTCTATATGATTATCCAAGGGGTGCTCCTGGTTGAGGATTTCAGAATCAAACCGGCAAATGGATTCAAGGAGTATTTGATCGTTGATTGTGTTGACAGTGATTTGTTTCTCAGGATGAAATCACTCAAGTATGCTGGGCGCTGTAACTGAGGGGTTGAAGTTGTGTAATTTATAGTAGCAGATAAAATACAAAAAAAAACTATACTGCAATACTGTTAACAATGAGGAGTGAACGCAAAATGATCCCAGAGAACTCACCGAACTCAATGATGTTTCTGACATTTATGGCAACTAATGGAACTGCGCAAGATCAAACACAAGACCAGGTCTTTGCGTGTACATTTCCTCGTGTGTCTCGGGCACAAACAACATTTGAGGAGAGTGGGACAGGTGACATGGAACAACTGGTGCATGGCCAAAGAAGCGGAAGAATGATTCCATATAGAATGTGGCAGCACATTTCTCCATTTCAGCAAATTCTGTCTTGGTATAACTAGTCTTCTTTTGTTGGATCAAATGAGGGCATGCCCTCCAGGACCGCATTGCATTTATCAGTGGAAATATATAGGGAGCCCTCTGCCACCAAGTTGGGTGTCCCAGTCCCTGATTAGCGCTACCGATATCGACTGCAACAAAGGCTGTAGTAAGGCCATAGGGTAGACAACACAAGAGCAGGTTGTGGTTGCCGCTTGTGCATCCAATGCAAGCAATTCAAACCTGAAGTTGAGCTCTGCAAGCTCCCAGGAAATTTCGCGGTGATGATCGTTTGTTAGCTTCTCGAGCTCCACGCCTCTCCAAACTGCCACACCAACGTTGAAGTTAGCGTCAATTCGTAACTCGCCTGCACAACCCTGCAAGAAATCGGTAGCTTGTTCTCTCCACCTGGCAGCTTTTGTCGGCATCCCTCTTGATGAGCTATCACCACCTGACCTCGCTGCCTTCATCAAATGATCCAGGTTTAAAATAACATGCCATGATTGATGAGCTATCAGCTGTGCTGAGTACGACGAGCAAGAGACATGTGCGAGCAGCAGAGGACGTAGACATAGCCATGCTTTTATGAGCTCAAGGGATTTGCATTCGTCTTGCACACCAACGAAGATATCTGGCCATGGAAATATATACCCGTTTGCCTCAGGAACTCTCGCTTCTGGGTAACATCGAGAATGATCTGAACTTGTGACCTCTACTGCTGCCTGCCACACTGGAACAGCAGGCAGCAAACGAGGGTGAACAATGACAGAAAGGAATCCCATCTGGCTAGATGGACTCGGCTGTACTTGTTTTCCTCTTTGATTGGGACGGTCATCTATGACCGATTTCAGAACATTAATGACAGGCAGAGAACACAAAACTTACATGGCTTGCTGCACGATGTTGACAGCAATGGCTCTGGCAGAGGAGGATCCGAACGAACTTGGTCGGAGACAAGTGCAAAAGGGTTCGGCAACCGCATATGATTACAAGTGAAGTGCTGGAATGCCTTGTACTTTTTGGCTTGGTTGGATGCCCCGATGAAAACTGATTGAAGCCGTATACGTGGAGATCTAAGAGTAAGATGCTGGTTTGGGTCCAAAGGGAGGGTGTATGCATCAATTCGTGTGAAAGGGAGTTGATCCAATTTAAGCAGATGCCAGACTGGAATTTTGGCCCTGTAAAACTCTTCGACGATAATAGGGTCCGTTGTGAAGACCCCAATGAGTTCCATATTGGCAGCGATATTGCTCCTGGGAGCTTGATTGGTTGCCAGCATATGTGGGCAGTAAATTGTGATATAGTCCATGATAGCATGCATTTCGATGGCTATGCGCTGTGTCTCCGCAACTGTCAGACAAAGTCTATCAAAAATGAAAGGCAAAGACTCTAGGCAGTGAAGGAGTGTGCACAGTCCAGAGCAGAAATCTCGAAGCAATGAGTGCGAAGGCCCCCAACTCACCGTCTGAGATTCGGACATGTCAATGACTTTTTTAGCTGCGGTTTGTAGACGAGCAAAGGACACGCTCGAAAATGTTCCAAGCTGATTGTCTTGTGATGCATATGCAAAAGTACTGAAGTCGGATCGTGTGATGGAGTCATAGAGTGGCAAGAAAGGGTCAAGCAGGTCCTCGGGACACTTTCATATGCAGCCAAGCCATGAATTTGAGTGCACGTAGAATTGTGGCCACAACAGAGGGTCATCAGCACCATATCTGAAGTCTGCTCAGATGTACATCTCCCAGTTGATACCAAGAGGAGGCCGGTACAATCCTAACGCATTAGGAGTCACCATAAACCATCCCTCTTCAACCAATGCACCCAGCTTTCCATCGAAAGGTCCGATAGCTAAATTCTTATCAATCGAACGAAGTCTTCAGAAAAAGCAGAATGGACATACAATCTGCAGTGTTTCTCTTGTGTAGCAGGCCAGTAGGATTCTTGGATAAATGCTCGTAGGTAAACCGACGTTCCATAGTCCTAAATATGATAAACTTAGCGACAGGAATATCCTCATAATGCGTAACTCACTTTATTACAACGTAGAGCGAGTATCGAAGCAGGGATAGTCTGGCACAGTGTAATAAGTCCATATATCAGATATGAGTCTATAATAAGGGCTTCCAAGAGCACAAGAAACATGGAAAAAGCTTTCAAAACCTATTCCAAGTGCAAAGAGGCCGTTAATCAACGAGCGCTGTAAGTCGTGGAGGACCGGTGGCACCGATGATTCATCTAGACCGAAATCAAAGCAACACCGATGAAGTCGTCTAGATGCTGAATGAATCAGGAAGGCACTGACGAGACATCTAGGTGCTCAAAACAAACAATGATTCGCGTACATACCTAGTAGTATTGTAGCAGAGAATGCGTCTGAGGCAACGTAGATTAATATGTATCTAGATATAAAATCAGACTTAAATAAAACATTAGAGAGAACATAGTTGCCATTGACTTACAACTGAAAGTATTTCCAGGTACACAGAGATCAGCGGCGCGTGAAAGCAGAAGTATGAGGTGCGCAAGGTAAGTCGTAGCGGCCTGGGAATTTAGAAATGATCGGATAGTGTTAGGATGAATTGCCTTATTTGGATTCATCTCGTCTTTTTGCCACCACCACTACCACTCTGCACTGGGGTTAGACCTTGCATCACCCTCTATCCCGCATGGGTTAGACCTCGCATTGCCCTCTATCCTACATGGGTTAGACCTCGCGTCACCCACAGGATCGTGCATACAAATATGGTCGACTCGAATCGTAATACTCATTCTCTCACCTCTTCAACGACGCAATGGATAATCGCACGACATGGTCTGGGCGGTCCTAGTTTTGCTGCAATCACAGCCACTGGAAATGCTGCAAAAGCTCTGATGGACATGTCTGGTTCGTTCTCTGCCCCCCTGGGTTCAATCTCAATTCAAACCTTGGAGTAGAATTTACCTCTCCTGTAGACTATGGACTTTTTCTGCATACAAATATCTACATTCCAGACAATGAAAGCAACCCACGGAGGGCATGGATATGCCACAGCAATGGCAAGAGGCGCTCCAGATGGTCTTCACAAACTGCCTCAAGGATATCACTCAGGTAGGCATTCGATGCCAATTCGACCCAGACATCATAAAAGATTTCATCCATACGTTCTCTGACCTCCGATCATGATCTAGCTGTGAAATCATAACCTCCAGTGCAGGTGGACGCCACCATCGTGTTTAGGATACTCGAAAACACAGGTACAATCCACAGGAAGGCAACGTGTGAGGTATGCCCTCGCTATGATGTCCCCAGAGTGATCTCTTCTCACTGTGCTGTTCTAGAGCATGACCCATGGTGCAGCATCTTTCACTTCCCCAAATGGGGCCGTGCAGAACCCATACGCCAACATGTCCTGGGAGGTGATCAAGGAGATCGTATTCAAATCGTGAGTGCGTCTCTGAGCCATGTCGAACTTAATCTTATTGGACATCTGGCTTGCTACATTCTGTGGATTGAAAGCGACCTTTCGGCTGGCGCCCAGCACTGGTGTCTTACCATTGGAACGGTCCCTTGACCACATCCTCAGTGTACCAAGAGAGACTATATTCGGGGCATCATACGTACCGATGTCCGTGTCCGTGTTGTTGTCAGGGTTGTTTTATGCTGACTCAATATAAAGGACATTATTCGGTACCATTTTATTAACTGTCGCCCCAAAAGTTTTTCATGCAACTGTCTCTTTCAACCATGGATGTCACCCACCCATCTACCGCACTTGAAAACATGAACATGGCAGACATCTTACTGGTGCGTTGAGTTCTTCAATTGTCTCCCTAGTCGACTCCAAGCTAATGTAAACATTTCAGGCTTTAAAAGATGCTCAACTGAAAAACCAAACATTGCAAGAACAAAATTGCCGGCTCTTAACTGCGCCTACCTTTCTTCCGAACGCTGCTGGATCCTTCACCCCGCCACAGGACACTGGTAGTGCCACCAGTTCTGCAAATGACTCAGCATCGACTACCGATGCAGATCTTTTTGCCGGCAAAGACAGTCGAAAGGCACTTGAATATTGTGCCATGAAAATGGTCGTATTTGCCCATGTATAGTGGGATAGGAAAGGTTTATTTGGTGCTGGGTTGGATTTGGAATCTGCTCGTCGTGAACTCGATGCCACCACCCTCACAAATTCCCTGGATACCGGCGTGCAGAGGCCATCAAAGGATCGTGTAGCTGTTTTACAGCTGATACTCAAGCTCTATGAATTTCTCCCCGAAGCGTTTCGCCCACTCGTCAATGCAACAATCAAGGGCGAGTATTTAAAACTTTTCAAAACAGTATGTCTATGATATTACGACTTTGACGGTTGATTGGACTAACTGTCTTGCTATGTTTTAGATGAAATCTGTTGGTGGAACCCGCCGGTCAACCTACATAAACCGCTTCAGGAGTCATGCCGCAGTTATCTTCCAGGACAACAAAATTCTGCCGGGGCATTTCCAAGGGGCCTTTGACCACAACGAGGACCCGCTCTGCCAACAACTTTTGGGCTATGAATCGCCCAAGGTCTATAGCAGGCATCCGCCTTGCCTGTTTGCTAATGGTTACAAAATGGGGGGCACTGTGTTCAGGACCATGTCCGGCATCAAGGTACGGGCTCGCTACCCCTTTCGAACTGCAGAGTATGACCCGTTTTTGTAGATACTCATCTGTCTGCTGTGGGGCAACACTGCCCTTGACAACCAACAAATTACAACCAAAGGGACAAACAGTGATTTGTGGCATGTCACCGAAGTGAACGCTGCGGCGATCACCTTTGCTGCAATAGTGGTAAGCCGTAACGAAGATATTTTTGTTCTCCCAGTTACAAGTTCATCATTTCACAGACTCGATATCTACTCTCGGGCGACCCAGAATTTAAGCTGGTAGGAAGCAAATCTGGCATCAATTATATGGCTGATTTCGAGTACTACGTCGAGCGAATAGAAGACCAGCTCAAGAAAGGTACAAAATCGATGCACGACACCCTCAAATTTTACAATGACCACGTCTTTCCTCCAATGCAAAATCGTCGATCCAGGGCTGTGACTACCATCCCCGTATTGGTGACGGAAGAGGAGGAAAACTTCTGGCATGAAATCGAAGCACTTGACAAGTCTAAGGAATCCGACGACTCGGATTTTGACAGTGCTGACCAAACTGATATAGCGCCTGCAGATGTGCTTTCAGCCTTCTCTCTTGAACCCAGGCTACCGGTATTACCCATGACGAATGTCCCTTCGGTCACCTCTGAATCTGTTCAAGCACAGATCCCATTACAACTGGTATCTACCACGAGCGAGGCAGTCCATTTGGAGACCACAGATCACAGTGACAGGGTCCGATCAAAGGCAAAGGGCAAGAAAGGAAGTCGACCAGCAACACCCAGGGTGACTAGGGTGACACGTAGCCGAGGGGGCCAAGCGAAGGTCGGAGCTGAAGCTCCCATTCCATCGGCCATGAAGAAACGAAAGGGGGGAAAGAACAGTGCAACGGAAGGTCCTGGTGCCAGCGGCTCAGTAGGCCATGCGAAGTCTGCAGCATCCCTACCTAAGGCCGTAACCTTTGTGCCTCTACCAACTGTCATGACTGACATAGCACCAAACAGAACATTCATCGGTGACAATGTGGATCAGAGTGATGATGAGTACAGTTCAGAGGAGGAGGAAGAAGAGGAGGCATAGAATTAGCCCTTTCTGTAATCCCCACTGTAGTCGCCACATTCTATGAAGCCCATTTCTTGAACTATCATATTCTTTGTTAGATTTTACGATGTGATAAAGCAGATGGCTTAGAGGATTGGTTAGTAGGAAGGGCTATCATATCATATTAACCCAATTGTCCATTACAGATATGTACTATATAGTGTAATGGTTAAGGTGTATTTATGTTGTAACTTATTTGTAATATTATTTCTCTTTGTTGTGTGTTCAATCCCTGGTGGACTCAGTTAACTCATTCATTCCAGTGCCAGTAACCAACAATTTGAAGGCTAAGAAAATAGAAATGGATCAACTAATTTTTTCTCTTTGCTTTCTTGCACCATTATTTTGCCTTTGGAAATGACAATTAGCTGCATATAATGAATGAAATTAGTTGGCTTATTAGACCGGGTGTGGCCTTATTAGGCATCCAGTGATCTTAATATATCCAGCGTTTAGGGGGCTTATTATGGACATAATAAATGTGCTTATCACGATTGATGGGGGGGCTTATTATGCATCATTTTAGTTATCTTATCAAAAAGAACTTTCACCTCGTTAGGTCTAATTAGGGTCTCGGCTGCATAACAGCATAATATGGCATAATCATGGCTAAATAGGCCTTATAAGGCAATTGCAAAATGTCAGACAAAGGCTGCTGAAGGAAAGGCCAAGAAGACCTTTGAAGAGATGGTCCCACCTCAATATCGCAAATTCCACAATCTATTCTCTAAAGAGAACTTCGATGAGTTGCCAGAATGGAAGCCATGGGACCACGCAATCAAGTTGATCCTGAATGCCAAATCAACCCTTGATTGCAAGGTCTATCCCCTTAATCGACACGAACAGGAGGAGCTTGACAAGTTTCTAGATGAAAACCTTGAGTCTGGCTGGATCCAACCATCCAAGTCCCCCTTCATGTCCCCTTTCTTCTTTGTCAAAAAGAAAGATGGTTCCCTTAGACCCGTACAGGACTATCGAAAGCTTAATGAAATGACCATTAAGAATCAATATCTGCTGCCCCTGATCTCCAAACTCATGGATAAACTCCATGGCACCAGATACTTTACCAAGCTGGATGTCCGATGGGGATACAATAATGTGCGGATCAAACAAGGGGATGAGGCCAAGGCAGCCTTCCAGACAAATCATGGACTCTTTGAACCAACAGTCATGTTCTTTGGTCTTACAAATTCACCAGCAACCTTCCAGTGGATGATGAACGATATCTTCCACGACCTCATCCACGAAGGAAAGGTAACCATCTACTTGGACAACATCCTGATCTTCTCCAAGGACCTTCAAGAGCATAGGTGGATCGTGAAACAGGTACTTCAATGGCTCAGGGAGCACAAACTATTCCTCAAGGCCGAGAAGTGCAAGTTCGAGGTATTAGAAACAGAATACCTCAGCATCATCATCAGCGAAGGATCGGTACAAATGGACCCAATTAAAGTCAAAGGGATCACTGAGTGGCCTATGCCCACCAAGAAAAAGGAACTACAATCCTTCCTGGGCTTTATGAATTTCTATCGGAAGTTCATTAAAGACTACTCCAAGATTGTCTGCCCGATGACCCAACTCACTGGTAATGCCCCCTGGACCTGGGGGGCAGCCCAGAATGAAGCCTTCCAGTGGCTCAAGAAGCAGATGGCTGTTAGGGCCGACTCACACGTGACTCGAAGTTGGGCGATTGCTAAGCTGTCTCACATTCGGACAATCACTTATGCAATGCCTCGGATGATCTCGAGGTGGTGGGAGAGGCGCTTACTGGAGAAGCTCTTGGCAAGTGAGCAGACAAGTAAAGTTTGGGTGTAGGTAAACCTTAGCTCGAAGCTGAGGTTGTACAGTGAAATCATAGCTACTTAAATACTAAAGCGTTGGTGTTAATAATAGCTACGAAAGTTTTATTGAAGTAGAGAGGCATGCTGGTCAGGCGATGAGCACACAATATCATGTGTTGTCCATCATGAAAGTTTTGTCAAAGTTGATATCGGTGATGGTGAGGTGATAATGCATAAGCGTGATGACACTGATAAGATGTGATAAGACTGAGATAAGGAAAAAAGTTAATAAATCATAACATTACCCTCTCATTAAAGCAGATGTCCTGACTGCCCTAGGGTTCCTCTACTGGCTGTTCTTGTGCTTTGGCGTACTCTTTCCTCCAATAGTCATCAATGTAGTCCCTCCAGTGTTTGTCGTTTGGAGAGGGATTTTCGACCCAAAAGGTTCTTCCGTCCTTCCTGAGTATTTGATAGGAGATGATGTCATTGACATAGCGATGATCGAGTATTTCCTTCAGTGTTTTTTCTGACCTGTCGATGACCTTGCGTGCGGTGTTGCGACTGCAGACAATCCAATCATGTATTTTTGCAATCTGAGTGATTAGACCATATGACTTATATAGACAGCGAGCGGAGCTAATATGTCAGAGCGTACATAATAAAATACAATGCGACGAGACAAATAGACAGTAAAGTGACATTTGACGTGACAGAATAAACCAGGGACTTAGTCATAGCATGTACCTGATGGGCATGCTTGGCAGAAAGACCAAAAACCCCTGTCCTAGCACCTACAGTCTAGTCTACCTAGTGAGCTCTGCTTTTTAATTTGAAGAACTATATGATTGCACTTAATGAAAACGGTGTGCTCGTTAAATTAAAATGATGTACTGTACCTGAGAAGCCAGTCCGAACCTTGCATGCGAGATAAGATAAATGATAAAATTGGACACACAGATTGATTAGCAGTGTCGGCTGAATACTGGAGTGCCGAGTAACTTGTATACATTGCCTTGTCAACCTGAGAGCTCAGTGCATGCGAGAATCCCTTCTAGAAGAGAGACAATAACCCGATGATGAGGCTAGATCTGGGATAGCCGACAGCCGTCACCCTGATGTGTCCTCGGACTTATGGATAGTGAGCACGCTACTAGTTAAGCAAGCTCACTATTGAAACAATACTATATGAAGAAACTCCAAGTCGGTAGCCAAGTAAGAACTGTGGCAGCGGTGGGCTGTGTGCATAGGAGTCTATTTTACCTGGGTACTAGCATGACGTTTGTAATCAGTAACTTGTTCTAGTATAAATAGTCAGTATATTAGAGTAGTATACAAGTTTCGAACCCCCAAGTTACGGTGTGCATGTGGAAAGTGAGCGCTGTGGCAGAGGATTAGTTTGTAGCTTCGAGTGTCGTATAGAAACCTGCTAGCTCACCCAGAAGAATCGAGATATATTCAGAATCTGACTTGTGTGCTTAAGTTCCGAGTGAATAAGAATCAGTGTCGCTATTCTGTTCCATCTGAGCATTGTTGAGTCTGTTGAGAGTATGAATTGAAGTGGAAGTTCTGAAATCTGTTTCTGTCGGTCTGTTTCTGAAATCTGCTTCTGTTCTGTTCTGTTTCTGTTTCTGTTCCGAATCTGAGATCTGTTGAAGTGTCCATGGTTGATATCGTCGTTTGAGTCAGTTTTGGATAACCCTACACGCTGACGTGTAGTGAGCTCACTAAGTCAGTACTTAGCTGAGTGGTTAGAAGAGCGAGCTCAGTGTCGTTTTGACTTGTATCGTGTTCCATTCTGTTGTAGGACCAGTGTCCTGTGTATTTTGAATATTATCATTCACCTAGAAGGTTGCGCCTCGAAGTAACACCTTCTTGTAAAAAGTTCCTAGGTTTAGGATCAATTGAAAAAGAGTAAACACTGTATAGCATCGAGATAATAAGGAGCTTTACTAGATTTGAAGTATTAGTAGTTGCAGAGTTGATATAATCTCATTCCCCCCATCGCACTTTTGAGGGTGATTGTTAGATTGAGTAGTTGTGTGAGTGTGTGTGAGGTTTAGTGTGTATATCACGCTGTTCCGCATGCTATTCCACAAGTGCCCACAGCCAGCCTCTTCAACGTGAGAAGAGTTTGGTGGGTGTGTGTGGTTTGTGATAATATCCACTGCTCATATCCAACCAGTTTTATACTTGGGAACAAGGAGACTCATGGTGGAATATTCAGCAGCTTGAAGAAAATATCATAAAGTTAAATGTGGATTTACAGAGAGTCCATGGAAATAGCTTGTATTCCATAGAATGCAACCAGCCGGAGAAATTTAACTTTATGAAATAGAAAGATATTTGATTTTTGTGACTGAGGACAGTCAGATTCTTTTAGTGTGGGGGATATAGTGGTATACATATGGTATTACCATATTACCTGTAAAGGTACAATAAATTTTGCGATTTCTGTGTAACAGAAAGTACAGAGCACAAGACGGGTAGCTAGCACACAAGAGAGTAAATCAAATTCAGAGTGGGATCAAAATCCATCGCATATGCCACAGTGGCGGTAACAACAGAGGAAAAGACATATTCCATTGCACACAACTTTAATATAACTGAGCTCTGCAGAAATAGGTAAAATAAGCCTAGAGCGCAGTCGGAAAGTACTAGAAATCACAACAGATAATAGAAGATAGTTTGAATAACAGAGATAGATGACACACGGCACTCAGATAAATGACAATCAGGGTTATCAAGGGTCACTTTGATAACCTAATAATAGAATAATGGACTTGAGGGAAATCCATGCGAGTTCACACAGAAAAAATAGTGTGTCAAGAAAATATATATTACATCTTTTTGAGACCAGTAGGACAAGGATAAAGAGCGTAATAGAAATAAATGAGATATCTATGCATGGCTATGTCTGGCTGCATCTAAAGTCCCTGTGCGATGATACGCATGTTGCGTGTTTACCCTTAGATTTTGCGATTTTGTATGAGATATATACATACCAGAATCTATATCTACTTGAGTACGAGAGCTATTGCTGAGACTTCGAGCAGATAGCTAAGATCCTGTGCAATGAGAGAATATACAGAGTTGAAATACAGGACTTAGGAACAGTACCTCGAAGGATTGAACCTACCAGCCTGAATATTCAACCTGTAATCGGTCTAAACAGGCGAATATATGCCATAACGTCCCACTCATGCATGATCTACTGAAACCAGAAGTATCTAGTCCCTTAATATGGTTGACTAGCCCCCAGAAGACATGAATAGTTCCCTAATGTGACGATTAAGTCCCCAATGTGGTGGACCAGTCTCAACAGAAGGGAATATTCTCCTAATGCGATTGAATAGCTGTGATTAGTTGCCTATGGTTTGCAGAATATTCCGAGGCAGTTCAAGCTCTAGCAAGAATAGATAGAAAAGCATGCAAAGATTCGCACTCAGAAGCGAATATTCTCTCTAACATGTGACTTTGGACCTGTAGATATTCTGCAGATGCACCGCCTTCCAGAAGAATAGCCATGAGGCTCGCATCAGTGATCGGGATATCAATTATTAATTGATCGGTCAGGAACATTCCCCTGGTTGCAGCTGCGGCCAGTTGCCTAGATACAGAAGATAATGATGGATCACCCATTGCATGATGTGGTAGCCTGGGCCGAGGGTGAATTAACTGGTAACCAGGCTAGCTACCTTGGTAACACCGGAACATTCCATAGTCCAGCAAAGAATGATAGAATATTCTGGCTCCAACAGCCATGGAGACAGTATCTAGATTGTCTGGACCGATGAAACCCTCAACCCAGTAGTATATGCTCTAGACCCAGTCAGATATTAGCTTATACAGTATGACTAAATATCCGTGGTAGATCGGACTATGTACAGTATATAAAGGCCTCCTAGATGTAATATACGGGAGGCAACACCCTCCCCACAATTTGACCCTATAAGCGCAGTAGCTTGGGCGATTCAAGGGCCTTGGAGTGGAACCTCGGAGTTATAGATTAGTTTGTTAAGTCCAGGAAGCTTGCCATCCCTTAGAGTCGCACCTTAGCCAGTGAGCAGGGCGATTCGAAGGCCTTTGTGCATATTCCTTGGGTGAGACGAATATTCCTTAAGTCCAATAGAAAAAGATAAAAGAATATAAAGATTATTTATATATTTTCGAGTTTGAGTTGGCCAGTGAGCCATAGTATCAGCCAGTGAGCTGCAGAGTTGGCCAGTGCGCCATTATAAAGCCAGTGTGCTATAGAATTCGGCCAGAGCGCCATTAATCTCAGAACACAGAATATTTCAAGTACCAAGACGAGCAGTCGTCGTTAATATACTTTATTTGCTCCCAAACCTATTATATATTCGCTAAGTCGAATTGAATAGCTTGGATACCTTTAGAATTGAAAGAACAAGTCATATATTCGAGCTTCTTGCTGGAATATTTGCGCACTTATCAGAATATTTGAACTTCCTACCAAACTAGTCGGTTTGCAGAGGTCTTCTATCGATCTCGAAACACCCGAACTTATATATTTGGTGATTGTGAAGCGCAAGGATTGCTTAGGGTTGAGTATATACGAGTTTCACTCGCTGTATATTCGATCTAGGTTTTTCCCTGCACCGTTACCAAGCACATCAGCGACATGATAAATAAAGGAGGCAGAGTACAATGATGATAGATCACAAGTCCAAGAAATGATCAAGAGATAATACCGGCTTTTATTCGTCACCAAACCTACCCGCGTTATCAATATCTTCACCGACCATGCCAGGACAAACGATGAATGACTTGAGGAAGATGGAAACGTCAGCATAGGCATCAATGATTTCCGTGCCATGCTCATGTGATGCGATTGCATCAAGTCCATTGGCGAGCTCACTGATGACCTGTTCATGGTCTGCGTGCAGTTGGTTCACCACCTTACCAAGCAACTCGAGTTGGGTATTGATGCCCTCGATCCATGTGAGACCACAAGAAATAGCTAGAGAAAGAAAATAAGAAAAAGAACTGAAAAAGAAAGAAGAGACTCGCCACCATCACCACTCAGTGTGACCAGGTCCAAGAGGGTGGCTGCACAATGCAGCTGGTCCACCATCCATTGGGCAGAACAAGGTCCATGACGGTTCATCTTGCACATGGTGCACCGTTCCTTGCCAATATTGCCTTCAAAAACACACTCATCGGGTATACCAGTGAGCATACAATTGAAGCAAGGCCAGCTCATCTAGAGTGAGGAAAAATGAGATACAACAACAATGAGCACAGAATAAACTGCTTACCAAGGGAGGTCAGATGAAATAAGGGTTCTCATCCAAATGGCACTGGTAGATGTATTCGCGCCCCTGCCTGATCTGCTTGAGAGGCCTGAAAAAGAATAAGTGAGAAATGATATCAAAAAGCATAAAAGGAAGAGCATACTTCAAAAGGGAAGTTGGCACAGCAGGGAGAGCAGACAACTTCAGGTGCTCGAGAGCCTCACGTGAAGGTGGCTCATGGAATTGAAGGTCAACATGGGGATGGAAACCCCTTGCATAAATTGTATGGTCGATCACTGGGGAATCGTGATCATGAGGATTGGAAGGAGCAGAAGCAGGAGGCGGAGTCGATGGCTCCACCTGCATCTGCTTGCCTTTTGCCTTTGAAGAAGGACCCGCATTTGGAAGGGGAGGAGCTGGTTCTGAGGGAGCTAGAAAGTTAACATACCTGAGCCCTGGAAGAGGCTCTCCAGTTAATGGATGATACACATGAGGAGGGGGCAGAAGCGACTCCTCATGCCCAGGCGAAGCGATGCGTGTGTGTTTTGGAGGAGGTAATGGAACCTCGTCACTAAGGAGGTCATTATTGCTTAGGTAGAATAAGGGTCCCAGGTCATCACCGGGACCTTCACCATTGACAGACGACTCTGGGGCTTCGCTGTCCGAGGAGGGGTCTGAAAGAGAGAGAAAATTCAGAACCAAAGAATAGAGAAAATAGAAGGATAAACTCACCAAAAGTGGGCTTTTTTGTGGTAATAACCACCTTATCAGCTCGCGGCGTGGGGGACTTCCTAAAAACCTTGCACAGCTGAGACTTAACAGGCGCAGGACCTACAGTTGATTTAGCGTGGGACCTCACAGGCATGGGACTAGGTTTGGACCAGGATGGGCCAGCAACTTTCTCAGAGCTAGAGGCACCAGTAATTAGGCTACATTTGTAAAAAGACAGAAGGAGAAAAGTGACTCACCAAACATTAGAAAGAGGCACAGGAGTATTAGTGACTGCCTCCTGCTCACGCTGATGCTTACATGTTAGGACTGCCCTGCAGAGACAAAGATGGTTAATACAGACCCAGCAGAAGATAAGAAAAAGGAAATGTACCAAAGCAGATCCCGTGGGAGGCAGGATCACGCCGATGAATTTCTTACCAGAGGCTGAAAAAGCTATAAAGTTAAGAGTCAGAAAGAAAAGAAGGGGTCAAATGAAGACGTGGGACCCACCAAGTTCTTTTGGGGGCTCAGGCATATGAATCATCCAGGGTTTTGGCCTCTTTGGTCTGGAAATCCTGCGACAGCAGAAAACGGGAAGAAAGAATGAGAAATAACTTATGTGGGAGGTGGTAACTCGTAAGCCTCGACAGCAGGCTTACTGGGAGAAGGAGTTGCAGTTGGACAACGAGGGGGAGGCAGAGTAATGATGCAGAAAGGCCTGACATCGCTCTCTAACATGGAGCTGTCACCATGTGCCTCGTACCCATCTTCCCTGGGAAGAAGGAGCGCCTCATCCAATTGATACTAGAAGAAGAGCGCAGTAGGTTGAGAAAGGAGAAAAGAAGAAGTCCAAAAGTAAATTCACATCGTGTCAAGAAGATTTGGGTACTTTCAGGGCCCACTTGTTCCACTCCCGGCATTGAAGGTCCTCTGGGATATGAGAAATGAGTAACCCAATGGCCGCATGCAGCGCCAGTCCATAGCAGGAATCGGCAAAGTTGAAATTGGCCAGAATGTCCATGTGAGCATCCTGTAAAGGAAGAGCATTAACATCAAAACAAGGAAAAGAAAGAGTAGAAAGCATACCAGATAATCATGAGCCTTGGTCACGGCTCTAATAAGTTCACCAGTTGGAGCAGCATTTCTGGTAGTCAACTCAAAATAGCATGCAGAAACAGCGTGCACCCAAATCAGGTTGTTGCAGATGTCGGAAAGAGGTGTGTCATGCACAGGGACGAATTTGACATTAAACATTGCAGTTGAACTGTGTAGACGGTATCGAGGAGAGAGCGCAATGAGAAGTGGAGGTGGTGGTAGAAAAGGAAGGATGGGAATGGGCTCTTAGAGCCTAAATATTCCAACATGATGTAAAACATGGCATTATTCAGACAGTTCACACATGCGTGAGAACAGAAGCGCCAAGAATGACTCGATAGCTTCCTAACTAAAAATAGAATGCTGCCAGTAACAGGGACCCATGTGCATACACAGATGCCCACTGGTTGGACCATGGAAGGACCATGGCTTAGTGAGGGGGATATGACACGCTCTCAGAGCGTTTACGCATGTAATTTCGCAAAATGTATCAATACATACATTTTACAAGAACTGGTTACAAGGACAAGGCAGAATAGAGAAGAGCGTGATGCTACAAAGTTGTGCAGTCGAATATATTAAGTGACAATTGGTAGAGTGCATGCTCTAGCTTAGAATGATACTACCTGAGGTCACACTAAGCATAAGAGCTCAGTGCTTGATACTGAATGCACTAGGAATGGACTGGAGATGTGCTCTAAAGAATTAATAAGAGACATGTGTGATATTAAGAGAACTACGTGATGCATTGATCTATGATGCGCAAGGCACAGATTGACTGGCAAGTTGCACACGAGATGAAATAATGTCTGAGTACAAATAAACCTGAGAAAACCGACTTCGGCTGAGGAGCATGAGGCCCAGGCATGGAGCGGGTATCCCCACCAACCAAGGAAACCTAGAATAATAAGATTAAAGGAAAATATGGCCCTTATGATAGGTTGCCACTCTGAGGAGATAACGAGTAATGTGTCAACCCACTGCATGCAGTGCTAGACGACTCCACAACCACGAGTGAGACCAAGTCTGGGTCCGAGTTGGACATTTGACTAAGTGCCAAGTGATGGCGTGCTCAGATGACATGCATGGGATGCAAGGAATAGAAGGCCACAGAAGAAATAATACTATAATCAGTTGTATTAATTTGTAGATCATAGAATGTATAAATACAGTAGTATAGAAGTAGTGTACAAGTTTTGGACCCCCAGTGTAATGGTGCAAAGCTTTTCAGCCATGCGCTCTAGCATCTGGAGTTGTTTGTAGCTTCGAGCGAGAGAATATAGACCATCTTTGATATAAATTTGAGTGATCCGAGTCGTGAGCTAGGCCAAGAAGGCTAGTGAGGCACTCCGTACTTAAGTTTCATTGATTGTTTGACTGTGCTCTATACTGAGAATAAGAATATAGTGTCTTGGAGGGCACTCTTTCGAGTTCTTGAGGTTTCTGTGTGATGCGAGGCATTACAGGTGGCAGAGGTTCAAACCCTTTGGTCTGGTTAGTGCTTGCTTTGTGTTAATTCCACAAGTTGGCAAAGGTTCAAACCCTTTGGCTTGTCGGACGGGGTTTTCTGTGTTTATTTGTGTTCTCTGGATCGCATAGGTTAGAACCCTGTGGTCTACGATCAGTTAGAAACTCGAGTGCATAGGTTCAAACCCTGTGGCTCTTGTGGATTGTTTGAGTGTTTCAGTTTCTGCTTAGAGCGCAGTGCTTTAAGTCATGTTTAGTGTGTTGTTTGTTGCTTGCGGTGACTATTTGGGTTGCACACGATGTCTAGAGAGTTGTGGTTATGTTTGGCGACATTTGGGTATTGTTATACAACCCTTGCCTTGAGGCCCGGCGATGGAAGTCGCACCTCCTGTCTGAGAAAAGCCTTTGGACTTAGAGAAGTCTAGATTTTATATGAGCACCATCGCTACATGTGCATCTTAGAAATATTGAGAATACAGTTTTATTGGTTCGCTACTTTTATTGCATCAGAATCCCCCATGAACTTGAGTGTGTTTGTGTGTGTAGTGTTAGGTGTGGGTGTGATCAGTGTCTTCGATGCTGGTGCATTTCTAGCTTGTGCATGCAGGCAGCTCTTCACCGCAACCCCAGGAGTACTTGATTTGGAAGTGAAAGAATCATGTTCTACATTTTATTTTGCATTCAGCTGTTTTTGATCAGTCTCTTCACTTTGTCACTTTTATAACAATCATGGGAACCTTACCATTCACTTAATGAACAGGTGAAAGGGCACCCTCTTGGGATGTCACACAATTTCCTTTCTGAGAGGCAAGCTGTCAAACATGAATGGGTTTTTGATCACATTCAACCTCTCTCTGTGATTGTCATGTCGAGAATGCCTGTGCATGCAAATATAAAATGGGGAGACCCGACTGCTCTTTGCTTTGTCTCATTTCATTGCACTCATCCTCCTCGTCATGTCCAGCTTTGTTCACTCCCACCAGTACTCTAACAAGCACTATGGTACATGGACTTGGTTGCTACATGTCCAGCTCTGTACTGAAGCTTTGTTTCCAGACTATGTCCATGCTAGTCGACCTCAGCAACATGTATTCAAGGTCGTCACATCTCCATCCCCAGATATTGCCCCTCCGACACCCAAGTTCATTGACACTCCATCTCCACCTTCATCCTCTTCTTCTCACTCCGACAGATCCACTTCACCCAACAATGTTTCTCGCAAAAAGAACCATATCCCTCGACCTCTGAACTGTTACTTCATCTTCTGCAAAGATGTCGTCGACAAGAAGATGATTCCCAAAGGTGCCAAACACGATAGTCATCACCTGTCGAGGATCATCAGACAGTTGTGGAAGAACCTGTCTGATGACGAAAAAGCCCATTACTATCATTGGGCCCTTGAGGAAAGAAAGAGACACGAGGAGCTCTATCCAGACTACATTTACCAACCACAGAGGCATTTGGCGGAGATCAAGAAGAGGAGGGTGAAGCACAAGTCGAATGATCACATCAACAGGTCGAAAGACATTGCTCACTTGATGTCAGCTGGTCTGACTGGGGCAGATTTAGAGGATGCAGTGAGGAGAATGCCTCCAATACTGGAGACACCCCTGGTCAATACTCCGAAGAAGCATGCCTCTCGACAATCTGCGCACCCTCCTATACAGGCTCATCCTACTATTCCCATGCCACATGTGTAGAAGACAGAGGCGATAGAACCTCAGTTCAATTCCAGTGCTCTGCCTATGAACTCTTGTGGCGAGGGCCATTTCTTTTCTGCTGCAGCTTCCCTTGAAATGGAATATATGGTGAGTCTGTGTATTTCTTGCTCCAAGTTTCCTTGACTCATCGTGCACTGCAGGACCATTTTGAGATCCCCACTAATGGGTATTTCGATAATCAAAGCCCAGTCAGTGAGATTAATGTAAGTATGTTTCGTTACCTTGTGAGACCTTGGAAAGCTTACAGCTCTGGGGATGTTAGTATTGTCTGGCTATGTCTTTGGGTATTTACAACAACATGGTAAGCACTTTTTTTTTCTGTCATTAATCTGTGTGCTGAATTGCTTCATTGGTAGCATTGGCACAGTCCGCTCTGCGATCATGTGCACTATTCCCATACATTTCCATGTATCTGTAGCTACATCTGTGACTATCACTACCGCTTCCTCATTCCCTCTCTTGGACCTAGCGATACGGTTCCATTGTGTAGGCTGGATTCAATTTGATATATGGCCCTACTTGTTGACATTTAATTCTTTTGAGGTGTTTTGATATTGTAGCCAAGGGGGTACCAGAATCCCGGCCCAGCACACCGGGTAGGTAGGTAGGTCTAGCCAGATGTCACGAAAAAAAAAAAGTTGACCCCTCTTATTAGGGTCTAAAAATGATGTTTTGAGGGATGTTATGGGTAAATCATAGGGCATAATATGCAAACAGACTTTCCATTCACCTCTAAGAATATGGTAGCTGGCCTTATGGAGCTTGTCAGACTCACTCTCTGGCATCAATGCTTATGGCATCATGATGATGTCATGCACCTTTCGAACCAATTTTGAAGTACATGTCACATAAGATACAGATTGTGCTCAAAAACATCGGAATATCCATCACAACAGGTACTTTTGTGCCAAAAAGAAACCCCCAAAAGTGCAAAAAGAACCCATATTAGGCAGTATGATGTCATATAGGTCACATGAAGGTAGGTAGGTCCAGCGCTGATGCACAAAAATAATTAATTGACCCACTGTCTTTTTTTGTAATTTTGGCACCCCCTTGATTGTAGCCATGTAGTGGTCCTTCATTCAACTCTTATCTGACCTTCCATGGATTGTATGAAACTGTAGCCATAATCTTTGAAAAGCCCTTTCAGCATAGATCGCATCAATTTATTCAACACCTTATATTATTACCATACACACAGTCTATATCAATTGAAGATGCATGTATGCTTACCGACTGCTTACCACAGTTATTCCCTCGAGAGTATCTGGGGGCTACAGTACTCTCCTTTCTGAGGGGCATTGTGACACCAATGGCAAAGTTGATGTATTGTAAGCTCTGATGCAGCCAGTGAGCTGGCAAATGGTAAGCATAGTGATGGTGCTTAGAAAAGTATGTACTATAGAGGGAGATCATTTAGTATCAGAGCAATGAATAAAGGTGCTGTAAACAGAGCCTTCTCCAATCGAGCACTTGAAGGCATACAGAATCAAGTGTTGAACGATGGGACTTCATTGGGAACAAGGGATCTCCGAGAAAGCAGAATATCAGGAATATCTTTGGGGTTAAGGCAAAGGTCAATTGTCATCACAGGTTCCTTTGAATTTGTTGAGGTATTGTTCGAGCGGAGGATGAGTCTTTTGACCAACTAAAGATACTAGTACTGTAAGGGGAAAAAGAAGTCAGCTGTGTTAGCTATGCAATGGACTACAGCTTACTATCAAACATTCATGTCTAAATGAGTACTTCTCATTGTAGAGGTTGGTGCATTTTAATGACCTGAAAACAGGACCTTGAATGGTTTCGATTTCAGCTTTGGTTTCTATGCCTTTGTTTTTCCCACTGTAAAACAAAAGGCAAGGGGGTACCAAAATCAAAAAAAAAGACAGTGGGTCGATTAATTATTTTCGTGCATCAGTGCTGGACCTACCTACCTTCACATGACCATTATGATGTCATATTGCCTAATATAGCTCTATTTTCGCACTTTTTTGGTTTATTTTCTGCACAAAGGTACCTGCACAATGGATATTTCAGTGTTTTCAACATAATCTGTATCCCATTGGATTTGGACTTCAAAATTAGTTCATTAAAGTGCATGACATCATGAGGATTGACTCATCAAAGCATATGACATCACCACAATGCAGTAAGCATTGACAAGCTTCAGTGAAGATGTCTGGAATACCAGTTACTGTATTATGTTCCCAAAGGTAAATAGAATGTACTTTAGTATATTTTCCATAAAGACTTATCAAAATGTGCCCTCAAAACCTCAGTTTTAGACCCAAATAGGGGCGGTCAACGTTTTTTTTGGGATATCCAGCTGGACCTACCTACCTACCTGGTGTGCTGGGCTGCAATTCCGGTACCCCCTTGATGAAAGGTGCTTCAAGTTCATTGTTCCATAGGGGGAAAAGCCTCTCATACTGTTTTATTGATGGCCTTTTCAGGACCGACAAAGGCTTCGCTAGATCAAAACCTTTTAAGGTTTCGTTTTTTACCAGCTAAAATGAACTGGCCTCTGCTGTGTCTAGGACTGGTTGACGACCGATTAGAGAACCCATGATTAGTGTCAAAGTAAAATGATAGGCTGATTGGCATTGTCAATTTCCGGTGCAAGAGAGGTAAAACAAAGAGCGAATCCAAATGCAGACCATGGTAAGTAGCAGTACAGAGTCACTTGCAAGAGAGGGGCCCACCATGAGAATAAAAACGAGCCAAAGCTCCAAGAAAATCAAGCTTAAAATTAAGCCTTAATAGAGAATGAGAGCACAGTAGACTGTCGGACCGAGAAAGGATACTGGAGTTGAGAAGTTGTTGAGAAGAGGGGATGGCCTATCCGGCCCGATAAAATTCGCGTCGATGGCGTGGGAATTTTAGGCGCTTACCGTTCTGACCCACTTCCTCATCGTCGATATATCGATGTTTGTGGGAAGACGGAAGCGTTAGCAGCCCTTCTCATTTGCCGGCTTTCTTAACCAGTCACTCCATGATCTACTTAGGCGTATCTTCGACAGGTTGAAAGATATCCATGATATCGAACTCAGGCGTCATGGTCTAAAAGGCGTCTTCAACTTTGCCCAATTCCTTGCCGCCGCTCAAGGCGTGTAGATGATTTGACACCGGATTCTTTGGTAATACCTCCATTCCGAGTTTCTCCGTGCCACAGCTCACATTCCGGTGTAGATCAATTCGGTGGACGTTATGCCGACGCACAGCCTGTTGAAGAACGCGCGACACGTTCACAGATTAATTTTTTTTTGTGGATCTGGCAACCGGCAGGTAACCCACCACGTTAGTCCCGACCTACAGTTAGGATGGCAGGGAGTTTCGGCCGTTCACAGACTATCTTGAATATGCGTTCTTTTGTTAAAGGTGAATGACATTTCCAGGGACGGGGACCTTCCTGCTTTGATTCTGGTGAAGTGGATTTTTAGAATTCACGACTGGAGCCTCCTTTACCAGCCAATCATAAAACGCCGTTTGCGGTATTAGGCGATTCGTCGTAGCATGCCATTTGACAACCAGTTGGAATTCCTTTTCTCATGACATCGACATGATGCTCTTGGGTCGTGAGGTTTGAACCCATCGGGGCCTCCATTATCGATGAGGAACACAATTCAGTGACGACTATGTCGTGACTTTGAATGAACTGGCCCATTGTTTCAAGTACAGGAGAAGCTCAGACGATAACTGATTACTTCCTGCGGCCAGTGTCTTCGGTATTTGATCGGAGAAATGCTCGTGTATTTCCCTCACTCTGTACGCTTCAGCTGCTTCTCTTCCCTCACAATTCGACAATCTTCGGCACTGCCTTTGCTGTCGTAGACTGATGAGGGCAATGTCCGCAGCAGGATGCACACGCAGAAGGTTTCTTGGTATTTCGGTCCGGTGAAAGCCGTCCGGCAGCTTAATCGGCCACGAGAATTAAATGTCTTTGAAGTACTTGGTCCTAACTCACAACAACGAAGCCATAACATCGTTCCCGCAGCGACAGAGTAGGCATTGCTGAATATAGCATACTCCATGGCTAGACGTATGCTTATTCCGGAGCCAGTCACGTCTTCAGTGAAATCAAATATTATGCGTTAGGTTTGCATAGTACGTACCCGGGAGGATGAACAGCTGTAGCGAGGTGTAGGCGGTAATCGCGCGGAATTGTTACAGAATAGTTTTAAATAATTCGCGTACAGGCATGATTTACAAAAGTCTATCTCTCCGCAGTGTGGTGCAAATTAGAAATGATGACCGTCTCCTACATGGACCCAGGCTCCGAGATCAAAATCCTGGTTATTAGTAAGCCCTGGATCCAACTGACCCAATAGCCATCCTAAAGACGGAGTCCATCGCGCGTCAAGTGCAAAGACGATCTTCGCAGCCTCATCGCCCCATTTCTTCTTCGCCCACCACGGTCCATCCTGAGTAACGTGCTTCATCATGACACAGTAGTGCGCCAATATGATGAGTGCACGTGGTCTCGCCTGTTCCAGTAAACGAAGGAACGTGTTCGACATCATATACCACCACAATCCCACAGTTTGGTTAAACGAACCTTCCCAAGCCCGCTGGAGGTAATATATCGACTCCTCGTATGCTTTGTGCACCGACGCGTCGTGTAGCTCCTCCATGTCTGGGGATGACGTCAAGATGGAGGACAAGGTCGAGGGGAACTGCTCATTCAAAGACGGGGGTCGAAGGGGTGGTGCAATGTCAGCCTGAAGCGACTGCATGACGCTATACTGTATCTCTGTCCGGTTCATCTCAGTGTTACGGCGAATTTCGCACATAGTGTTATACCAATTGCCATAGAATGGGAATGCTGTCGGTGCTGCGGCGAATTCGTATTGTGAGACAAGAGTCAGTGCGAGGCGGACCGCGTTTATGTCCACTGTCTCGTCTGCTTCTGCTATGCGTAGGCTAATTTTTGCCTGGTTATAATAATAGGTCGCTGTCTCGGCATATCGAGGGGAAGTAGAGTTCTCATGGTAAATATGGAGAGCGGAAAATGCGAGAATGGCTTGAAGGAGACACCGATTTCGGGGGTCGAATGCCATTTGGGGAATGATCGTTCTCCAGATTGCGGTTGCGTCGGGATCTGGAAGCAGGGAATAAGATGCGGAGGTGGAGTAGTGGTGCATTAATTCCAGAGTTAACAGGTCGGCTGAAACTTCGCCTCGCGTCCATAACGAGAGAGAGCTTTCAGAGGAAGTCGACTGGGCAACGACCATACTCTGTTCCGATTCTGGTCTCGGGGAAGTGCTACCCCAGACACATTCTATGCCTCTCTTGGTGCAGTTGTTGCAAACAGGGAGACTTTCGTCGCACTGACAAGTCAATTCAACATCAACCTCTGCTGAAAAAGCCGACTGACTGTTACTTACCTTGACTTTGCGCTGCTTGCATGTTTGGCAACCTGTTCTTGTCTTTTGGTGTGGACGTATCGGCGCCATGTTGTATGGAAGTATGGTTTAAAGCAGAATATAACAGATATAAACGCGTCTGCTACACAGCCTTGACGCGCAGCCCGGAAGTCCGGGCCGAGGATTCACTTTTTTTTCACTCGCAGATCCGCAGATCGCCTAAGGAAAAATTCTTAATGAAAGCCTGTTGCGATGTTGAACGTCTCAAGGGATGGACCCTTCCCTCGAAGAACGTCGAGTAGATACTGAGGGACTAATACCTACCCCGATGTCGCTGTCACGGATAATGAACAGTGTGGCAAGCGGCTTCTAGAATGGACAGCCTAGCACTGCCAAGCTGATTAGGGTCGTGTCAGACAGAATACTAGGTGGACTCATATTCGATTCCTAACTGTTGACTTTAAGCCTGATCTTCAGGCTAAAACGCAAGGTATAACTGTTGATTGTCTTGGTGTACTACTCCGTCATCACACTCAATTCGTTTGGAGTGGGGCCACGTATCTTGAACAAATCTTGCATAAGAACCAGTGCCCAAGAGTAATACATCACTGCGGAGCCGATGCTTGATGAGCATGCATCTTCTTCGTAGTGGAGTGATCCTGTTGAGAAGATGAAAGCTCTCACGGCTGATACAGAGAACGGGCAACTTACGCCGAGTTCGAAGTTTGAACAATAAGAAACGTTACAGGTGTACGAATCATACTGCGGACATTCTCCTCATCACTCTCGAGGGTGAGGGAAGCCCCTTAAAATCCTGGGCTGTGCGGGACAAATTTGATTCTTGATAATCGCGTAGCCTACCCGATTCTGTATGTGCAGATTACGTGAGTTGCAACGAAAGATGAGCAAATTTCAACGTACCACATTTTCGTTCCTTGAGAACACATGGGACTGTCTGTGTCAACACTAGAAAACGCCCATTGAACAGCCAGGCCCATGAAACATCGAGTTAGCTACGCCCGAGATCTGAGACTCTGACAGAAAAAAAAGTCCTTAGGCTAATATTCGGAAATTTAATCTCTTTTGTGACGACATAGAGTTTAGGATGAACTGAAACCGCCCTGGGATATCGACGTAAACGACTGCATGACCGCTAGGTTTTGGTCAGGCGGAGAAATACCGATTTGGGAAATCGCGTCAGTGGCGTGGGAACTATTCGCCTTTTCCTACTGTCACTCCTACGGACAGTCTTCTTCAAAATCGCTCTATACACTAAGCGTGACTGAAGCTCGGGAAAGTGGAAGGAACTTGTCCTTCGCCCTTTGCTGTATATCACAGAATAAGCGATAACATCCATACCGCAAAGTATAGCTAAGCAAACCTCAAGTAGCCTGAAGACAACGACGGCAACCTTGGGCTGCGTTTACGGCGCACGGTACACCGGAAGCTTCAGCGAGGTCGGTGACTTTGAGACAAGTGTTGAGTGTGGGCATGGTATTTGGTAGTAATACTTGGGCTGTAGAGGGAGATGCAGAAGCCAGCTTCAACTCGCAGTGATGTGGCGTCAAGGAATGGTGCTGTAATGTCTGATAAGATGTGCAAAGAACATATGATTACGGATACTCACCGAGAGCGATATCCCGCAACAAGCAGATAGGAACTTGGAGACGTCTACGAGGAGAACGACTGTTTACTACGTCTGGAATTATAATTACTTTGCACTTCCTCGAGGTCGTCGTCATACATGGTATGAAACACTGTTAATGGACCACAATCGTAAATAGCGTATGCCTACAGAAAAAGAGGCAGTTGGGAGAAATTCGAGAAGACCATAGCGAGACTTACTTGATACCGTCTAAAGAGTCATACAATGGTAATGTCCTGCGCCATCACAGAGTACCAGCTACCCTTCCTGCCTACGTTGGCCGGATGTCAATCAGCGAGCGTCATTTGAGACGATATATCTTGTTCAACCTTCCCATATGCGTATCGAGTTCATGCGGACATTTGAATTCATCCAGTGACTGCATGATGAAGCGAAATCGTCTCCATGGCCATCGAACGATGCCCGATGCCGATAGAATCATACGGACTAAACAATGTTCGAAGGATGCAGGCGTCGGTAATGTCTAGTACATGGTTGGCAAGTTGAATGACATTGTCTATGGGGAATAGTCGAGCGAATGTATAAATCAGGGGGCTAGCTCTCAACTTCAACAGGAAGAGTGTATGAAACTGCGAAGTACGTATGAGTTCAAGCTCACGCTCCTGTTATGTGAAGAAGTCAATAATATGATAAATTAGCGGAGACTAGTCGACGCACATTCGATCTTTGAAGTTTGCCAGTCTGGTTCGGGTTGCAATTTCATGAAGGGAATGCAGTGGCCTTTGCATCAAGATGTCACTCTCGAGGTTTTGTATGGATGTTGATTTTGGCGCGGTGACTAGACCACGGACGCACGGCAGGGTGTCGGAGAATCGAATTATAGAAGCAAGAAGAGTGTGACAGAGTTGAAGCCCAATATTCCCACGCCACAGACGCGTTTACTCATCGGGCCGGATAGGCGGCTGTTCCCATTCTCAACGAGTCTGGTCTAGTGGTCAGCAACGGTCACATCATCCTTTAACAGAAATTTTCTGCGCGATCTTTTCCGATCCTGGGTACGTTTTTATTCTCGTTAAAGTCATCGCATATTTAAGATTTCTCCCCGGAGCACCTCTTAGGCTGCGGACTCACTTCCAGGGTCTCAGCAAGACCATGCGACTCCGATATCCATGTGTAGCTAAAGGTCTAATAGCTCCACAATAGCTTATACTTACGGTGTTCTTTGCACGTCAGACAAATTATCGCAGGCATATGTGATCGGCTGGGAAAAGAGTTGTGTTCCAAATCGGGTCCACTTGTTTGCAAAAAACAGTGGCGCCGCCCAACGCTAGGTATGGCGGGGATGGATCCCGTAATTGAGGTGAAGTGGAAGCATACCGTTGGGCTGCTCCGTAAGTCTTGCAATAGACATTTCTTTTTTTGCACAGCTGACCTATTTTATTCTCCCTCCCAGCTGTTACTGCTACACATCCGTTCCTCCTGCTGGTCTTAATCTAACACCTGAAAGCGTTCGAACGCCATCGCTTCTTCCAAGGATATGCGTCGTAGGTGCGGAACGATCATTGTAGCAGAAGACAGCATAATGTTTATTTCATTTGTAATGCGAGCGAACGACATGCGTCGTCGGGCGGTTTCACTACCTGTGAGTCGAATGAAAGGTACTATGTCTTCCACGCTAATGACTCTTTTCCTTTCTGTAGCGTGTCATAATGCTGACGCGGATGCCTGTCGCCACGGAGACACTCCCCAATAAACATCCCGATGCTTCTCCTTCAACGTTGCTCTTGGACATGGGTGGCTGCCGTTCTAACTTTCTCCGCTTGATTGACTCTAAATATCGAATAAATAAAAACATTGCTTGCACACGCAGCTTCTAGGCATCACCAAATAAATGCCAAACTGATCATGAGTTCCTTATAAGTGAGCAAGTTTGTGTCCCCCCGCAAGTTAAGTGATAATCTTCTACAGAGATGCATACACCGGCACCAGTAACTACCATAGATGTTTGAATAAAATTCTGGGGGGTGGGTCCGGAGCCGGAAATTATTGGTAGTGTCAGCGAGAGTGTAGCTGTTCCCTCTGTCCTGCTATCCTTGACGGTTCAAAAGTCGATTTCGGCGTTAAGACAAGATAAACCAAATCGCGGCAACACCACATTCGCTGTCGAAGACTGATGAGGGCAACGTCCGCAGCAGGACGCACACGCATAGCAATGTTCCTGGGCATTCCGGTCCGGTACAAGCCGCCAGTAGCTTCATCGGCGACCAGAATTGACTGTCTTTGAAGTACTAGGTCGACCTCACGAAAACGGAGCCATAGAATCAACTCCCCAATGATAGAGTATATATCATTGCTGAATGTAATTGCGCCAAATTGTTACAGAATAATTTTAGCTCTGTACTTAGCATACAGGTATGGTGGACAAAATTCTATCAATCGACTCCATGGTGTGCATTAGAAATATTCACTGTCTCCTACATAAACCCAGGCTGCGAGATCAAGACCTTGGCTATTAATCACTGGATCCAACTGGTCCAACAGCCATCCTAAACACGGAGTCCATCGCGAGTCAAGCGCAAAGACGATCTTCGCAGCCTCATCACCCCATTTCTTCTTCGCCCACCACGGTCCATCCTGAGTGACATGCTTCATCATGACACAGTAGTGCGCCAATACGATCAGTGCACGTGGTCTCGCCTCTTCCAATAGACGCAGGAACGTGTTCGACATCATATACCACCATAATCCCACGGATTGGTTAAACGAACCTCCCCACGCACACTCCAGGAAATATATCGACTCCTCGTATGCTTTGCGCACCGATGCGTCGTATAGCTCCTCGATGTCTGGGGCTGAGGTCAAGATGGATGACAAGGCTGATGGAAATGGTTCATTCAAAGACGGGGGTCGATGTGGTGTCGAGATGGCAGCCTGAAGCGATTGCATGACACTGTATTGGGTCTCTGTCCGATTCTTCTGACCGTTACGGCGAACTTCGCACATAGTGTTATACCAATCGCCATGGAATGGGAATACTGTTGGTGCTACAGCGAATTCATATTGTGAGACGAGATTCAGTGCGAGACGGACCGCATTTATGTCCGCTGTCCCGCCTGCGTCTGCCATGCGTAGGCTGATTTTCGCCTGGTTGTAATAATAGGTCACGATTTCGGCATATCGAGAGGACATCGAGTTCTCATAGTAAATATGGAGAGCGGAAAACGCGAGAATGGCTTGAAGGAGACACTGGTTTCGGGGGTCAAATGCCATTTGGGGAATGATCGTTCTCCAGACTGTGGACGCATCGGGATCGGGGAAGAGGGTGTAAGACGCGGAGGTGGAGTAATGGTGCATTAATTCCAGAGTTAACAGGTCGGCTGAAACTTCGCCTCGCTTCCATAACGAGAGAGAGCTTTGGGAGGAACTCGACTGGGCAACGACCATACTCTGTTCCGATTCTGGTCTCGGAGAAGTGCTACCCCAGACACATTCTATGCCTCTCTTGATGCAGTTGTTGCAAACAGGGAGACTTTCGTCACACTGACAAGTCAATTCAACGTCAACTTCAGCTGAAAAAGCCGACTGACTGTTACTTACCTTGACTTTGCGCTGCTTGCATGTTTGGCAACCCGTTCTTGTCTTTTGGTGTGGACGCATTGGCGCCATGTTGTATGGAAGTATGGTTTAAAGCAGAATATAACAGATTTAAAAGAGATGACTGCACAGCCATAGCGCCCAGCGCGGAAGCCCGGCCCGATGATGAAAAACTTTTTTCTCTCGTGGATCCGCGGATCGCCCAAGGACAGACGCCTCATCAAAGCTTGTTGCAACGTTGAACTTTGTCTCCTGCGATGGACCCTTCTCTCGGAATCACGTCGTGTAGAGACGGAGGGTCTACCACCTAGCCCGATTGTCGTGGTCACGGACATTGAACAGTGTGGCAAGCGGCTTCTAGAATGGACAGCCTAGCACTGCCAAGCTGATCAAGCTCGTGTCAGACGGAATGAAAGATGGATTCATATTTACTGTGCTGAACGTTGTCTGTAAGCTTGATCTTTACACGAAGACGCGTCACCCTCTAGGCCACATGATTCTTGTTTGTAGGGCCATGCCTAGGTATAACTGTTGATTGCCATAGTATACTAGCTAGTCGTCACATTCGATTCGTTTGGGAGCGGCGCCACGTATCTTGAACAAATTTCGCCATTGGAATCAACGCCTAGAAGTGATGCATCACTGCGAAGCCGATGTATGATGAGCGCGCATCTTCGTCATTGTGAAAGTGATCCTGTCGACAAGTGAAAACTCTCACGGCCGATTTAGAGCACGGGCAACTTAGGCCGGGTTCGAAGTTCGAACAATAAGAATTGAACGTTGCAGGTGTGCGAATCATACTGCGGACATTGCCCTCACCACTCTCGAAGGTGGGGGAAGCCCCTTAATATCCCGGGCTGTGAGGGAGAAGGAGTTAAAACGTACCGAACAGTGAAGGAAAGGATGATCCATGCGTTTTTGCGCAGCGGAGCGGTATCATACAAATCATGGCTCATTCAAAGAACAGGGGGATAATTGAGGTATGTACTGCAAACATGGGTCAGTGACATCAAGCAGTGGATCAACCAATCAATCACCTTTGTAGAGATGTGATGGATCATCGACATCAGCAGGAGAATAACGAAATGCAAGCGCTGCTTATCGCAGAACATGAACTCTAACATCACTAGGTTAAGTTTACACTCCAGTTTTGTGGGATCCAGAGCGACCTTACAGAGTGGAATCAGTCTTCTCCTTTTCCAGGGGCGACTTTCAGGGGAAATTCACGTCCTTCGCCTCCTTATGGCACAATTCCCAGCAACAGGGTGCAAAGAAGAAATGCCCGCAGCCCTAGTGGGTTTGAGCATACTATAAGAAGAGAACAACAACACGTTAGCTTAGCTCTAAAGGAAACAAATAAATATACGAGGTTCGAGGTATACATATCACACGTTGTGACGCTATCGTTTCACTGAGAGTCCTAGTCTCATATTCCTCTAACTCGCCATGCTGGATTTGACGTGTCTATACTGACGAATAGACTCTTAGTCGACTTATAGTTCACCCTAGCATCGATATCCCTTGACAGGAGAGGATATTCTTCTTGCCATGTCCGTGACTGAAGGAAAGATACAAGAGGGACCGTCTTTGGCGGCCGGGATAATCCCCGGGATATCGAGAGTAAAAGACTGCATGGCTGATAGGTGCAAGTCCGAGAAACACCGATCCGGAAAATCACCTCAGTGGCGTGGGAGTCAACAGCCTTTTCCGACTGTCGGTGTCACTGCTATGGACAGTCTCCGTCAAAAACCGCTCGATACGTTGAGAGTGGATGAAGGGCTCCGTCCTGATAATTCGTCGCCGACGTCACAGTTCAAAGGAGGGTCTCGCCCTTGCGTTGAATATTTTCACAGGGTATCACTATCAGCAACCGCGTTCGTGAGCGTCGCTACGCTGACCTACCAACGCAGGCCCTTCGGTAAACTCTTGTTGGGACAAGGCTTATGTGTGAGCATAATATTAAGTCCTTCAGTTTGTGCTTTTACTCAAATTGAGGAACTGAACAACTTGTTCGAGGCGACCGAACTAGAACCTGGAAAAGTAATAATAACTGTCAAGATATCAGATAATTACAGCTACCTTTGCTACATTCTCGAGGCATGGTACGCTGGAAGCTTCGGCAATCTGAGCCACTTTGAGACAGACGTTGAGTGCGGACATGGTGATTGATGGTATAGTTCAGTGTGCTGTCGAGACGATGCAGAGGCGCCCGCTAACTCGCAGATCGCGCTGCGGCATTTGCGAAAACGTTGAAACCTGATAAGGTAACGGAAACTTACTAGCAGCCATGTCCCTTGACAAATGGAATGGATGGGAACTGGTAGATGTCGGCAACGACAACGGTAATCTACGCTTCTCGATTTCTGGTTTCTTGAGTGCCACACTTTAAACCAGCGCCATACCGTTGAAAGGGCACGGCACCCACGACGGCATGAAACCTCGTAGATAGTGTACAGTTATTTACCGGTCAATGAAACAGTGAAATTGAATATTTACTGTGTCTCGCAATTGGTTGGGAATTATGACTACATTTAAATGTAAAAATGTGTAAATGCTATGCAAGAATGAGATACAGTAAAAAAGGATGCCTGAAGGAGCGGGTACAAGCCCATTTTCACAGCATCACCGTGGCGTGGGTATTCTGGGCCAATTTGAGTCATTGAAATGGTCCGGCCCGCATATCCAGGCATCATTGGTCAGCTACTCGGAGTCGCTCTGATCGCTATCAGATCCCTCTTCTCCATTGTCGTTGTCATCCTCCACTGCTGTAGCTGTTGGCTTGGGTATAGGACCAGCTAGTGGGCCCCTCACGGGTCTCTTCAATGTGAACTTTTCCCCTCTGGACCTTGCCTCTGCCTTTTGCTCTTGCCATCTCTTCAGTGCTGTCTGGTAAAGTGCTGTTTTCGTCTTGTTTGCTTTCTTTCTCTTTTCATCCTGCTTTTTCCAGACCTCCAGAGCTTCAGACCTAGCTTCCCTAGCAGCTTTACGAGCTCTCTTCTCTTGCTCCACCACCCTCTGCCTCTCTTCATGATCACAAACAAGCTCATAGAACACGTCACTTGACAACAGCCATGGCAGTCCATCCCCTACTAGCATTCCAGATTTCTTTGCCTTTTGCTTCTTCTTATCGTAATTTGCCAGATGGGTCCTCAGCACTTTGCAGTACATCTCGTTTAGCACATTAGCTGCCTGCATGGACACCAGACACTGTCGCAATGCCTCTGCTTTGGCCTGGGTCTCTCGTAGTGAAGCCAAGAGTCCTAGCTCTGTTGCAGTTTGTGGGTGAATACCATCAAGATGGTGCGACGTTGCGATAAGAGAATGAGCTCGGAGATCAAGCGGCGAGTTTGGGGGTGGAATGTCATTGGAGATGAGGTACGCAAGTGATGTTTCATTTAGCTCTTTCAATGTCTCATTGAAGGAAGCCGGCAGAGATTCTCGAGTAGCATCATGATCAATGGTACCTGTGGGTTCTTCAGCTTCCTCAACGCTTTCCTTGATGCTTAATTTTTGCAGCAGCTTTGCAACAGTGCATACTGGTGTGGTGGGTGGAACTGGGAGGTGACTTTCGCAAGACGTGGTTCGGCTCGGAGCAAAGGCCTCTTCAGGAAGAATGTTTGGGTTGAATGGACATACACCAGTCTTTCTGAATGCCGCCTTGATATTCATGGGCGTGAGAGCACGGAGGTGAGCTTTCCATAGACTGTCAGAAAGTTCCTCTTATCAACCTTCTCCCCTCTCTCCCTTTCCCAGGTATCCCTTTCATCGCTCCAGTATAGCTTCAGTGGACTGAAGATGACCACATCAAGTCCTTGGTATACATGTGTTGTGTGAGATGGGTAGCAAAGGACACAGATATTGTGAGTGCGTGCGTATTGCAGAAACCCCCTGGTGTAATGACTATTGTGTCCGTCAACCAGTAAGAGGTGACGACGGCCATTTGCCTTCCTTGACGTTTGGCGATCAAAATCCTTGATCCATTCAATGCCAATTTCTCCATCGGTCCAGCCTTTTTTAGAGTAGCCCAGACTATCAATGCTATTAATATATGTAGGAGGATCATGTATTCATTTGTTACTCACGATGCATTGGTGGGATTGTCCTGCTGCCATTTGACTTGGTATGCTTGTCCCTTGAAGATCACGGCTGGTGCAGTCGAAGTTCCATCAGCGCAAATAGTTACGAGAACAGTGGTATTCTCCCGACTGCCATCTCGCTGCTGATATTGACATCCACTTTTCTGTCCACCAATCACTCTCTCTCTCTGTCCACCTGATGGCTGAATGCCAACCTCGTCGACTGCAAATATGCAGTCCTCATCAACTCCTCCCAACTCCTCTCCCAGCAATTCGAACCATGCATCATTGTTTGCATGGTTCACAGCACATCCCCACTTGTTTTCAAGTGGCGTTGACCATGCCATCTTCAAGCGGTCGGAATGCTTTTCAATGAAGCGCTGTGTGAACTGTTTTCCAACACCGGGAAATTCAGGACCAAGCCATGCTCGTAATACTTCATTGATGTGTTCCTTTAGATGTCGGTGGCTGAGAGGGAAGCCTTCAGAGGCTACAGCCAGAACAAAATCAATGATATTGTCGGCTTCAGCAGGAAAAAGATGGCTCTTCATTGTGTTTGATTGTGCCTTGGTTTTGCCACCATTGGCCAGGTGAATAAGAGTGCTATAAGAAAGCGAGATCTTCTTTCCAGTCTCCCTCTGATATAAAGCCTCGAAATCTTTGCAGATTTTTCTTGCACCTTTCCGAGGAGCACCAGGTAGTTTGGTAAGCTCATTCTTGTAAGCAATGACTGCCTTTTCCATTAGCTGGTCATGGCATTTGCGAGCAATCTGGCACTTTTTCGAGTTCGATTTAGCATGTCCAGGCATAGTGAAAATTTGGGCAAGAGGAAAAATAAAATTTGGAGGCAACGGGGAAATAATGGGTGCATTGGACTGTCAGATTGTCCATCAAAGGCAATGGCTTGACAGAACTGCATGTTTATTTATGCCCTAGACTCCTCAGATAATGGCCGTCTGGTCTCAAACTTGTTATACAGGTTCTTCAGAAGGTCATCAACATTGTTGAGGCTTCTGTGGGTGATTACAACAAGATGGAGGACAGATGTTGCCATGTCAGAATTTGAGTTCATGAGAAAATAGATATTTTTAGAATGGATGTCCCAATTTCTCGGAATATTATTCATGTCATGTATAAAGAATCACTGCAGAACATGAAGATACAATACACATCAGCAATATAATACAAGTTGACGATGAAGGATGAACAGAGGGAGAGCAAGAGGCTAAATGTTTCACTGAACCATGGTGTTGCAATGACCGGTAAATAACTGTATGCCCGATGATAGAGAATCTTAGACAAACAAGATATACTTAGTACAAATTCGACGTGGACTCGATGTATGTCCTTAAAGCGTCATGGGTATTATTGCATCACTTCGCTGAATACCCACTACCCTTCTTTCGGCTTCTTTGATACCCGACATTAATTGGCCAACTGTATTTCAGGTGGTGTATTTTGGTCACCTTCTCAAGGTCCATATCTTGTGAAGAATAGGAATCATCCCCATATCCGTCGAACGACGCCAGGCCGTGCGCTGACAAAGCAAGGTCCAAAGGTTGCAGGTGGTGTGGACCGGACATTCCCACGCCATCAACGCGATTTCTCGTCGGGCCGGAGAGGTCGTAACGTTCTCGATGGTACGGGGAATTGAAAATTGAACACGGCTATAGGCGTACTAACAAATGCGATGCCGTGGAACCAAACGCCGGTATACCTGCGAGGATCAAACACCATATATCAACAAAACTACAGGCCAGAGCGTGGGGTCCCTAGCAGAGTCGATATTTTTCAGGATATGTGGGCGGTGATGTAGGCGTGCATGGAAAGCCAGTTAGCACGTCGCCACGTGAGTACATGCTACAGCCAGGACACCCATCACGCGTAAGTCGCCTCTGCTATGATGGATTCTTCGCTTTGCTTCTCAATACCCCTGGCGACGTTTCTTCACATCGTTTCTCTTCCCAAGGACGTGATCCTGCAAATAAGCATCATGATCCTACGCAAGAGCATAAGAAGCATTTCAGGATGGAAATACGCGAGAGCAGTGTCGACGCTCGTGTAAACGAAGGAGTCGTGGGAAAAATCAGGGTCTTCCAATTCCGAACCCGGACGTCGGGCCGACTTCTGATTCCCGCATCCAACCTCATCCAACACGAAGCCATCGTTTATCTTCACAGCCGTTGACTCATTGTCTGTACTGGCAGTAATATCTCTACTTGGCCAATGGCAAGGTTGTAAGGTACCCAATATCCATTTCCAGAAATCGCCACCTTACTAAGATCGTTTGAAGGATGGAAACTGTTGGTCTCGTACGTATCATCACTGAGTTTACGCCATGCCGATGCACTGTATTATACTGATTTAGACTGCAACTCGATGACCGACATGCACCTTATGAAGCCAACTGCGATAAGACGTGACTATATATCCATTCACAGAAACTGTCCTCCTGACGACTCAGTGACAAGACTAAATAGGAGTCATATGGTTCAAAACAATCCACTGTCTAGCCAGACGACAGGTGAAGCGGTAATTTAATGCATGCCGCGAGAACTGAAAAATGAAGTGAAGAGTATCCCAGCTACAGTCACAGCGATAAAATAAGGTACTGATTGCAGCAGTTTTTTTGGGATACGGATCACAAAATCTCCCTCCTCGTGAGGCTGGTTCTTCAACAGGCACATCTGCATGGCGTCCAAAAGGCAATTACCGGTCACATCGATCTACAGTAGGGCATCATGAGCCACGTCACGAAACACTCGGAAGTGAAACCATACCACAAGGTCCATCTTCAGGTCCTCGACATGCTTCCTATAAGCCTGGATGGTATCTTGGAATTCATCGATATTGAAGACGTCTTCGAGGCCACGGTGCTTACGCTTAGGGTCCTGCAAATGTTCAGGCACGGCTTGGAGATACCTGTAATCGGACCATTGAGTAGCTTTTCAGGAAGAATAGTCGACAAAAGGGGCAACCCACACTTCTATTTCCCCACAAATGCCCATAAAATAGGCAGCTCCCAGCTCCCCTTGCATACGAACGAGGGTATCGATGACGATGATCGTGTTTGCAATATTCTCACAGAGCTCCTTTGTACTCTCCTTATTCTCGCCTTTTTTCTATAGAACACATAAGCGGCAACGTCCATAGGGCTAAGAATGGTGAAACGAACCTCAAGTAGTTTGAAGATGACTACGGCTACCTTAGCCACATTTTCGAGGTACGGTGCACCGGAAGCTTCAGCGATGTCGGCGACCTTGAGACAGATGTTCAGTGCGGGCATGGTAGTAGTTGGTAAGACTTGGGCTGTAAAGGGAGACGCGGAAGCGCGCTCCACTCGCAGAATCACAGAGCGGTGGTATTGCGACAAGGAGCTGTAGGATCTGATCAGAAGTCTACAGGAGGCGGTGAGGACGGAAACTTACGAAAAACAACATCCCCTGCCACGTGGATATGAACTTGCAGACGTCTGCAAGGCGAATAACGATTTACCACGTACGGAAGTACAATCGTTTTGCGCTTCGAGGCCGTCGCCATAATGTCGGAAAGGCTAGGTACTCCAGATGGCATAAAACCGTTCACGAATAGTGTACGCATGACGAAGGAGTACTTTGAAAAACAAAACATGTCTAGTAAAAATTCGAGGATGAGAACAGAGGGAGTCGCACTCAATGTATATCCCCAGAGTGTCATAGAATGGTATTGCAGCATCTTTACTGAATACCCGCTACCTCGCCCGCCTACGTTGATGCCCAACATTAATTAGCTAACAGTATTCCAGGTGATGTTTCCTGGCCAACCGTCTCACGTCAAGAAGGGTTATCATCTCCGTATCCGTCGAATGACGCCGAATGCCGAAGGTCTAGCGAAGACCAAATAAGGTTCAGAGGATGCAGGCGTCGTTTTGGTACGGCTTGGGTCTTCTGACGATAGTGTCCAATGAGCGATGAGACGAAAGTAGACGGGTCCAATGAGATAAAGACACGAGACTGAGAAGTACGCATGGATGCCAGCCCAGGGCCCATGCGCGCCTGTTAACAAAATCAAATTATGATAAATCGGCAATAAGTAGTTAACGCACGGATGGTGGAATAACTCCGCTCGCGCTCAGCTTGGGTCCCTCGCCTGGCTCAGATGGCACGTCCATCAAGGAACTAGAGGGAATGCAGTGGCCTTTGTAGCTGGCTCTCGCTCTTTCAATGTAATCTCGGCCGTAGGTGTATCGTGGCGACTGGATCATGGGCGCACGATGGGGTGTCGGTGAAACAGTCGCCGGAGGAGGAAGTGAGTAAGTGACAAAGTGATATATAAAATCCTAAAGTTCCCACGCCATCAACGCGAGTTTCCGTCGGGCCGGACAGACCGTTCTTCCTATCTCGAGTCTCGACCTCGTAATGGTCTGACTCTTTCAACGATCGTTTTCTGCGTGATATTTTACGAACCCCTGGTAATTTTTTATTCTCGTGAATGTGCCATTCTCTTAAAACTGACTCTGTACATCACGTTAGCAATAAGGAACGATAGGTTTTCGGTGCTGCGGCAAATACCACTATCGCGATAGTCCTCTATTCCGATTCGCTAACTTTGTCTTTCCTCTGTCTTGCCCTTTCGATCATGTCGATCTGCTTGTCCTAAAACTTAGCCCTTCATGGCTTCACCAGAAACTATCCCATCAAATGACTGCCATTATAAAAAATAGCGTCACATCCCATATCTCTTGTTGTCCCGTTCAAGTTCTCGTTACCATGTTCCGTAATGTACCAGATGGAGAGATCCCAGTCATCTTTTTACGATACAAGCTCAGCACTGAGCATTTATGCCTCTTTCTTAATGTCACGATTCAACAGAGTTTTGACGAACAAAAGACTTGGCTTGTGTAGTTATCCTCTTTACACCAATAAGCTTCTGCGTGCACTCTTTATTGCGTCTTTCCCTGTTAGTATCCATCATGATTGTGGTTTTCGGTTAGATAATCTCACTCTACAGCACCTCTTCTTGATACCACAGCATCTCGAGCATCACGCACTTGCGACTTGCCTGCATCGCCCTCTACAGCATAAGTCTTACCAACAACCACCATGCCCGACCTCAACGCCTGTCTCCAAGTCACTCGCCTCGCTGAAGCCTCTGGAATTCCCTATATCGAAAAGCTGGCCCAGGTTACCGTGGCCATAATGGAGCTCCTAGAGGTTGGTACACCAGTACTACAACTGCCGACTTAGAATTTAACTCTTACATCCCTATAGCAAGGGGGCAAGAACCAGAAGGACGTGAAAGCTTTATGCGAGAGCATTGCTAACACCGTTGTTGTTATCAACACTGTGGTTAGTATGAATGAAGAAATGGGAGCGACGTTCTTCAAGGACATCTGTGTAGAGATGGAAGAGTAAGTCGTTGTACTATATATCTTTCGTTCTTGGTAAACAATAGACCTATAGGTACCTGACAAGCTTAGCCCAAGACTTGAAGGCTGAACTTGAACGCAAACATCGCGGCGTCAAGGGGTTCTTTAGGACGAAAGAGCTCCAAGAAACCATTCAAGATTTCAGAATCCGCGTCAACGATCTGAGGACAGACTTTTCGGTAATCTCTCACTCTGTTTTTTTGCGGAAGGTGTTCTAACGATGGCATTCTGTAGATTCACTGTCTATTGATGCTTGTCGAGCTTCAGCTCACTCGAAGAAATAAGACGCGTCTCATGGCCGAGATCCAGAACAAGGAAGACACAGCTCCAAATGGAGAATTCGTGATACGCATTGCCACTAAGCATGCAGTGCTCTTTTTTTTTTTCACCTTTAGTTGACTTGTTCTTGGAACACCGCAATCGAAATGCCGCGCAATGTATAGTGCTGTAGAGTAGCTGTAGAAGAGATTATTCTAGCTGGCACTTGTATCGTTTCGGAACATAAACAGCTCTTCTACAGCCATCTACCCACCCTAGATCCCACATAAACTGTGCAGACTATACAACACGATCAACAACGCACTCTAGTGAATACATGTTAACATTACACGGTATCAACTTAAGGTCCTAGCGCCTAAGAATAATATAACATATTTATGGATGATGCGTTGAGGACCGAGGTGAGCCAGTGGACCGTTCGATATCACTTCCAGAGCGTCTGAAAGGCGGGGTAAAGACATCCAAAGTTCTTTTGGTCTTCCCTCACGGCTACAGCCTGGGCCAATTGTCATACATTGTCGAAACGCAGTTCTGATCGGAATATACGAAGAATATAAGATAATTGTCGAAGACAAAAAACCAATAACTCTCAAAAAGCTAATGTGCCTTAGAGGAGTACAAACATGTGACTAGGAACTAACTATAGGAAGGGAGGGTAGCTCTAGGCCGTGATTACCGCTGTACAGAGTGCGGTATCCAGACACGAGTCATGTAATTCAAAATTGCGCATAATATATGACGATCAGATGACCTGTTCTGTGGGGGAACCAAGTATAGGATGTTATCCTGTTGCACCAGATGTCTGCTATAAGTCTGGTCGATATATCACAACAATTCCAGCCGCAAATGAAGACACCTCAAAGTCCTTTCCTTGAGAGTGGCAAACTTTCAGTGGAAGAAGACGAGAAATGCAGGTGTCGATATTCGAAACCGCCGAAATATTACTATTACTTCAGATGGATATTGTCATCGCTCCAAAGAGGACTGGGCAAAGGTACCTGACTGCCCGGCTGGGCTTGAGTCGGCTCTGGTCGGCCCTGGGCTCCATCCCGAACATCACTAGAGGCAAGCTCACATTGTCCCTGACTCTACGCTATCAATAGAAAAGGGGAGAGAACAAAGCTGGCCTCGGCAAGAACATCACTAATGTTGTTGTGATCTAAACCCTTCGGGGAGGCTAGGATCAGCCTATTTCCGGTACATGGGCACAAAGATGAAAGGTTCGTCACCACTCTCAAGGGCTGTATTTCCTCCACAGCTCATGCTCATCCAACACATCCTGCGCACATCGTCCGCGAGCTTAAAGACTTTCAGGGGAAAATATCGTGGACTCAGAGCCTTCCTTAATATCAACAGTTCAAGAAATCTCAGGGTACAAGAAATGCGGCGATGACTTGAAAGTAACGCGTACCTCGGTTTGCGAAGGTAATGATCTGACACCTTGCATGCTGTAGATCCACATACAGGGTACAGTATGTTGATGCCTATTGAGATCCACCGCATCTTTGCCGAGATGTGAAACATGAAGGCAACAGCAACCAAAGAAGGATCAGTGGATTCAGGATCTGGGTACCCCTGTACTCGAATTCATAGGACGGATGGCATGTGATGAGTGGTAACAAGAAGCCGTCTCTATTACTTATTCGGAGAACTTGTATCTGTAATTATTACAAGTGAACCGATAACCCACAAATAATTGGGAGTCAGAGGCCGAGCTTCCGAGCTGGCAGTCAAGCAGTAAGTAAGTATTTTAAGAAGGCGCGACGAAAAATGCTCCCGAGTTCGCGATCAAGCTGGAATAAAGCCAAGTGTCCCTCTTCACTGACAAACGACAGTACCAATGGTTAGAAAGTAATCGTGTCGGAATATGGCAATCCGGCATCGTGCCGATCTTGCTTATTACGGAAGAAGAATGAAGAAAAGCGTGGAAAGTTCTAGTAAACAGTCTTTTAGTATAAAAGTAGGCACTGCAGTGTAAATCGTCATGCGTTTGCAGAGCTCAGCCAAGCGCAATACTATTGGCTGCACATCGCATCAGGGGGGGGGGGTTCTTCACGAACATGAAACACAGGGACATTCAGTTAAAAAAAAAAAAGGGCAGTAATTGCAACAGGCTTCTTTGGGATCCGGAAAACAAACTCATCCGAGTGACACCCAACAGCCTGAGGCATCGTATTCAGCCAAAGGCAGTGCATCTGCGTGACTTTCAAATTGCAGTTACCCATTGAATGGATCTACAGCAGGACGTGAGATGCTGGTCGGAAATATGCAAGCAGAAATATTACCAGAAAGTCTGTCTTCAAATCATCTACGCGCCTCCTATAAGACTGGATGGCGTCCCTGAAATCGTCGACGCAGAAGACACCTCTAAGCCCACGGTGCTTGACCTTAAAGTCCTTAATATCTTGTGCCATGCGTTGGAGATACCTGTGCCAGATGATGTGTACCTGTTGAAGGAAAACAGACAACAGAAACAAAACTTACGTTTCCATCTCCCCACAGATATCGATATAACATGAAGTGTCCTGATCTCCATGCATACGGACGAGAGTGTCGATGACGACAATCGTGTCTGCGATGCTCTCACAGAGCTCCTTAGCTTCCTTCTTATTCTTTCCCTTTTGCTGTAGGACACAGAGTGAGCAACAAAGTTCATACCGCAAAAAGTATGGTTAAACGAACTTTGAGGAGCTCGAATACGACTACGGCGACCTTTGCCACATTCTCGAGGTATGGTACGCTGGAAGCTTCAGCGATATTGGCGACTTTAAGACAGGCGTTGAGTGGAGACATGGTGGTTGGCGGTAAGAGACTTGAGCTGTAGAACGTGAGGCAGAAGCCAGCGTCAAACTCGCAGTGCTGTGGGCGTCAATGAACTTTGCTGCAATATCTGATAAGATAACTGAAGAATGCGAACCCCTAGGTGGTCAGCTTCCGTTCATTTTGGAACCGATTTATGCATAGTGCCCTTAGTAACCAAGATCTGCCACTATTTGGTCTTTGGCTCCCGTTGAACCAGCGCCATTTAATAAAAGAAATAGTAAAAACGCTATGCAGGCGGCAGTTGATATCTGCTATACCGCACTTTCAACAAGTCGGATACATAGCGTTCCCCAAAATAATTTCAACCCCGGAAACGTAGGAGGAAAGAAAGAAACAGCGGTCTGAGGATTGTTACACGCGCTCACGGGGTCCGGCCTCCTGACTCCCGAAGCGAGGGCTTGGTTTCATATAGAGCAGCCGTGGCGAATCTGGCTATCTGGCGGGACGACTGCTCCTGCCTCCAGATATAGAACACATGCGTCTGAACACGTATCCTAGATGGTCTATCTGAGCACAATACTCTGGGAGGGCATGGTTGAGCGTCGCAGGGACGTCGCTTCGAAGCAGTTGGACCTTGCTTATCGCCATATGTGGACGGTATCTCGAGGTTCCAGCGAGAACATGATAATCTCGACAGGGATAGTAGGTAGTACGTATATTATCAGGCTTTGCAACACTCTCGTTCGCAGGGCAGGGAAGATAGAGCGGATGTAATATATTGGAGATGGAATAGATACTACTGGATGGCGTCTATCGTAATCGCGTTCAGGGACGTCATAACGAAGCAATACTCACCTTTCGTAAATGTAGAAATCCGTCCGGCGTTATCATCAGGGTCAACAAAGGCAGCGGGAGAGAGAACCCAGTTCCTTCGACACCAAGCGAGCATGCTTAGAAGTATACCCTTAGCGAGAGACATGAGAATATTGAGTTGCCCTAACCTTGGTTTTACACTATTTCCGGAAGCACCGCCAGAGATTTCACCAGCCTCTGGTGTCAATCCTACGCGATGAGTCGACACCCCAGACTTTTCTCCGTCCAACAAGCATCCATATCTGGCCGCTCTTCTATCACTGCGCGTCTCATACCCACACAGTCGCCAAGTAGGGATTTACCACAGCGTCGACGATTTGAACAAGTTGATCGAGGACGGCACCACGCCCGCGAATGGGAATGGGAAAAACTTTGCTATCTGGTCCGAAATGTGAAAGAGTTCAAGGCACACGACATGGTGGACCGTCGCATGGCTGACGGGGACGGAACAGCGTGGTGACGAGCGACAGCTGGTGCGTCGAAGTCAGGATGATCCATAGCTGCAAGGTCTTGTGATGCCATCGGAGGTAATGAAGGAAGACGCCACTGCCAACCTAGTAGCAATGCAGGGCGGGTAGGTGTAGGATATCGCTGCCGCCTGCTTGCTCCAGGTAATCCGAGTCGCCTCGATGTGAACATACACTGTCGCTGGTGAGATACGGAAGGGTTATCCATGGAACTGAATGCTACGTGAATTGAATTGAGCTTTATGAATGAACAAGACAACGCACCGAAACGTAAGCATCACCAGCTGAGCCGAAATGTCAAGGGTTCGGATCTTCGAATCCAATGTCGGACAAGGGACGTGAATGTTGGTCCTTGCTAGCATCCTGTTATTGGGCTTCGAGCAGGATATTGATCAGCCCGACGAGCTGTCCAACGCATCAGGAAACGGAAGAAAATGAGGCGACAGATCACGTACCTTTTCGTCTTCAAATAGCCTCATACAACGGCCACGCCTACTCCAGACGAGTCGCAGTTTGTTGTTCTACAGATTTAGTCCACGTGAGTTTCTTTCCTTCGATGAGCATATGGGGAGAACCGCTAGATGTCATGAGCGATGTAGGGGAGATACACCGAAGGCCTTACCAAGGGAATATGACGTTAATAGCACCACCGAGTTGCAGGATCCGAGAATAGCGGTGAAAAGTCCTGCTGGATATTCCGGGATGAACTTGACCAATCAAAATCAGCAGGGAAAAGAAGGGCCTACCTTTCCCGCCATTATCACCCCGCCCCCGAGCCACCTCTTCGCCTCACGTCCCTTCCAAGACTGACCCTCATGCCACAAATAAACAGATAAGAGTCCAATACAAACGCATATAACAACGGTCCAGAATAGATAAAGCCAGACATCGAGTCGATTATTGACGGTCGCGGTCAGAAGAAAAGGAGGCGTGAGAAACTATCGGACACGTCCTCTGAATTTCACATCCGGACTTCGGGCTGACTGCTGTTGACGCGAACCGTGTGGGTCATTCGGTGTTGCCTCCCTGAAATGCACATTGATATGCTGTCCATGAAGTTTAAAGTCCTATGGTAACAATGCGACATATGTCTATTTTGCAATGCAAAGACGAGGAACGGGGTAATGGCGCGCGCGAGCTGCGTACTCCCCAAGCTATGGTGTAACATCGTCCTCGGTAAGCATCGACCTCCACGAGGAGAGATGTATTGGTTTGTCTTCTCACATTCTACAGCATCTAATCACATTGCTGTTGCCGTGTGCTAGGCGCGCGGTTCTATATAGCAGTCTACAGCACATCTCTCTTTCTCAGAAACCACGACTATGCCCGCTCTCAACGTCTGTCTCCAAGTCGCCAACATCGCTGAAGGTTCTGGAATACCCTACCTCGAAAGGCTAGCCAAAGCCGCCGTAACTATCTTTGAACTGCTTGAGGTTCGTTTACCGGCTTCTTCGTCCAATTGATTTCTCTGACCTTGGGCCGCCTGTAGAAAAAGGGAAAAAACAAGAATGCTGCAAAGGAGCTCTCTGAGAGCATCGCGAACACAATTGTCGTTATCGATACCATCGTCCGTATGCATAGAGAGCGTGCGGGTCCATATTTTGAGGACATTTGCGGTGCAATGACAGGGTGAGTTGCTTTTTTCAGTGCTGTATGTCCTCCACAGCTCATGATGATGTGACAGATACCTCGATGGTATAGCCAAAGATCTGAAAGATGGGCAGCGGAAGCACCGCGGAATCAAGAGCATATTCAATGTCGATGAGTGCAGAGACGCTATTCAAGTTTATAGGAAACGAGTGGACGACTTGAAAGTGGATTTCTTGGTATGTTATTTTTCGATTTCCAAGGGCGATGGGATGACGTATTACATTGTAGATCCATTTAACGGGAGACTGCTTTGCGGAGATTATCCAGGTTCACAGCATTGTGCAGGTACTGAAGGATAGCGCTGAGATGCCGACGAGGGATTTGGAAAATGTATCCGAGAAGATCTCGATCCACAACATGATCCAGATTGCTGGATGCACCGCTTTTTTTTTTTAGCTAGATGAAAAATCAAATACCCAAAATACCTTCATGTCGGAATGCCGGGTATGCCTATTTGTTAGTTGCTATACGGGTCGATCAGGTGGCTGGGTGAACCATACCTATTTATAAAACGCAGCTATATATACACGCTTGAACACGCGTTCATAGACACCGTCTTCTACCCGATCGGACACTGTCACTTACTAGGAGACATATACCAGCACCTCGTACTGTGTCGCACACTCTGATGCGCCGTCTCAAAGAAAATATGTGGCCACGTGGGTGCATTGAGGTGATAGAGAACAATCAGGAACACGACATCAAGTCATGAAATGTTCTTCCGAGCGATACAGTCAAGGCTTTCGATGTTTAGCAGACGGTACATATACATAACCTTCGAATGCAAGCCCCGATCTAGAGCAAAGTAACAGATACTGAGTGAAACATTGGAAGTGGAAGTGTTACCACAGAGTCCATCTTCAAGTCCTGCGCACTCCCAGGGAGCATGAATATCATCTCGGGACTCGTCGATGCTGAAGACGCCTGTGATGTCACAGCGTTTGCACATAATCTCATGCCTTGGGCCATTCCTTTAAGGTACCTGTGATTAAACAATTAGCCGCGGAGACGCGATAGACTGGAGCCAACCGTAGACATAACCTACCCATTCATTCAATTCGTCTCCTCGCATAGGTCCATAACACATGAGCTCTGCATACAAATGAGGGTACGGTGACGGCGTTCCCTCGCACCTCCCTTGTTCCTTCCCCTTCACTATAAGTAAAATAGGGAACCGAGCTTCCAAAGAAACACCGAGTCATCCTCGGCTTTCTCTAACGAGCAAGTCTTAATCCTCGTAACGGGATGCGTCAGTTCACTTTAAATCCTTCAGTACTATCACCATTTCATTTTTATGCTGTAGATCTTGCACCGCGCGACCACCTCGAATCAATAGCAAATGATATTAATGTTACGTTTTAACTCCCGCATTTAGTCCCCAGAAGGCACTGAATAGCCACGCATGGACGTGTTTAGGGGTACCGACAACTGTGACCGGATTGTTCCGAAGGCATTCGGAGCTTTCGGCCGCAAGTCAACTTTTGGCCACTGCTACCTCCGTTTAACTCTTTCTTTTCTCCCTGGTATCGTGTAGTCAATGGACCTATCTTGTCAAAGATCTAGCTAAGTTTATCATCCAACTTTTTGTGCCATCATTCAACTGTCGTTCTGTTCCTGGCCATTACAGCTAACTCGCAGCGTGCATTCTTCGCTCCTTGGAGGAGATATGGGTCGATTTCCTTGACACAGCGCAAGATGGGGGCGAGCGCTTATTGCATTCATTATGAGTGGGCGACCCGTGGCACTGGTCCGCAGGGGAATTGTGGAAAGGGAAAAGTTCGTCCCGTTATTGCGCTTCCGATATTTTTTATATCCTGACAGCGCAGTTCTAATTTAGTTGAATGAGATATTAATCCTCCCGACCATTCTATTACCACTAATGGCTTCTGCGTTCAAAGCCTGTATTTCCTTGGATTGTAACTGCTTCTCCCACAGCAGTGTTACGTCAAAAAAAGGGAAAGCGATGCCAATATCATGAATTGGGGACGACCACCAACTGTATCAATAACTACTTACCAAAATGACCTATCTTTTTTCCATTCGATTACTCTTGACGCCACAGATCATGTTCGTGCTTGAATGGATTTGATACCCGGAACACAGTCCCATCAGGATTCCATAATGTCGTCATTACTTCCGTCGTGATCCATGGTTCCTTCCTTTGTCGTCTGTTTTTGGAAACACGGTCATACCAGACAAAGCATCCCATTTTCCTGCTGCACCCTGACAGGTTGTCCTTGCCCTAGCCCTTTCCTGAGTTTTCTTCGACACGACCATTCATGTCGGACTTGCATTTTCCCTGGTGCCTTATCGTTCAATCCATATCGACCACGGGGCCCGCAGCGTACTGCGTTAATTCGCTAACTCGGGTCCATATCCTATTTCGAACTATTTTTTCGAGAGACTTCGAGCAGCGCACCGAAGAACTAAATTTGATGTACCACACTACCTCCGCGCTACCTTTTCTTTGACCTACGAGCGAGCGACTCGACTATCGCAGTACCATGAACTCCTCAACCGGTATGGCTTCACGCTTCGAGTATAGCAGCTCGCACATCCCTATCATCAAACCGTGCTGTGATCCCTTCACTCCATGCGACTTCACAGAATACGAATTCATGGCACGTACCTACCTCCAGAGCAAGGAATCTCTTCTTCCTTCGAAACACGTCGCATCTTTGTCACTCGGCTTCAAGGATCCACTCGTACGAGACTGGTTCATGGCCGACATGACCCGTCTTTGCTCGTTGACGCTCACAGACTTCCTGTCTGAATTACGGGCAGCGTTTCTTCCCAGGGACTGGGATCGGAAGATGAGGGATTCTATTTTGTCGACATACCAAGGAGTCGACGAACCCGCCATCGTATGGATAACGCGTCTTCGGTCCAAGAACACCTTCATCCGGAATACGCCTCATCATCTTAGCAATCACGAGCTCCTTGCCCACTTCAAATCACACCTTAATAACCATCTCTCTTCCATACACAGACGCGATGCGGATGCTCCGAGGGAGGATGACCTCATGCAGTGGATCCTTTTAATCAGATGTCTCGATGAAACGGCTGATGATGCTGATCGCGATTCAGAGAGTGATGTGACGGCTACCACGCCTGTATCCGCCGTACCAACTGATCCACGTTTGCGGAAACGGGATCAAAGTGTATCACCAAAACGCGCAACGACGACCACTCCTCCTCCTCCTCCCTCACCCGTCTCTCGGACGAATGGCGTGCCCAAATCCCCGTGCATTTCCCCGCTTTCGCCGCCGCCGCCACTCTCATCGCCCCGGCCTCTCCATCTCAGGGTCCAGAGCCATTCATTACCAGACCGACCCAAGTTTGATCCGTATCCGAGTATCCCATCGCTTACAAATGAGCAGAGACACTTTTTGCGGAGTCGACAGGGATGCTTTCGGTGTAGAAGGATAGGTGTTCGACATGCAGGAGGAGAGTGCCTTTATGGGGAACCGAACCCCGCGAATTACCGTGGAATTATGCTCCCAGATGGTGTAGGCCTCGTGAGGGACGCACCTAAACATCATCTTTCAGAAGGCGGGCCTTCGATGCTTGATGATTCGGATTATGCTCCCGGCGATCGAAGGAGGAAGTACGAGAGAGGGTAATCAAATATTCGATACTTTTTGGTGAGGACAACCGGTCACTATTACAGCTTCATTCCATCTGATCTCCATATTTTGTCCAGAATTCAACGCTGTTATCGTACAGCACACCATCTTTATTGGTTAAACGTGCCAAAACGGAAACATCATATCCCTCTGCACGCCTCTGGGACTGGCAGGATATTAGCGAGCTAATTACTTCATATTATTTCCTGCGTTGTTGTACTGTAATAAAGGCTTGCGATGTTGTCATGGATTATGAGGGCAATCGGACATAGGTCAACTTCGAAGTGAATCTCCAGAATCGCATGGATGCCTATCATATGGGACGAAGATGAGAAAGTACAGGTGTAAGATGCGTGAACCGGGGAAACGAGACTTTGATACCAGCTATGGTATTAGTTACTTATCGAATATCAGCATTTCTTACATGTATAACATATTACACCTCAGCGATAATGTAAACGAAGGATAAAAAGGTTACTGCAGCCGTCTAAATCAAACTCTTCCATTTACCTATACTCATCAATAATGATCTGTCGACTTCCTTAACAAACCTAATAGATGTTTCAAGTTTCGATGTCTTCGTCTCATATGCACATGGTGAGGTCCGGTACTGTGATGCCTATTCTCCTTTGTCCCCTGGGATTGGTTTGGGAACCACTTCAATTTCGCTCTTCTGAAGAGATGGCATAATGATGCATCTTGTTATGGGGCAGGGTTCTGGGAGAGGTAGACCCGTGCAATATGTCTGTTACGATGGTCTTTAGTATCTGCTCTAATGCGAGAGGGGATCAACACCTACAGCCATAGACCAAGCGACAATGATAGAAGCAGCGAAGAGGTTCATTCTCCGGGAATGAGTCTCGTGCTCTGGGCTCAGATATTTGTGGTTGTTAATCTGGTCGAGTTCTCTCTTATACTTTTTGGACCCATGTTCCAACTGTAGAACGCTCTCATTTGCATAGACACCTGGGTTTATGATTGTGGACTCCCATGGAAACCTGAGTAAACCAAAGGTTCAAGAAGTTTACTCACATAGTACGGTAAAGGTGTCATTGGATGCTATTTTTAGCCAAAGGAGTCATGACAGTGGTATCATGCTCTGTGGTAATAGCACGAGTGCAACAGATACATGTGTAATGGGCGGACGTTACACACTGGGCGAATTTATGAAGATGGCAGTGCAGGAAGTAGGACTAGGTGCTATTCGATCATATGGTGCCACAACCTCTGTCTACCATAGTAGTATCGATAACTAATCCTCTCCGTGAACATCACCATGTCGGCACAATATCCATATCCAATGAATTGTGTTGCAACGACACTGCTTTCCTCGCGATTCGAGGATCGTTATATTTTTATTATCACGTTAACTATTATACAAATGATGGTAATTCCACCGCAATGTACGTACATTCCTCAAGTTATAAAACGCACACGTTCTTCCCGGAATAACCAGACTGACAGATAATTTCCTCTCCCCGGACGCGAGTTACAGGTAACCGCTAGAGACCACACCATGTCTCAAACCAGCCCCGACTTTGCGTCCATCCAGGTAATTGCGACGCAGGTGTCCGATTCCTGGTTTAACGGTGTTCTCATCGAGTCCCTAATCCACGGTAAGATTTGTACTATTCACACCCTTGGCCTAGCCAGTACTTACCGTGCATGATGTAGGAATGTACACGACGTTGCTCTCCATCGTACTGTGGCGAATGGGTACGTCGTTAACATTTTCTTATAGCATCTAAGCTGAAATATATGCACTTTAGTGTTGAGTAACACCGTCCATAGAGGGCAGACAAAGGTCCTTGCTGGGATCTCGATGTTCATGTATATCATGGCTACAATGCACATCTCTGTGCGGTGGTTCTACGCCAGGCGGGCTTTCATCACGAACGGAGAGACGGAGGAAACGAGGTTCTCTGCCCTCACAGACTCGCTTGTTGCTGGTGGTCCGTTATGGGTTCCAATTATCAGTAGCGGAGGAACTGGAGGATCGTCGTCCTTCCTTCCATATGCACACTATGTGGAACAGGTGAGTCACTACACTTTAACTCGGGTAAACTCTCGTCATTCACGAGTCGCAGTATTCGATATCTGCTTCCTCATCCAGGAGCTGACGCCTTTGACCGATCCGCAAGGAAAGCCTGTGACCCCCTGGGGGAGTAATGCCATAAACTGGGGAGTAGCGTATTATAGTATGACGCTCTCCACGACGGTCATCTGTACGACTCTGATTGTATTCCAGCTAACCCAGGCGAGTAGAGCTGGGAATTTCCTACGGTTTGCGCCGAATCCGTACCACAAAGTCATGGAAGTTATGGTAGAATCTGCTGCATTATACGTCATTGCATTGGCAGTATACATCCCATTTATCACGACGAATAGTCCGTATAGCAATTATCCACAAGTGATTCTGACTTCTATTACTGTGCGTTGGGTATTTCTTTCGTTAAGAAGGGAAGACTGATTGGGATTTGGTGTAGGGCATCGCACCGACTTTGATACTTCTTCAGGTTGCATCTAGGAGCCCAGGTCTGCGCTCGCCATGCAATTGTCTGTATTCGCAGCCATTACAGAGACTATCGAAGGCGGATACAGAAGATAGTGTCACATCTGTGGAGAAGGATGATGTGACGTTCATTACTCGGGCAAGAAGTGTTTGAAGTCATACAACGATCATGCCGATCCCGAAGATCATATTACGTTCGCTGTAGTAAAAGAAAAGGGGCGCGGTTACTCTCTATACTCCGTACCCATGACAACAAGTCAACCGATTGATGAATAGAGATTGCTCAAAGGTGCAGTTTACAAGATGAGGCTGTGCATCTATGCTGCCATTGTCGACGAAGAGAGAGCCTCAGAGTATTGGCGTATCCCTGTTCTTGGAGATGTTACTTGTGGTAAATTATTACAAGGGGGCCGGAGAATGAGTGGAAGTAATACGCAAGGGCTCCATTCCTTGTATCCGACTGACCGTAAAGGTACTGTAAAATCCTCCATGAATTTGAATACTCAAAGTGGCAGGAAAAATGAAGATACGTTTCCCGCTTCACTGGCACGATTTTGCTGCCGACCCGGATAAGGGGGAATCTAGCGGCACCTTGCCTTAGGTTGGATGACGAGCTGGAGGATAGATCAACGAGAGAAGAGAAGGAACACGTCGCCGTTTCTCGACGAATTAGGCAATAAACGCGCGGGACTATACGCATATCCTCGATGGGCGATACAGCAACAATACTTTTGGGGTATGGTCCAACGTCGTAGCAGCGCCGCTTTCAAGCAGCTGGGACATTGATTATCGCCATATGTGGACGTTATCTCGATGATGATCTCAACAGGGCTCATAGATAGTATTAAGATTACAAGTCTTTGCAAGATTCGCTCGCACGGTAGGGAGGATAGAGCGGATATAATATCTCGGAGATGTAATAGATACTAATTACTGGATATCGCCTATCATAAGCGCGTTCAGGTGCGTTATAACGAGGCAATGCTCACCGTAGAAATCAGCCCTGCGTATCCCCGGGACCAACAGAGGAAGCCAAAGACAGAATGCATAGCTACAGCCCATGAAAAAGAATGGGCGTTCCTTCGACACCCCAGGCGAGCATGCTATGGAAGTACAGCATTAGCCGCGTTCGCCCTAACCTTGGTTTTACACTTTCACCAGGCTCTCCTGTCAATCTGTCCACGCCGCAGACTTTTCTCTGTCCAACACGCATCCATATCTGGCAGCCCTTCTATCGCCAACCAACGTGACCCACCTCCAACGGCCTCGCATCTCAGACCAGCGCCGTCCAAGCAACCGAGTCACCGGTCCTGCCGCTTAAACAGTGTCACCATTGGGCGCGTCGAGATCAGAAGCGCGTGGTCCTCGTGGAGAGACAACCCAGCGTATGCTTCGGAGCAAACTCAGCTTGCTCCTCCCGTCCGAACCTCGTCGCTATCATATACACCCAGAGCCGTTCACGTAGGAACACGGGCGTAGTGATACATCCACGTAAGATATCCGGTGCAGCTCTTGCCGCCTCGGCTAGTGAGAGCAATCCTTCGAGGTCATGAAAGGGGGCACATGTACGGTAGCGTGTTCGCGGATGGGAATGGGAATAGCTTTGCTATCTGTTCCGACAGTGAAGAGCTCAAAGTAAAGAACGCGGGGGAGCGTCACGAGGGCTGATGATGGGGACGGAATAGCGTGTTGACGAGCGAGGATGAGAGAGCGTCGACGGCTGGGGTGTCGAACTGAGGACGATCTATGGCTGCAAGGTCTTGTGACGCTACCGGAGGTATCGAAGGAAGAAGACGCCGATATCAACTGGCGACAGTGCAGGGTGAGTGGGTGGATGAGATGGTCTGGCTGCCGCTGCTCGTTCCAGGTAGTCCGAGTCGCGTCGACGTGAACATACGCTGTCGCTGATGAGATCCAGAAGGGATATCTGAGGAGCTGGGTGATAGGAATTAGGAATTACAAGGATCGAAATGTGTGAACGAACATAACACGACGCACCGGAACGTAAGCATCTCCAGCTGGGCCGAAACTTTGAAGCTTCGGATCTTGAATCTGATGTCGGATAAGGGACGCAGATGTTGGTCCCTGCGTGCATCCTTTCGAGAAATTCACTGAGCAGCCCGACGAACACATCAGGAAACGGAAGAAAATGACGAGACATGTCACGTACCCTTTCGCCATCAAGTTGTCTCATATGCAGGCGACGCCTAATCCAGATGTGTCGCGGTTTTCTGCCCTACGAATTGGGTCGACGTGAGTGTCTTTCGATGATATATCTGAGCATATAGAGTACTGCTAGATGTAATGAGCGACGCAGAGGAGATACGCCGAAAACCTTACCAAGGGAGAATCGCGTCGATAGAGGATCCGAGAGTGGTAGTACAAAGGTCTGCTGTGTGTTCGTTAATAAACTTGGCCAATCAAAATCAGCAGGAAAAAGAGCCTACCTTCCAAGCCTTTACAACTTTGCTCTCGAGTCACATCTTCGCCTCACATCCCTTCTAAGATCATCCGATCAACCCCCATGCCGCGAATAAAGAGAGAAGGATCCAATATAAGCGCATATAATAGCGTTCCGGGATGGAAGGCGGCAGACACCCGGTCGCTGATGGTCGCGGTCACAAGAAAAGGAGGCGTGAGAAACTATCAGACACGTCCTCTAAATTTCACATCCGGAATTCGGGCCGACTGCTGTCTTTTATCCATGACTACCACTGCGACAAACGTAGACTCTTCGGCTCTACGACTGTCCACCCCATGTGAAGGTCCTAGCAACGTCAAGGTGACCGATGAACCGCTTGCCGATGGTGCAGCCGGCGATGAAGACGGTAGCGACAATGAGGACGAGGGCTACGACAGCGAGGAAGACAGCGACGACAGCGAGGAAGAGTGGACAAAGGTGCGAATGAATTTGTTTCTCGTTTCATGTCTTAATCATTTCCCAGTCCTTCACTTTCGAGTACATGGCCGAACATGAACCCTTCACCGCCCTCCCTGTCAACTACCTGCGTGTCACCCGGTGCGCCCGAGCTCCGCCATTATTCGCCCTCGGCATCGGCGTCCGCGACATGAACGACGGCTACGACCTGGCCCGCCGTCTCGCACCGAACGAACCTGATACAGACTCCTGCACGCTCCTCGGGGTCCTCATCCGGCGGCTCAAGGAGCGTACGAACCTGAACGTCCGAGCGACGCCGGTGCGGTCGAAGGAAGTGGGGTATGTCTTTTATATCGTGACGTCGTGGGACGATGGGTTCACGGATGCGCCTGCCCAGCGTGATACGATGAACGCTATGCTCCGCGAGATTAACTGGAGAGACGACGTCAAATGGTACATCGTAGGGACCTGGGCGGATAAGTGGCGCGAAGACTACAGCAGACCCGTATTGGCTCGCGATGCATAGTTCTTGTCCAAAGTGGACGTGTTTTGGACCACGTTTCGAGGCTGTACCGTCGATAGTCCTTTAGCGGAACATATCTCTCATGTTCTCTCCTCATTCATTTTTCCAAATCTTTGGGTTTTCCCCCTTGTACACTTGCCCAAATCGGCTGCGCATCTCGCCAGTCTTACAGAACTACGCATCGCCTGCGATTTTCATGTGACCGACTTCTTGTGTTCGCACATATTGAGAACGTTCGTCTTCGCGCGAGCACTCTTCCCGAGTAGTCTTCTTCGTGGGCTGAGTACATTGAGCCCTCCGTCTTGCCCAGCGTAGAGATACTCGGCTTTCTCCAAGTCTTTCATCAACACTACTCTTTCCTTTTCATGAGCTGTATACGAACAGATAATAGCGCAGTCAAGGAGTCTAGTGATACGGTCATCAAGATAGAGGAAATTTCCTCGACAAATCATTCTACACGCCTATATCAACCAAGGAGATGAGATATTCGATGACCTGATTGCAACCGATATCGTCGGGTCGACGTAGATCATTCAGCTTCAGAAATGCTCCTTGTTGACCAGGAATACATTCTATAATCTCGGTAAAGGTACAAGGATCGATTTTTCCCAAGTATTACGTACAGTTGTTGTTTTCCTCTATCATATTGTGAACGAGGAAGGTCACAACGAACCGTTGAGAAGTCGCGACAATAGATCGACCGAAGTGAGAAAAAGTAGGTAAAACGGGATCACGTGCTACGAGCCACGTCGTCCCTGCATGTGTTGCCCATCATGTCGAGAACGTGTCCTCAGACGTCCGGGGATTTCCGAGACTGAACGCTAAGAAGAAGCACTACAACAGGTGTATTGATGTCGTCTGAAGTGTGCGCAAGGCACAGTTCACCTCGGCTTGGTTGTGATCTTTAGTCAGGTAGTGAAGAACGGATGAGGTGGCGTGGATTAGTGATTTGAGCTATGCTATACGAGTGTCGTTTCGAGGTCCTACTTGTCAAAAGCGGCCGGTGTGATATTTGTTCGTGGGACGTTTCTCCTCAGCAAGGCCAAGGCGATAGGAAGGCACGGTTAAACGACCCCATGGATTACCAACACCGAAGGCTAGGAAGAAGTACCGTGGTGTCGATATGTCGTCTGTATAATGGATAGTGATGTTGGCAGCGTGCCCCATCATGGATCACGCCACGCATGAGTGCCGCTCTATGCAGATGGCTTGCTCATGAAGATCAAACGAATACCGGTCCGTATTTCCGGTGTGGAAAGTGCGACCTGGCGCCATTTCCTAGAAATGTGAAGACGCGTCAAGGGATTTTCCCTTGGACCATTTGAAGTCCGACACTAAATGGATATCCGACGAGACGAGGAGAGGTTCTTCTTAGACTTGACTTGGTCGTGCTGTACGACTAAGTGCTTTAGAGTGTGTCGTTTCAGGATCTTTCCTCTCAAAGGCGGGAGGGGGGTATTCGTTTGTGGGAGCTGGATGGTTTGTGCGTCCGGAGGAGCATGGGAATGATCAGGAAGAAGGACGGTAAGCCTTGAGTTAATGTCCGACTATTGAGTTCGTATGTATGCCATGTTTCTGCTATAAGACAGTGCATTCGGGGATCAGATAGGATGAAACAACAGCAATGGGAAACGGTATGCGTGCCTGCACCAACGGCAAGACGTGCTTTCCGTAGGTAGTTCGTAGGGAGCTGATGCTGCCATTATTCGAGACAGTATAGCCTGTTGTCGAGCGAGGATAAGGCGGAAGTGGCACTTTTGGTAGTGAAGCCAAGATGGTAGTGGCCAGCGGGAGATCCTGCGATGTCGCAATGCAGTAAGAAGTAAACACCATACGGTGCAGGAATGGGCATCCGCGACTTATCATTTCAGAAAACAAGTTCTCGTTCATGTTTTCCCGTGAATAGTATGCTGACAGACGTAGTGAGTGATGAAAGAGAGACGCAGCGAGCACCATACCTCAAGCTCCGTCAATGGAGTCAATGGGTGCAGTCACACAGCGTAGTAGCAACAGCACCGGCTCTATGTTTCCTGATGAATTTGATAACAAAGGCGGTAGGAAAAGTCTACCTTCCAAGTTTCATGCCTCACTTTCCAGTCATTTTGTCCTATTTATCTTTCGAACACATTTTCCAGCCGGATGTACAGTACAGCAGGGTCATGCTCAATGGGGTTCCAGCATGAAAAAAAAAATGAAAGGAGGATTAACGCAGACGACAGTCAAGCTTAAGGATGCTGCACTCGTGGGAAAATGTAGATCACGCCATCTGAATCCGGATCTCGGGCCAACTTCTCATTACATTTACGCCTTCTCCCGTTCTCACCATGCTCGAGGCATTGAACGCAACCTACCATTTATCAGCTTGTCTATGACTGTGACTATTAACGCAGACAGCCAGCTTCCGATGGTACACTTTGGTATGCAAGAACAGTGCTTTTCGGAAACTGCGATATGATGATGCGTAATGAACCTGTGAATGAACGGTCCAGTACATTGTGTGTGATGCCGGATGCTCCTTACATCTGACTGACGGAGAATTTCACAGTACGACCAACACCTCCCTTTATGGGTGATGTTTCCCGCCAGCTTTCTTCTTCATATGAGCACGGCTAATCATAGAAATGATATCACCGCTTAAATCGGACGTTAGTAGCAGCATGGCCTTCACTCCCTGCTGATATATACTCATATCTCATTGGGTACATTGGCTCTGCAACAGTTCTTGGCATGGGTGTTTCTAACCCGGAGTAACTTCCACTGTCCAGACAGGTCCACTTCCTGTCTGTTCATCAGAACACGAACTCACCAGCCGGTGAGGATTCCAGTGTATGTACAAACAGAAACTCAAGCCCCGGTTGTCGGTGTCTGTTGTTTTAGGTTTTTCTTCGCTGCTTTTGGTGTCTCATGTCTCTCCGTCCAATATTGTACCACTCACCCTCTCCACTTTGTCCTCAGAGTAATACCCTGATATAAAATTCTGCGTTATGCTGAGTGGGTTGCTGCTGGCCAGTCGTTCTCAGTAGGCCTTTCTGACACATTTTTGGATATGGAATGATCATGAATTCGATTATTGTGTTGACAGCGTCGATGTACCTGAAGCCATCAGAATGGTAGCTCGCGGTACTTCTGCTGACCCCGCCCGAGTTTTTCTAGTTCAATTTCTCTTCCTTACGCGTTGTCCGCCGCTCAAGACGCTAGGCAAAGCTCCGTGTGCCTCAACGGACTCAATAATGCGCTGGAAGCCTCTTCCCCCTTTGCATGTACAGTGGTAATTTCTATATAAACCACCTCAAGATTTCGTATTCTACTCACAAGAAATACTCTCGTCTTTCTTGACTAACCATGCGCGCCTTTGGAAAGCAATTACTCTCTTCTGTGTTTCTTGCAGTCCTACTCGCCAAGGTATCAAACGCTACGCCTTGGCCAATGACTTCGAAACATTCTACACACAGACGAAGGTCTATTGGACGTGACTTGACAGTCGATACCTATCATCCGGAGTCGACGTTCAAGGTAATTGGTGCGACGGTCTTTTTCTACTGAATGACTCACGGCTGTCTTGTAGACTTACGGAGGAGGGAAAGACATCACGTCTTTCGTTAACAGTGACCTGCAGACCAGCGCAATCTCCTTCATTGCATCGGAGCTCAGTGTCGACTCCTCTACAGTCATGTACAACTCGGGACACACGGCTGAGAATGATATGAGCTACGCCTATGCAAAGCAATACCATGTACGTCTCATTTTCTAATAGCTCTGACAATACCATTCATTCCCTCGATCAGGATGGCGTTCCTTTCGCCAACGCCGTTGCCAACGTTGCCTTCAAGAATGGCAAAGCCGTTTCGCTCGGGTCTTCCTTCGTAGATACATGTGAGTAACATACTTTGCCGAGACCCTCCCCTTTATATTCTGACACGGCGTAGCGAACATCGCTTCCTCCCAGCCCACCGTAGCACTTGATTCGATTATCAGCAAAGTTGAAGACGCTTTCACTGCTACCTACAGTGGCATCAACTCCCTCGAATATTTCGCCCTTGCGGATGGATCGGTGGCGCTTGCCCATGTAGTCCAAGTCCTGAATTCAGGTGCTAACAAGGGCTATGAAGCATTTGTTGATGCCCATTCAGGAGATATAATTGCAGTCACCGATTTTTCTGCCCAGGCCACGGTAACGTCCTACTCGCCCTTAATTATACGTCCTTCTAAATCGATCTAGTATACTGTCGTACCAATAACGAGGGCATCCGTCGCGGAAGGAGAGCAAACCCTCATCAACCCTGAGGACTTGACCTCTTCTCCTCAAGGCTGGGTGCAGAATGGGGTTACCGCGTAAGCATTTTTATACCCTCATAGTATATCTCCCTGATTTTTGGTAGCGGAAACAATGTCATCTCTTTCAAGGGATTACTTGCTGCTACCACGGTACAATCGTCACCTAACACGTTCAATTACCCATATAGCACGGCGCTCGACCCACAGCTCGGAGGTAACGTCGATGCAGCTCGAACTAATACCTTCTACATCATCAACAAAATCCACGACTATATGTACAAGTATGGGTGGACCGAGGCCGCGTATAATTTCCAGCAAAACAACTTCGGCAACGGGGGACTAAGTGGTGATCGTGTGCAGATGTCGGTCCAAGACGCTGGCGATGTCAATAATGCAGAGTTCCTAACTCTTCCTGAGTAAGATGTTCATTGAATTCAGGCATGTCATGAGCTGATGTGAAGATTTTCAGTGGTCAGCCTGGGACCTGTCAGATGTACATTTGGATCAACTCAATTCCTGATCGTGATGGAGACTTACAGAACGATATAATCGTTCATGAAATGACTCATGGTATTACTAATCGTTTGACTGGGGGCGGAACGGCTAGGTGCTTGCAGACGCTTGAATCCGGAGGATTAGGAGAAGGTGACTACTAACGGGTCTCGTTTGGAACTATTGTTTGATAATGTGGTTTTCAGGATGGTCAGATGCAATGGCGGAGTACTGCGGTCTGCTTCCTTTCTCAATGCTACCGGATTCTAATCCACAACCACAGATGGACTGAACAAAAAAGCGCCACTATTTCTGACTATATCATTGGGGCTTGGGCGACAAACAATCCTGCTGGTATCCGCCGCTATCCCTACTCCACGAATGCGAACGTGAACCCGCTGCGGTACTCCTCTCTTGCTCAACTGGGCGAGGTTCACGGTGAGTGGCCTTATGAACCAGTTATCACTCACTCACGGGTCCTCAGATATTGGTGAGGTGTGGGCTAACATGCTACATAATGTATATTCCGCTTTGGTCCAGACTTACGGATGGTCGTCAACGGCTATGAATGATGCTACCGGCGGGGAAGGAAATATAGTTTACCTTCACCTTTTCACCGACGCCTTGTCTTTGCAGCCATGCAACCCTACGTGTAAGCCTGTCATCTCTCATGGTCTAACACCGTCTTACTAAGAACTCGTAGTCGTGCAAGCCCGGGATGCATGGATCCAGGCCGACGTGAACCGGTACAACGGAGCTAATGGTTGTATCCTTTGGAATGCGTTCGCGAGCCGTGGTTTGGGAATGTTGGCAGCGAACTATGTAGACGATGCTACCGTTCCGGCTGGGTGTTAAGAACATGCGGTCACTTTACTATGACTACATTTCGTCCATTCAACCATTCATTCGTGACATGTGGATATGAACCTTCTCTAATTTCACTATCTTGCCTTTGTTAAGCGCGGAATTCGAATGAATTTGAATATAAGATACCACAAGACATTCTAGCTTCCTCGCGAGTGATATTTATGTGCCTTCTGGCGAAGTCGATTTGGGGTGACTGTGCATTCTTGTAGATGATCATGTTTTCCGGCCGAATATCCTGGTGGGCGACGCCAAGAGAATTGATTTCTGTGATTCCATGCAAAGCGAGCGAGAACCAGTCAGAGAGTGTCAGTAAAATTCCGAGACAAGGATAAATTGAGCGTACAATTCGTTTCGCTTCTTCAAGAACATGATGAAACAGCTTAGGTTTCCCGTCAGGTTTGAATTTCGGAGCCTCGAAATCATGCTCCATAGAACTCGAGCAGGAGTCCTCTGACATCCCATTTCCGCTTCATCCTCATCCTCTTCAATTTTTGTCCTTCAGATACGGCCGTTTCCACTGGGCGACCGTAACACCGTCGATGTACTCCAGACACAAAACATATGCTACTATTCCGTTGGGCATCATCAACTGTCTCCAGAATATGAACCAGAATGAAGAATAATCTGATTGTAAGTGTACCCTTTGCAACCCGAAGTAATATGGAATCACGGTGCCTTGCAAAGACTCAAGTTTCCCTTAGACTAGATCCTCTATATAGGCGAGATTCCTGGGATATTTGTAGTAACCCCACACGTCCTCAGTGTTAGGCTATAGAATAGGAAGTAGTGAAGGCTGCAGAATCTTGACAACGACCTTCGCCAAGTTAACTTCTTCGCCCGCGCTCGACTTCAGCAAAGCAAACTGGTGAACAAGACGTTCTACGCTTGTGTGTTTGGTATAGACGGCAAAGCTGGCGACACGTTTCGTGCAGAACCGTTGAATTGTTGACGTCATAGTCCCAGCTAAAGTCCCAAGCATATTCATCAGGATTGTACGGCTGATCCGAGGGTCTGGACATCGTTGGCGGGACCGTCCTCGTCCTCGATTCGATGCAGTCGAGTTCTAACAAGTAGTCGTTGGCGGGTTACCGACTAGTCATTCGTCAGCATAATGCGTTATATAGCGTGAGATAGGTACGGAGATTGAATCCTCATTCCAGCAATCTGCAAGCAGAAAGCTCCAGATATTCGCAGAAATGAAATAAATCCAGTGATTGTTTAGCGACATTATTGAAGGGCTGAAAATTCTCCATATTTATTTGTTACTGGCACTGATACATGCAGTCGCAAACTCTGCGATACCTTTTCGTCGGTGTCTAGGGCAAGCCTAACACGCATGCACTTTAAAGGTTGATATAATTCTAGACGTATTCCCGCACTTAATCGTGATTACATTGTACTACGGTGACGGTCTCTATTTAGCCAATAGAAGCTGTAGCACGAACACAGAACGCACAAATTTCACTCCCGCTCGGTTATAACAGCATGCAAACGTTTGTCACGAAATGCGGGTAAGAAGTGATATCTGAAGTTGACATGCCTTCGAAACAATCAAGAATCAAGAATCGAGCAGAATAGAAGGAACAGCGGTATCCACTTCGTCTCGTAATTCTTCAATAAAAATTTCCGAAGAATGTTCGCAAAGAGGATATATAGCTCACACCATGCCAAGCTTCAAGCTGCCATCACCAGGAACAAAAAACCAAAGCAGTGGCTAACTCACTTGATACCTAGACACGTACGAGGCCCCTTGGAGAATGGAATCAAATACTTGTCGAGGGACACCCCATGTTGAAGCCATCGTTCTGGGTCGAAGTAATGTGGGTCGGGGAAGATATCTTCATTCATGAGGACAAAGGTGCTGCCAATGCCAACGGTGGTCTGCGAATTTATCAGACATTCTGTTTCAAGTTGACGTTATGGTTGGAAGCTCACTCCGGCAGGAACGAGGACACCCTCGATAATTGTGGGAGTGTCGACGACGCGGGGTTTAGCAACGGGAACGCCGTTGCTGATTCGTAAGGACTCCTTGATGACAGCGGTCTGTTTTAATCGTGAGGTTTTGGGTGAGGGCAGGAGGATGGGTGGCTCACCAAGTACGGTAGTTTTTCTAGGACTTCGAAGGAGACGGACGACTCTTTACTAGGCCATACTTCGAGTAATTCCGACATCAATTTGGAATAGATATCCGGGTTTTGCAAGATGTGAAAGAAGCCAATAGTCATCGTGTTACCCGTCGTATCCGTTCCAGCGAAGAGTAGATTTTGGGCCTATGATTACAGTCATAAATTCGGTTTGAGAACAATACGCGATACCACTATACCTCATCGGATAGAGATTTCTTAGACGGTATCTCCCCCGACTTGAATTTCTCCGGCGACAGTAGACTATGGTAAATAGTTTCGTGCATGCCATCCAGGGATGAAGGATTTTCTAGTATGCCTTCGATCTGAATAGACAGCGCGTTTCACAGTTCAACGAAACCGACGGTATCAGCGTCAAGATAGTGCGTGAGGGATTCTGGAAGGCAGCAAAGCAGTCGGAGGACGGGAATGTGGCGAATGGTGATCATCATGGTCATGGTATGTTCGAGGCTGGGAAGGATTGGGTGACGTACTGTCCAACACATTAGGAAACGGAAGAAAATGGCGAGACATTCACGTACCTTTTCGTCATCTAGCCTGATACGCATGTCGCGCCTGCTGCAGAGTCGCGGTTTGTGATCTACGGATTTAGTCCACGTGATTTCTTTCCTTCGATGAGCATATCGGGAGAACTGCTAGATGTAATGAGCGATGTAGGGGAGATACACCGAAGGCCTTACCAAGGGAATATCACGTCAATAGCACCACCGAGTTGCAGGATCTGAGAATAGCGGTGAAAAAGCCTACTGTATATTCCCTAATGAACTTGGCCAATCAAAATTAGCAGGAAAAAGAAGGGCCTACCTTACCCGCCATTATCACTTTGCTCTTGAATCATTTCTTCACCTCACGTCCTTTCCAAGACTAACCCTCATGGGGCGAATAAAGAGAAAAGGGTCCAATACAAGCGCATATAACAGCGTTCCGGGATGGAAAAAGTCAGACACCGCGTCGATGGTCGATGGTCGCGGTCACAAGAAAAGGAGGCGTGAGAAACTATCAGACACGTCCTCTGAATTTCACATCCGGACTTCGGGCCGGTTACTGTCTTTTATCATGACTACCACGGCGACAAACATACGTAGACACGGGACCTCGGCAGATAAGTGGCGTGAAGACTACGACATACCCGTATTGGATTTCGACGCATAGTTTCTTTACCAGATATTTACTTCAAGGTCTTTTGCCGCCTATTCCCTATTTTTATGTATGCAATCAGTATCGTGGTCAATGGACGAGCAATACTGTTACCGGTGTGCTTGTATATAGGGAGTAAATTAATGCATGAGTATGACAGTCCGGATTCTTGTTCTCTCCTCACTCATCTTTTTAAAAATCTCTGGCTTTTCACCGTTGTACACTTGCCCAAAGCGGCTGCGCCTCTCACCAGTCGCACAGAACTACGCATTCGCCTGCGATTTCCTTCGTGATCAACAAAATGTGACCAACTTCTTGTGTTTCTTCACAACACCACATCTATTCCCAACATTTGTCTTCATTCGTGCACTCTTCCCGAGTAGTCTTCTTGGGTTGACTACTGTGGCCAATAAGACTTCCGTCTTGTCCAGTTTAAGGATACTCGGGTTTTCTGCCGGTCTTCCATCAACACTATCCTTTTCTCTTTATGAGCTAATAAACGTACAGATAGTATCTAAGTCAAGGATCCTAGTGTTACAGTTCTCAAAATAAAGGAAAACTCCATGACGGATCACCGGCCTCAGTGTACTTTGTATCACAGGAAGCTCGTTTCAAACATTTCTACAGGCACTTCTCGACCGTTGAGATGAGATATGCAATGAGCTGAGGGTCGTCCATGTCGTCGGGTCGACATAAATAATTCAGCTTCAGCAATGTTCCTTGAAGCTTTGTTGATTCGAAATACATTCTAGAATCTCGGTAAAGATACAAGGATTGCTTCCTTCTAAGTATTATGTACAGTTGTTGTTTTCCTCTATCGTTTGTGACTTGTGAACGAAGAAGGACACAAGGATCCGTTGAGGAGTCGCAGAAATAGATTGACCGCAACGTTCAAAGTGAGAAAAAGTAGGAAAAACGGGATCACGTGTCATGAGCCACGGCCTCCTTGCATGGGGTGCGCATCATGTCGAGAACGTTTCTCCTCTGGCAAGGCGATAGGAAGACCAGGTCACAGGACTGTCTCCGGACTTCCAAGGATTTCCAACCCCAAACGCTAGGAAGAAATACCATACAAAGTGGGTGTGTTAATATGTCGTCTATATAATGGATAGTGACGTTGAGGTCGTGAGGCCGGAGGCGATCAGGGATCACGTCAAGCGTGAATGCTGCTTTATGCACACGGATGTCTCTTGAAACCCAGTGAATACTGGACCATATGTCCGGGGTGCATATGGCGACCTCACGTCATTTCCTGTAAACGTTAGACGATGTCCAAGGTCCAAGGGATTCTCCCTTCGACTATATAAATTCCAACACCAAATAAATATAACGGTGAGCATCTCAAGTGGAAGCCGACGAGGCGAGGATCTTCTTAGCGTTGGCTTGGTTGACCACGGCTTGGTTGCGCTCTACGATTAAGTGCTTCAGAGTGTGTTGTTTCGAGATCCTTCCTCTCAAAGGCAGTCTGTGGCGTATTTGTTCGTGGGAGTTCGATAATTTGTGAGTCGGGAGGGCATGGGAATAATCAAGAAGAAAAGTGGTCAGCCTTGGGTCAAAATCCGACTATTGAGTTCGTATGTAGGCCATGGATCTGTAAGAATTATTTAGAAGAATACTATAGAGAGGGAGGGAATTTACTTTCAGTGGATTTGGGGATCGGATAGGAAACAACAGCAACGGGAAACGGTATGCGTGCCTGAACCAATAGGAAGACGTGTCTTCAGCACGTTCGTCGGGAGCTGGTGCTACTCCTATGCGAGACAGTGTAGCGTGTTGTCCAGAGTGGATAAGACGGAAGTGGTATAACGCACCAGAACATGAGCGCTACCATGAGAACCGATACTTTGTTGGACAAGGTATGAGATGGACGTCGGTCCATCCAGAGCCCGTGCGCATGTCGTCGTTCAGGAATATGCTGCACGTATACGCTACGATGATTGTTTTCTTTGCTTCGAGCAAATGATTGATGAGCTTGACGAACGGACATTACTCTGTCAAACACATCAGGAAATAGAAAGAAAGGATGGGGCGGATAGAGCACGTCACGCATATTTTTGCCACCAAATAGTGCTACATACTGGCGAGGGCTATCGCAAATAAGTCACGACTTTTCATTCCAAAAATTAAATTCTCCTTCATGTCTCCCTTTGGATGGTACATCTGAGCATATCGAGAGTGCTGACAGACGTAATGGGCGGCGAAAGAGAGCAGCGAGCATCATTCCTCAAGCCCCGTCGATGTCGTCAACAGGTAAATTTTCCCAGCATAGCATCAACAGAACTGACTCTATATTCCCCGATGAATTTGGTAACAAAGACAACAGGAAAAGTCTGCCTTTCCCGCCTTTGTCCCGCCTTGTTCCCGCCTCACTTTCGAGCTATTTCGCCTTGTTTATCATTCGAATGCATCCCTTTATCGGATGCATAGTACAGCAGAGTCATGTTCAACGGAGTTCCAGCATGGAAAAAAAATGGAAAGAGGATCAATGGAAACGACAGTCGAGGATGATGCAACGGTCGTGGGAAAATGCAGATCACGTCATCTAAACATCGAATCCGGATCTCGGGCTGACTTCTGGTTATTGCCTTCTCCCACTTTCACCATCATCGACGCATTGAAAACATTGGGTCGCACCAACCATTTACCCTTGGTCACTGACTCAGCCTGTATATGACTATGAGTATTAACACAGGCAGCCAGTCTTCGAATGGTAATTTTTGGTATGGAAGAACGGGGCTTTCCGGAACTGGCGACATGATGAGGCATAATGAAGCTGAGAAGGAACAACCATCGGTCCAGTACATTGTAAGTGATGCCGGATGCTCCTTACGCCTGACGGAGAACTTTACAGTACGACTAACATCTCCCTCTATGGGTGATATTTCCCGCTAACTTTCTTCATGTGAACACGGCTAATCACAGAAACGATATGACCGCTTAGAGCGGGCATTAGCAGTAGCGGGGAACTTAACGAAAAATAAATGTAAGCAAACAGTGTGGCTTTCACTCTCTGCCGATATGTATCGTTATCTCATTTGAGTGCATTATCTCTGCAACAGTTCCTGGCATGGGTGTGTCAGCTCGTCAGGCGTCCCCATCCTTCCCATTGGGTTTCTCTCGCCCCAAATTCTCCTACCCTCTGCCGAGCCCTCGCCTTCGTTAAGAATGGTGTCCATGTAGCCGGGGCTGATGCTATTCACGCGGATCCCGTATTGGGCCCACTCGGCGGCAAGCGAGCGTCGGAGCTGCACGATAACTCCTTTAGAGACATTATACGACACCTGCGGTTGCGGGAAGTTGACACTATGCTCAGAGATGGAAGCCGTGAAGAGTATACTGCCACCCGTTTTCTGGTTGATCATCTGCCTATTGACATAGAAGAAATATCAATCAGAAGAAGAGATCGGTATCACTAATCAATATGAGGATGGCTTATGTGGTCTTCGACGATTTCTTCAAATCACTAAAGCCCCAGCTTGGTCTGAAAACGATGGACTCTATTGTATTAACACCCCAGTCTGTTAGCTACCACAACTTCACGCTTTTCTAGCCGGGAGTAGCTTCCAGGCCGGTGTACTTCCTGTCTGCTCATCAAGACAAGAACTAGGCAGCCGATGAGGATTCCAGTGTATGTACAAATAGAAATCAAGCCCCGGTTATCGGTGTCTGTTGCATTCGGTTATTCTTCAATTCTCTCTCCATCCAATATTGTATCGCTTAACCTGGCTGCCGACCTTTCATTCTGAGTAGGCCATTCTGACACATCTTTGGATATGGAACGATCAGGAATTCGATTGTTGTGTTGACAGCGTCGATGTTCCTGGAGCGATCAGAATGATTGCTAGCGGTGTTCCTGCTGACTCCGCCCGAGTTTCTCTAGTTCAATTTCTCATCCTTACGCGCTGTCCGCCATCCAAGACGGTATGCAGAACTCCGTGTTCCTCAACGGAATCAATAAGGTGCTGGAAGCCTCTTCCCCCATTGCATGTGCAGTGGCAATTTCTATATAAACAACGTCAAAATCTTGGATTCTACTCACAAGGAATACACTCGTCCTCCTTGACTGACCATGCACGCCTTTGGAAAACAGTTACTCTCTTCTGTATTTCTTGCAGTCCTCCTCGCCAAGGTATCAAACGCTACGCCTTGGCCAATGACTTCGAAACATTCTACACACCGACGAAGATCTATTGGACGCGACTTGATAGTCGATACCTATCATCCGGAGTCGACGTTCAAGGTAATTGGCGCTACGGTCTTTTTCTACTGAATGACTCACGGCTGTCTTGTAGACTTACGGAGGAGGGAAAGACATCACGTCTTTCGTTAACAGTGACCTGCACACCAGCGCAATATCTTTCATTGCATCGGAACTCGGTGTCGACTCCTCTACAGTCAAGTACAACTCGGGACACACGGCTGAGAACCATATGAGTTACGCCTATGCGAAGCAATACCATGTACGTCTCATTGTCTGTTCGATCTGAAACCCCACTCATTCCATTGAATAGGATGGCGTTCCTTTCGCTAACGCCGTTGCCAACGTTGCCTTCAAGAATGGCAAAGCCGTTTCGCTCGGGTCTTCCTTCGTAGATACATGTGAGTAACATACTTTGCCGAAATCCTCCCCTTTATATTCTGACACGGCGTAGCGAACATCGCTTCCTCCCAGCCCACTGTAGCGCTTGATTCGATTATCAGCAAAGTGGAAGACGCTTTCACTGCTACCTATAGCGGCATCAACTCCCTCGAGTATTTCGCCCTTGCCGATGGTTCGGTGGCACTTGCCCATGTAGTCCAAGTTCTGAATTCAGATGCTAACACCGGTTATGAAGCATTTGTCGACGCCCATTCTGGAGATATAATTGCAGTCACAGATTTCTCTGCCCAGGCCACGGTAATATCCTATTCGCTCTCACACACATGTCGTTCTCAATCGATCTAGTATACCGTCGTACCCATAACCAGGGCGTCCCTCGCGGAGGGAGAGCAAACCCTCATCAACCCTGAGGACTTGGTCTCTTCTCCTCAAGGCTGGGTGGAAAATGGGGTTACCGCGTAAGCATTTTTATACCCCGATAGTACATCTCTCTGATTTTTGGTAGTGGAAACAATGTCGTCTCTTACAAGGGATTACTGGCTACTACCACGGTACAATCGTCACCTAACACATTCAATTACCCATATAGCACGGCGCTTGACCCACTGCTTGGAGGTAACGTCGATGCAGCTCGAACTAATACATTTTACATCATCAACAAAATCCACGACTATATGTACAAGTATGGATGGACCGAGGGCGCTTATAATTTCCAGCAAAACAACTTCGGCAACGGGGGACTAAGTAATGATCGTGTCCAGATGTCTGTCCAAGACGCTGGCGGGGTCAATAATGCAAATTTCCTCACTCCTCCTGAGTAAGCTGTTCGTTGAATTCAGGCATGTCGTGAGCTGATGTGAAGATTTTCAGTGGCCAACCTGGGACCTGTCGGATGTACATTTGGATCAACTCAGTTCCTGATCGTGATGGAGACTTGCAGAATGATATAATCGTTCATGAAATGACTCATGGTATTACTAATCGTTTGACTGGGGGCGGAACGGCTAGGTGCCTGCAGACACTTGAATCCGGAGGATTAGGAGAAGGTGAGTTCTAACGGGTCTCGTTTGGGACTATTGATTAAGAATGCGGTTTTCAGGATGGTCAGATGCAATGGCGGAGTACTGTGGTCTGCTTCTTTTCTCAATGCTACCGGATTCTAATCCACAATCACAGATGGACTGAACAAAAAAGCGCCACTATTTCTGACTATATCATTGGGGTTTGGGCGACAAACAATCCTGCTGGTATCCGCCGCTATCCCTACTCCACGAATGCCAACGTGAACCCGCTGCGGTACTCCTCTCTTGCTCAACTGGGCGAGGTTCACGGTGAGTAGCCTTATGAACCAGTCAGCACTCACTCACATGTCCTTAGATATCGGCGAGGTGTGGGCTAACATGCTACATAATGTATATTCCGCTTTGGTCCAGACTTACGGATGGTCATCAACGGCTATGGATGATGCTACCGGCGGCGAAGGAAATATAGTTTACCTTCACCTTTTCACCGACGCCTTATCTTTGCAGCCTTGCAACCCTACGTGTAAGCCTGTCATCTCTCGTGGCCTAACACCGTCTTACTAAGAACTCGTAGTCGTGCAAGCCCGGGATGCATGGATCCAGGCCGACGTGAACCGGTACAACGGAGCTAATGGTTGTATCCTTTGGAATGCGTTCGCGAGCCGTGGTTTGGGAATGTTTGCAGCGAACTATGTGGACGGTGCTACCGTTCCGGCTGGGTGTTAAGAATACGAGCTAGCTTTACTCGAACTACATTCAGTCCATTCAGCTCATTCATTCGTGACGTGTGGCAATGAAACTTCTCTTATTTCCTTATCCTGCCCTTGTTAAGAGCGAAATTCGAAATGACTTTCCATATAAAGTACCCCAAGACATTCTAGCTTCTTCGCAAGGAATATTCACGTAACTTCTGGCGAAGTCGATGAAAGCGACGCCTTGGTGTGACTTGACATTCTTATAGATGACCATGTTTTCCGGCCGGATATCCTGGACGCTGGTGGGCGACGCCGAGAGAATCGGATTTCCGAGATTCCACACAAAGCGGGCAGGAAGCAGTCAGAGAGTGTCAGTAAAATACCGAGAACAATGACAAATTGAGCGTACAGTTCGTTTCGCTTCTTCAAGAATACGAGAAAATAATCTGGATCCACCGTAAGGTTTGAATTTCCGAGCCTCGAACTCATGTTCCATAGAACTCGAGCAGGAGTCCTCTGACATCTGACTTTCCGCTTCATCTTCATCATCTTCATCGTCGCTATGCAGATTTTCATGGTTTGAATACGTCCGTTTCCACTGGGCGACCGTAACACCGTCGATGTACTCCAGACACAAAACATATGCTACTGTTCTGTTGGGCATCATCAACTGTCTCCAGAATATGGGCCAGAACGAAGAATGATCTGATTGTAAGTGTACCATTTGCAACCCGAAGTATTATGGAATCACGGTGCCTTGCAAAGACTCAAGTTTCCCATAGACTAGATCCTCCATACATGCGAGATGCCTAGGATATTTGGAGTAACCCCACGGGTCCTCAGCGCTAAGCTATGGAATAGGAAGTAGTGAAGGCTACAGAATCTTGACAACGACCTTTGCCAAGTTAATTTCTTCGCCCGCGCCGGACTCCAGCAAAGCAAACTTGCGACCAAAACATTCTATGCTCAGTCGTGGAAAGTCCGGATGACAGCGGTAAACACAACGTCATAGGTCCCAGAAGCGGGCAAATGATGGCAGTTTGCGGGCATTGGCGATGACTGACCTGTAGAAGACCCGAGTAAATGTGACTGAAAGAGAAGTCCACCTGCAGTGAGCGACCCAAGATGACTGTTTTGCATAGATAGCGGAGCTGATGACACGTCTCGGACAGAACCGATGGATGGTCGACGCCGTAGTCCCAGCCAAAGTCCGGAACATATTCATCAGGATCGTACGGCTAATGGGAGGGCTGGGACATCATTGTTCTCGTTCGAGACTCGATGTAGTAGTTCTAACAAGTAGTCGTTGGCAGATTACCAGCTAGACATTCGTCAGCATAATGCGTTATATAGCGTGAGATTGGTACGGAGATTGAAATCTCATTCCAGCAATCTGCAAGCAGAAAGCTCCAGATATCTGCAGAAATGAAATCAATCCAGTGATCGTTTAGCGACATTATTGAAGGGCTGCACATTCTCCGTATTTATTTGTTGTTGATACTGATACATGCAGTCGCAAACTCTGCGACGCCTATTCGTAGGTATGTCTGGTGCAGGCCTAACACGCATTCACGTTAAAGGTTGATATAATTCTAGACGTATTCCGGCATTTAACCTTGATTACATTGTGCTACGGTGACGGTATCTATTTAGCCAATAGAAGCTGTAGCACGAACACAGAACGCACAAATTTCGGTTATAACAGCATGCAAATGTTTGTCACGAAATACGGGTAAGAAGTGATATCTGAAGTTGACGTGCCTTAGAAACAATCAAGAATCAGGAATCGAGCAGAATATAAGGAACAGCGGTACTCACTTCGTCTCGTAGTTCTTCAATTCGAATTTCCGAAGAATGTTAGCAAAGAGGATGTACAGTTCACACCATGCCAAGCTTCAAGCTTCCGTCAGCAGAACTACAATAACAAGGCAGTGCCTAACGCACTTGATACCTAGACAGGCACGAGGCCCCTTGGAGAATGGAATCAGATACTTGTCGAGGGACACTCCAGGTTGAAGCCATCGTTCTGGGTCGAAGTGATGTGGGTCGGGGAAGATATCTTCATTCATGAGGACAAAGGTGCTGCCAATGCCAACGGTGGTCTGCAAATTTATCAGACATTCTGTTTCAAGTTGACGTTATGGTTGGAAACTCACTCCGGCAGGAACGAGGACACCCTCGATAATAGTGGGAGTGTCGACGACGCGGGGTTTAGCGACGGGAACACCGTTGCTGATTCGTAAGGACTCCTTGATGACAGCGGTCTGTTTTAATCGTGAGGTTTTGGGTGGGGGCAGGAGGATGGGTAGCTCACCAAATACGGTAATTTCTCTAGGACTTCGAAGGAGACGGACGACTCTTTGCTAGGCCATACTTCGAGTAATTCTGACGTCAATCTGGAATAGACATCCGAGTTTTGCATGATGTGGAAGAAACCAATAGTCATCGTGTTACCCGTCGTATCAGTTCCGGCGAAGAGTAGATTTTGGGCCTATGATTACAGTCATAAATTCGGTTTGAGAACAACACGTGATACCACTATACCTCATCGGATAGAGATTTCTTAGACGGTATCTCCCCCGACTTGAATTTCTCCGGCGACAGCAGACTATGATAAATAGTTTCGTGCATGCCATCGAGTGACGAAGGGTTTTGTAGTATGCCTTCGATCTGAGTGGACAGCGCGTTTCGCAGTTCAACGAAACCAACGGTATCAGCGTTAAGATAGCGCGTGATGGACTCAGGGAGGCGATAGAGCAGCTGGAGAACGGGAAAGTGGCGGATGGTGGTCATCATGGGCATGGCGCGTTCGAGGCTGAGAAGGATTGGGTGAGAGAAATCTGGGGAGGAGAGAGCATCGAATGAGTGGGAGTAACAGAAGGCGGTGATTATGTCCATGGTTAGGGATTTGAAGGCGGCGTAGAGGTTGACCGGCTTGTCGGAATAGTCCTTGCGAAGGCGGGAGATTAGGGAGTCGACCTAAGGAAAGGGAGGGTATGGTGAGTCGGGATAAAGGGGAAGAAAGGGTCAACTTGCCTTGGATTGGATGATGCCCTCGAGCTGGAGGATAGATCGACGAGAGAAGAAAGGTAGGAGTACATCTCTGCGCTTCTTTGCGACGGCATGGTCAGTAAATCCGAACGAAGACTCGTCTTGGGCAAAGCAGAAATAATAATTCGGATCTTTGATAAATTTGACTTGAGAAGAGTAAATAGAGAAGTATGCTTGCGGATTGCTGAAATGTAACTTCAGAAATACAGGTCAGTCCCATAGACCCTACGGGGTTTGTGGGAGGCTTACCTCCTTTGGATTTATGCGAATAACGGGTCCTGGGTCGGATTAGTGGATTCATGCTGGCGGAAGGTAGAGGAGACGTACCATATATTTTGTGCAGTTCCTCGAGTTTCTGGACAAATAAGCCGTCGCAGAACACCTCGTAGTACGTTTGATACCAGCCTGTGAGAGCAGCTAAGCGTGGCCCCGGAAATGATTTGAGAGGATGGAAGAGTAAACGGTAGACTCCTAAGCACAGGGCATAAAAGAGGGTAAGAGGAACTATTGCTGCGCTGTAGCTCTGCATTGGGGATGTAATGGTCATGATTAGGTGCCGGGCTTTTATTCTTGACCTATTGGTTACGTGTTGGGTTCGTAATAGATATCATAACTCCTGCAATTGGTTATCCATGAAGCTTGTGTCGGTCATGGGGTCTCCATCGAAGGTTAAATCAGTGCTTGATGCTCCTTCTGATGGCAGTAATCAGTACTCCAGGTAATAGAAGAGCTGGTGACTAGTAAGTTCCACTTCCATCACTAGGTGGCGAGCTAGAGACAAGTACCGGTAGGTCACAAGAAATGAGCAAGCTCTCGTTTTTGATGAATGCCACTCCATTTATGCGGTGCTGTCGATGCCCAGACAAAGCCGGCCGAGATAACAGGTCAGTTGTCTGCGAAATGTCGCATTATTGATAGACTATGAGTGTGCGCCAGATTCAAACATGCGATTAGTGTTTGGGAGCAATACATCTGGCATCATTAGTCATTCATTGAAGAAGGCGAATATCAGAACGGACAAAGTTATACATAGAAGGTGTACTTACTTGTTCACGTCGAATTATGTATCGCAAACAGTTCGAGTCGGATTCCAATGCTTCTTGCACAGCGCCCTTTCTGTACCCTGCCAACTAGTCACTAGATGATTACTGGGAGCTTAGCATGCACTCGGAAGTTTAGATACCAAGCCTTATTGAGTGGTATTGGTATTAGTATTGGTACCGCCGCAAGATCCCTATAAGGAACGGCCGGGCCCACAGCCCTGCATGGTACGTACCGTCCGCTTCGATCGCGTCGCTTGAAAAGGACAGACTCGTCACTCTTCTCACTATTTCGTAGTGTTTACCTGTAAGGAACATTGTTATTGAAAACTTGGTTAGCAAGAGTATATAAGACCTGCATGTAGGCCTCAAATAAGTCTACGAAGAAAATAAGGGTAGACAAAAAGGTAGATTTGTACGTTGTTGCGTGGCGCGAAAGAAAGCTTTGTCGGGATTCGGCCCGAGCTCGGCACAGAGAGCAGCTGAGGTAACGTTTCTCACGCCTCCTTCTCTGCTTGGAATTACAAACATCGTCCGTTGGGTTTTCTCTGGGACCTTATTTCGTCCACCTTTATCATATTCACGGCCAAGATTATCCTCTGCAACTGACTGCAAGAGAACGACGCGATCCTCGATGCTGTTGAGCTAGGAAGGTAAAGGGCTCTTTTCTCGCTTTAGATAATAAAATTCATCACATTTTTTTCCGCAGAAGTTCTCGATATCGTATTTGAAGCGTCTATCTCGTTGGCGCTAGCGACACATGCTATTCGAGGTAAATGCCTCGTCTCGTCCGCCTTTTTGTCACTCATCGTGTCTGTCATCACTCGATACAGCAGCGCTAACCTGAACATATTGTTGTCACATTGTCACGCTCGTAGTAAAGAAAGGATGGAGGACCTAATTCCTAAAGTTGCACTGCGACTCGCTTGGGTTAGTCATGGCCTTTTAAACGAGGTTCGTGACGATAATCGTCACGCAGGCTCTGGTGAGTGATCTTCCATTGGCTTATCCTGCTCGAAATTTGAGTAAGTCCTGTTTAGCTGCGTCCAGTTCTTAACTTTTCAACGAATAATGTTTTGATCTGCCGGCAATCCACATATCTTCATGTTGGTGTAACCCGAACTGCCAGAGTGAGTAGACGGCAATACGCCTATCTGGACATAGTCTTCCTGCAGGTCACAGGCCGCCCTCCCTTTGTAACTTCGGTCTTCCAAAGAACTCGCCACCGCTTATCTTCCGAGCTTCAATACTACAGGCGGTAGCGTTCTCTTATTCTCACTAAATGGCACCCTATACTGTCTCCCATCGTCAGTCTTGCGAAGGACCACCGCACTTTTCGCCCCCTACTCTTTCCCATTCGAACCAAATGGCAAGCCCAATCCCATCCATATCCACAATGTCACACGCTCAATAGCAGCGACGGATAGTCACCAGCCTCGCAGTCCTTGGAGCATATTTGACGACTTCGAAGGTATTCTGAGTCTACCTGAAACAAGAGGCGTGATAGATATCATCTGCGCAGCTATTACTGCGCCTACCTGAACCTTTGCGGGTATATACGATAATGACGATGGAATCGTATCGCTAGGTCCGAGAGAGGGAATGAGGAAGTGGTAGTGATAGTCGCAGATGTAGCTACGGATACATGGAAATATACGGGAATGGTGCACGTGATCGCAGAGGGATCGGACCGTGCTAACGCTCCCAACGAGGAGGAGGCTGAGCTGGCGTCGAAGTATACGCAATGGTTGTTCCTCCACGAGGAGCAGCTCCAGGAGGCGCTTCAGCAGATCTCTACCTTCCCGCTGATGAAGCCGTTCAAGTTTCACCGGATGCGGCGGGACGAGTTGGAGGAGGGTATACTTAGTGGAGTGCAAAGTGCAGAGTGTAGACATTCGGTCTACGGGTCAGCATGGACCACACTGGTGTGGCAGATGTTCTCGCTTCTGGATGTGATTGGTAAATGTCCGTTAAAAATTGCATGCGAAATTGAATTCGCCGTCCCGCACTGAATCGCTGTATAATGAATGATGACCTAATATGTGACGCGCACGTGGTGTCACTCGCTCGTGCACCAATGAGTCGACGTGGACTGTTGAAGAGCCTTCCCTTTGATCTCATCCGATTTTAGATTGCGTTGAAAGTGAATTTATTCTTCTCCCTATTATTTCTATCTCTGAGTACTTATGACAGATCCATCCGATCCATGGCCTACATACCAACTAAAAAATCAGATTTTGACCCAAGGCTAGCACCTCTGCTTCCTGATTATTCCCATGCCCCTCCCGACGCCCGAATCATCGAATTCCTACAAACCAATGACCCACCGACTCCCATTGATAAGAAAAGGCTCGATGCTACCCTTTCCGAAACACCTGATCGTATAGCAGAGCTCGACTCCCTCATCCACTCCACCACATTGCTTCTACGCTACCTAACTAAAGATCGCAACCGAGCCCTAGAAAACCAAGCTCGTGCCAAGAAAATACTCTCCCCGTCTCGTCGACTTCCACCCGAATTGTTGACTGAGATATTTCTACGGTGTTCGTCATTATGTGATCGAAGAAGTTCTCCTTTGGATCCTCATGGGTTGCCTTGGACATTGTCGCACGTGTGCAGGAAATGGAGGGCAGTGGCCATCGCTACCCCCGAACTATGGTCCAAAATTTGTTTGGATTTCGAGCTTGACCAGTTCCTTAATGGAAGCCGCATACATCAAGCTGCATTTATGCTGGGCGTCGTCCTTGATCGAGCCCGTCCCCACGATCTCGACATCATCATTGAGCTTGATGGAAACATATCTACACACCCCGCTTGTGCGGTATTGGAAGTCCTTGGAGGTCTACGGAATTCCCATCAAATTCGACTTCCTATCGCCTTGCTGTGGTTTTTTTGACCGACTTGAAACTGCTGGTGTGTGGGGCAAACATCATGGGGGATCAGAGGCCGTAGACACGTTTGTCGTGGCTCCTCGTCTACGCTCTTTTACAACGTCATTGGGGGCCCCATTTTTTCTCCCAGCTAATCTCGTTGAATTCAACGATTCCAAATCGTTCGATGAAAATACGTGTACCACCCTCCGTCGCCTTGTCAATATCCAAACCATTTCACTCTCGTGTAGCTCGTATGCAAGTCAATCACCCCGAATTCGCCTCCCTAGGGTCTCCCACCTCCAATTGAGAATCGTTTCAGAGACTGTGGGCATCCCATTCCTGACATACAATCACTTTGACCTTCCATCTCTCATACACCTGGAAGTCCAGTTCCTCTTTCGGCAACCGATGGTCCCTCGTCAGCCAATGCACTCGTCCACGGCAACCCACCTTACTTTGACATGGTCCTCGTCCATTTCGCAGGAACTCTCGATGTTGGATATTGAGCTAGAACTTTCCTCGTATAATACGCTGACAAACCTCCGGTGTCTTACCATCGGGGCGTGTCCAAATATTAACCTCTTCCTGGGTGCATTGTCCATCCGTCCCGGAAAGAATGTGATATTTCCGCAGATGTCCGAACTTGATATTATCTGTGGGCGCGGCATCGGCTTCTCTGAGGATGTACTTGACATGCATACTCTAGTAGAGCTCATTCAATCTCGAAGAGATCAGGGAGCTCTGCGAGAATTCAAGATGACGTGGCTGGGGAGATTTTTCAACGATGATGCCAATACACTTAGCCGATGGCGACAACTCTGTGCGCCAGGGGTAGGAATCGAAATCTCAGCGTCAATCAAAGGCGAGTACAATTTTTCTTGTCCTACCGCTTTCAACTAAAAAAACATAGGCCTTGAGGCGAACTGATTCTAAACAGGTTAGTGGACAGGCTGTCCCTTGTTCTGTCCACATCGTTTCATGTAAGTACTGCATCATGTTTACCTTTCATTTCGATTTCGCTATCCATCCTTGATTATCTGAAGGAAGCTTTCTTTGATCCACCGGCTCGCGCACATGCAATATATCTGTAAGGGTTGCGGATTTGTATAGACTGAGTATTGCATTCTTTAGCTATGTTTCTGTAGTATGGTCTGTGGGCAGCTACATATGCGCCATTTTCGATTCTTTTCTCGGCTTAACCGTTATTTTCTACCGCTATGTCGGCAGCGATTCTGATTGATTTAAAGAGAGGGAATATAACGAGCTTTTTCCTTTTCCTGGTGCTCGTGAGCTCAGTGCTCATTCAAATTATCTCAGCTGCTTCAGATTTATCAACGACCGCCAGATTTTATACCAGTTCGGGTGACATGACTTGCATGCTGTGGGACATTGAGGCGGGTGTCAGGGTGGTCGAGTTCAATGATCACACGGGCGATGTCATGAGGTCCGCATTATCGTTTCTGCAACCTTTAATTTTGCTGAGAGATTACTTTATCATGAGCTTCTCCTTGGGCCTGAATCATAACATATTCGTGTCCGGCGCCACAGGCGCCACAGCCAAGCTGTGGGATATTCGGAGTGGCCGTGCGACTCAGACATTTACCGGTCACGAATCAGATATTAAAGCTGTTGAGTGCGTCTTCTTTTAACGCAGGCCCTTTTCGTTCTTACCAATACCATTTTTATAGATTCTTCCCTAACAGCGATGCCTTCGTCACCGGCTCTGATGACGCCTCTTGCCGCTTGTTTGACATTCATGTTGACCGGGAACTGATCACTTTCACACATGATAACATTCTATGTGGTATCAGCTCTGTTGCTTTCTCAATCTCTGGACGTTTCCTATTTGCAGGTCAAAGTGATTGGTTATGCAACGTCTGGGACACACTGAAGGGAGAACGTGCTGGCATGCTAATAGGGCACATATACTAGGTCAGGCGTTTAGGTGTAAGCACTGATGGCGCACCACTTTGCATTGGTAGTTGGGACAATTTTCTCAGGGTGAGTAACATGCTTTGTTAGTTTCTGCTTCGTCTGACATTAGTTCCAGGTCTGGGCATGATGTTCTGTACATATTTCCGCCTCCCGGATACCCCTTACTCCCTGTGTGCCCTCTGTCTCGACACGAAAAGTTTCATTGCGCCTCTGATGTGTTTTCCCTGGCATGGTATCTGATCCTTTATATGTTCATCCTATACCCTTAACCGCGTTCCATCATAAATGTCGAAATAGATGCCTCGAGTCATTCGTTAGATACTTTGCTGCCAGCAATTTTCTTAGCTACAGTCCGGCCTTTCTCACTCATGGTTCACATATATCTCCCTGCTATGCTACTTTTTGGTCCTATATGTCGTCGAATTCATAATTTTCTCTTCTCGCACGAGGAATTTGGAATAAATATACATGCTTTATTCGAGGATCACATTTGACAAGACAACAGGTTAATCAGGTCTACCGTCGAATTTGCCAGGCGAGTTCACCTCCAAGCATGGAAAACGAGGTGGAAGAATGAAATTTTGAGATCATAGAAGCCATTAGTTTCATTTATGAAAGTGAGAGGAGACGTCGCAGGTTTCAACGGGTCACACGGTTAGGGTGAATTCGAGCTGGTGCTTCCTTCTTTCACTTGAGCCATTCATGTTTCCACTCAGCCTATGAACTCCCTGGTTGTGTATTAAAACAGTAGGCGATGACTCAACGCATGTATAAATAGCTGTCCAGCTGTTTTAGGGTTGTCATTTGTGCAGCTGTGACATGCGAGAGCACGAATGGCGGTGACAGCGGTGTGCGGTGCTACTGCAGGAGTCAGTAATCTGTGTACCTTCAATCTTTGCGTTCTGGGGAGTCATAGCATCTATCTGAGAGTTACATTTATGTAGCTTGGTATGGCCTGAGGTGATGACATGTCGCTATCACGCTCCAGGGACAATTCGGCATGGGACACGCTGCTGCAGTTTGTGAAGTGTCACACCACGTGATGTTACTCGGACGTGTCAACTCGGTTTTTTGCCAAGCAGTTTTCTCTTTCGTCCCATATCCTCGATTGCGCTGAAAGCAAATTCACTCGCTCTCTTCTCGTCGGTGGTTTTGTTACATATTTCGAACAGAGTCATGGCTTACATACCAACTCAAAAATCGGATTTTGACTCGAGGCTAGTCCCTCTCCTTCCTGATTATTCCCATGCCCCTCCTGGTGCCCGAATCATCGACCTTCTACGAACCAATGATCCACCGACTGCCTTTGAGAGGAAGAGTCTCGAAGAGACCCTTTCTGCAGGACCTGATCGTATAGCGCAGCTCGACTCTTTCATCTATGCTACTACATCCCTTTTAGTGTACCTAACTAAAGATCGCAGTCAAGCCATAGCAAACCAATCTGATGCGAAAAAAATCCTCTCCCCATCTCGCCGGCTTCCACCAGAGGTGCTGACAGAGATATTTATCCAGTGTTGGTCATTCTGTGGGCGAATGGGCCCTACTTTGAATCCTCGTGCAGTGCCTTGGAAATTGACGCACGTATGCAGGAAATGGAGGGAGGTTGCCATCGCTACCCCGAAAATATGGTCAATTATTCGTTTGGATTTCTCGCAGGACATGTTCCTTCAAGGAAGCCGTGTGCATGAGGCGGCGTTCATGCTTGGCGTGAACCTTGATCGAGCCCGGTCTCATGATCTCGACATTATCATTCATCTTCAGGATGACATATCTACACACCCCGCTTGTGCAGTACTTCTTCCTAGTGTTCGGTATTGGAAGTCCTTGAAGGTCCGCGGAGCATCCTGGAATCTCCGCTTCCTGTCGCCTTACCGTGTTTTTTTTGACCGGCTTGAAACTGCCGACGTCGAGCGTCTCCATATTTGGGGGTCAGAGGCCATAGATGTATTTGCCATCACCCCACGTCTTCGCTCCTTTACGAAGTCAATGAAGGCCCCCTTTTTACTCCCCGCCAATGTCGTCAAGTTCATTGACGGTGTGCCATTCGATGCAGATACACGTGCCACCCTCAATAGCCTCGTCAATATCGAACACCTCTCGATTCTGTGCAGCTGGTATTCAAGCGGGCAACCCCCAATCCACCTCCTGAGGCTCTCCCAGCTCGAACTGGAAGTAAATCTACGCAGCGTGGGGGATGCATTTGTCACATATAATCACTTCGAACTCCCGTTCCTCGCTCACCTTCAAATGACATTAATCTGTTCGCATACAAAGATCCCTACACAGGTCCTTCAACCAATCAGCTCATCAACGGTTTCCAGCCTTGTTTTGAAGCGGTTCCATTGCCGAACATGGAAATATTCGGTTTCGGATATTGAGCTAGATCCTTCCTCGCTGTGTAAGCTGCCGAACCTCCAGTGTCTTACCGTCGAGGACTGCCCAAATATCAACCCCTTCCTGAGTGCATTGTCCATCCTTCCTGGAAAGAACGTGGTATTTCCGAAGATGTCCAAACTCGATATCAAGTGCGTGTCTGGGGGCGTCCTTGATATGCGTATCCTAGTAGAGCTCGCCCAATCTCGAAGAGACCATGGAGCTCTGCGCAAATTCAAAATTACGTGGCCAGGGAGACTTGTCAACGATGATGCCGATACATGTAGCCGATGGCGACAACTCAGTGCGCCAGGGGGGGGAATGCAAATCTCAGTGTCTATTGAAGGTGAGTACCTTTTTCTGTCCTATTTACGTTCAACTGAAACATTTATAGGCCTTTAGGCGAACTGATCGTCCGCAGGTAAGGGAGAAGTGTTCCAGCGACATATGTTCATGTATCATCGATAAGTAGGACTTCACCTTTACTTATCAAATTACGATATTTCTTTGCTCGATTATTCTTCGTTTCTCAGTCAGGTTTTGGCAAGAAAACTTTCCAAATTACAAGTTTGATGCCGTGTCGTCCGCGGCGACCAGGACTCTATCGAGTTCCAGATACCAGGAAAGCTGACGCAGTACTGTCGAGACAGACAGAAATTTGTCCAAGTCCTTCATGTCGTGTACGAGACGGCCTGGTAATTCTGCTATTCGACCATCATCAAGTTGGCAGCGTTGATCGATACATGGACTGAGAACAAGTTAAGGCTATTTACATCGGCTAAGTACATACGAGCATATTACGAACAATTCGTGCTGTTTCAAGAAAATAGGAACATATCAGACTCCACTTCAGAGACCGTTCCGTCGCTTAGTAGAGTGCCATTTTGAAAGTATCCTTGAACACATGCATTCGCCCATGTGGACGAAGTGGCCAAAGGTGTGCTGTAGGAGCGAGATAGTGGGTCAGTGGATGAAGCCCCGTTACAAATATTTACTCACCCCCGACGAGTTTTGAGTGAGAACTGGGGAGCCAGGGAATGCCAGCGACGTCTTCTTGGCTTTGAGGGAATATCAATGAAATGAAATTGACATGTATTATGGCTGGAGTAACTGACGAAGTGAGAGGAGTAAGGGGATCTGAATGATACGTGGATATTAGTAGGAAAGGAAGGTTTGGGGCAGATGTACATACCAGCCGTGTTTCTGATGAAAAGAATAGGATAACCGTGTGGTGTTTGCAGTGGACCCAGGAGGGTACCCGTCAAAGCAAGCGACGGTTAGCGTGCAAGCAGTAGCTGAACTGTAGATGCACCTTCACGATGGAACTTCCGTTCGCTAAGAGAAAAGAAAGAATTAGTTCATGCTTGTCATAGAAGAAACATACACACGAGCAGCTGGTTCTTCAAGGAGATAGTAAATGAGCAAAAGCTGATAAACTTTTGACGGTGTCCCAATATGCAAACAAATCTGCCACAAACTCGGGAATAGTTGGTGCATCGGCACATGAAATGGCTGTTTGCGCCTCCCATGAATTATCATATACAGGCGACGGGTCGTCTGCTGTCCCTGTAATGCGTATATTCCGCTGCTGTCCCCTGCTGCGAGACACGTGAGACCTTCCGTGAGGATAGAGAAAAAGAAATATGGTAATGATAAGGCAATCTTCACTTAAGACAGTACAGTCGATGATGCTGTAGGATGAGTGGTGAGGAACGGGCAAGAAGGGACTCGTATAAAGAATCGAGCTTATTGGATATCTCTGCGGTAATGGGAGAGTAGAAAGCGCATCTGTCAAGACCAGCGGTTAAGCATCCATCGGAGAAGGATTGCATGTCGGGGTCGGCGTCGACAGTATTTTCCCACCAGTCATCTGAGGGATATAAATATCAGATATTATAAACTTCACACGGCAGCATGGTCGCCTTACTGTAATAATAGCGATCCATATCCAATACGCCTACTTAGTATGAGTAAATGAATCTATGAAAGGGAAGGGTGCCAAATGTATACCATCAAGCGCCATACATTCAACTTTATGCTGGAAGTTAGAAGAAAAATTGGCCACTTGAAAGACCAAGGAAATGAGAGCGCGCTGGAAACATTGTGGCAAAGATCGAGCCAAAGACTGTCCCGTAACTAGAAGGCAGCGACCGGTCATCAAGTAGATGAAATCGAAAATTGCTAACTCACGAGAATCCCCAATATTGACGTTTCGCTTGACTCGCTGCTTCGTTGATTTGAAGCAGATCCCGGGAAACGTTGTCAGTACTAATGTAATTAACGAATCCCTTATCTCGTTCCTTGGCTAGTTTCCCTATAACCTGCGGAAATCCCATAAATGAGGAATCGTCGGATGTTGTGTGTTGAACACAGCGGTCCAATGATCTGGAACGGCAAGCCACTGAGAGTGCTCTTCTTTGGAGGGGAAAAACTCTACCAGAGGTGTTGAATGACCGACCCCTAGAGCGGCCGGGGTGTGAGATATAGCACGTATTAGAAAATATAATTTGACGTACCACGAGGATCGAAGCTGATGATGTCGTACTGGTTCCCAGCAATTGACGCGAGTGAGGAACCGAGGGAAATCAGGATAGCTACTCCGCTGCCGCCAGGGCCTCCCAGATTCATCAGTATGGCACCTTGGTCCGATTTCGGATTACGCTGAAAGCTTAGTGACCGCAAGAACAGCCGGATAGCCATCCTCATTGGAGTAGTCGATGGGTACTTTCAAAGTGGTGCAGTAATGTCCGTGCGATATACCGTGGTGGGAATTGGGAAGTACCTGGAAACGCTTGCATTAGTATTTGGAGTAGCAGTCAATCTATGATAAATTATTCGTTGGCTCCATCTATATTCAGGCTATGAGCGAACGCAACACGCCGAGGATCGGCAAGACAGACGGTACTCCAATCAAAATTGTTCTGAGCCGATACCGCTGCGAACAGGGACTCGGTAGAGAAAAGAGTTTAGCAAGAATGTAGAAGCCGAAGATGAGTGCACTCATTGGCAAAGGCGACATTGAGGAACGTGGCACTTGAAGTACCAAGTCGTGTCAATAACGTCTGGGAATAACTTCCAGCCGGTATTTGCCGATCTTGAACCTGGCGGGTCGGCGCTGTACTGTTGAGCAGGAGCTATACAGATGAAAAGTGGAATAACCCGGAGAGAGGAGAGCAACATGGTGGTACAGACGGGAGAGCAAGAGGCAAAGACTCTTCGTGCTTCACGCCGGGATAAGAAAAGATGATATGTGCCCATATCTTGAGATTCCTAGAGTGCGTAGATCGTCACAGTTTTTGAGGATATTAAATGGTCAGTCGCCGGAATTGTAAACCCTGTTAAACTGAAAACAGCGGGCGGGTATTATTATGCAGTTGGGTACCTGTAACGGCCCTAACCTACTTGCAGTCGCTAGCTTTGAAAGACGTCACTGCCGAGACCGGTGCAGTTGTGGGGATTCTGGAGCCTAAATACGTTTCTATTTCAGTCGTATGCCCTCGAGTTCGGAGTGGGCCGCTTTCCTGACGATATTTTTGGGGACCGGTAGAGGCTTCCATAAATTACAACTGGATGTCTGCACCAATGTTCCTGTCCATATTGAGATCAAGTCGATGGCCGAGATGAGTTTGCGTGTTCGTGGGTGCTGTAATGAGAAGTCGGCCCGACCTCCGGATTCAATTTCAAGACCACATGAATTATTTTCAATTTGCTTCCCACGACTCCGTTGTTTATGACCATGATCATGGTTTTCGATTGACGCCTTGTTCTCGCTTCTTCCCATCGTTAGACCCTGTTATATGCGCCCCTGTGGAACCTTTGTTGGATGTTCTCCGCAGATGGCTCGCCTTTGGAGGAGGATGGACCCGTGGAAATGACCTGAAAATGATTTTATGAAGCTCGACAGGTAGGCTCCCGTTTCTAGCCGCCTTCAAGGGTTCGAACTCATTGGAAAATAGGGTACCTGCAGCTGTACTCAGTGCTTGTGGCTCCTTGGTGGTATCAACGCGGTTTTCCCGAGGTAAGAGCATCATGGTATCCTTCCTTTCGTCTCTCATTTCGCCTATCAGTGCTCTGGCTTTGCTTTCGTCGCCCTCGCTTACAGTATTGAAGGAAAACAATGGATGGGAACTCAGCTCTACAGTGGCCAGTCACGACTCGCCTGGAATAGCCGTGAGGTGCACATGAGGTTAGAACGGTACGCAACATGCCCTGCCGTTGTATTCATTTCTTGATCTATTTGACAGCGTAACGTACGTTTCTCGAGCTTCTCAACGACTTGCTCGTATTGCGGGGCAGAATTGCTCGCAGCGGAGTCCGCTTCTCCGTGACGGACGTTCAGGTGTAACATACCCTGTTGACGATGTACTAGTGCCGGTTTGGTAATTGTGGCTCGATTCTCCGATACATTTTATGGACGTTGGATAGAAGAGGGCCACATCGAAAGTGTTTGGTTTGTCCGACGCCGAATTCCATCTGAGGATCTGATGTATTGACTCTGCTGGGGACGCTTGCGCTCTGGTACGTGAAATTTCCTTGAATCGTACTGTTCTATCCTTACAATTTTAGTTCTGGGACAGGTGAGGCAGCATTCATTCCCACGGACATCCTTTCTGCGTCTAACCAGCAACGTCTTCACGTCGATGCGACTCGGAGCACCGGAACGAGCATGCGGCAACCAGTCCATCAACACATGCTCACCGTCACCAGGCCATCATCACTTTCTTCCTTCATTACTTCCGCGATGGCATCCCAGGAACTCGCAGCGGTGGTATATCATCCTACCTTCAAAACCCCAGATGCCGATGCAGTCGTATTCTCGCCCAATGGCACCCTATACAATCTCCCATCGTCAGTATTGTGCAGGACCATGATGTTTTTCGTGACCGTTCAGACCGAATAACAAATCTACTCCCATCCACATCCGCACTGTCACGCTCGAACGGTAGCGATGGATAGTTGCCAGCCTTGCGGTCCTTGGAGCACATTCTACGGCTTCGAAGGTGTTCTGAGTGTACCTGAGCCACGGAGAGTGAGACGCGCGATAGATATCATCCGCGGAGCTATTACTGTGCCTACCTGAACCTTTCCGGGTATATACCGTAGCGAGGACTTTTCAATGTGAGGAGGAGGCTGAGCTGGCGTCGGAGCACACGCAATGGTTGTCCCTCCATGAGAAGCTCCACGCGGCGCTACAGCAGATCTCGGAGCGCTCGCTGATGAAGCTGTTCAAGTTTCATCGGATGCGGTGAGTCAAGTTGGAGGAGCACATAGAGTGGAGCGCAAGGTGCAGAGTGTGATCATTCGGTCTATGGGTCATCGTAGACCACACTGGTGTGGCAAATGTTCTCGGTTATGGATGTGATTGGTAAATGACCGTTAAAAATTTCATGGGAAATTGGCCTCGCACAATGATGATGACTACTTGAGATGTCACGCCCACGTGGTGTCACTCACTCGTGTACGAATGATTCGATGTTGAACAGCCTTCCCTTTGATTTCATCCGATCCTAGAGTGCACTGAATGTAAATTTACTCTTCTCTCTATTATTTCTATCTCTGAGTCTTTATGACAGATCCATCCGATCCATGGCCTATATACCAACTAGAAAATCGGATTTTGACGCAAGGCTAGCACCTCTGCTTCCTGATTATTCCCATGCCCCTCCCGACGCCCGAATCATTGAACTCCTACAAACCAATGCTCCACCGACTCCCATTGAGAAGAAAAGTCTCGAAGCTACCCTTTCAGAAACACCTGATCGTGTAGCAGAGCTCGACTCCCTCATCCTGTCCACCACATCGCTTCTACGCTACCTGACCAAAGATCGCAGTCAAGCCATAGAAAACCAAGCTAATGCGAAGAAAATTCTCTCCCCGTCTCGTCGACTTCCACTGGGGGTTTTGACCGAGATATTTATACGGTGTTCGTCATTATATGGTCAAAGAGATTCTCCTTTGGATCCTCGTGCGTTGCCTTGGACATTGTCACACGTGTGTAGGAAATGGAGGATGCTTGCCATCACTACTCCGGAATTATGGTCTAGTATTCGCCTGAACTTCAGGTTGGACAAGTTTCTTAATGGAAGCCGCATACGTGAAGCGGCCTTTATGCTTGGCATCGTCCTTGATCGGGCCCGTCCTCACGATCTCGACGTTGTCATCTGTCTTCAGGATGATGTGTGCACACATCCCGCTTGTGCAGTACTTCTTTCCACTGTTCGGTATTGGAAATCCTTGTACGTCACGGGACAGTCCTGTGACCTGTGCTTCTTATCGCCTTGCCGTAGTTTTTTTGACCAGCTTGAAACTGCCGTCGTGCGGGTTCACCATCATGAGGGATCAGAGGCTATAGACTGGTTTGCCGTGGCTCCACGTCTACGCTCCTTTACAAGGTCCATGAACGCCCCCTTTTTACTCCCTGTCAATGTCGTCCAGTTCATTGACGACTTGCCATTCGATGCAAATACACGTGCCACCCTCCATAACCTTGTCAATATCGAACGTCTCTCGATTTCGTGCAGCTCGTATTCAAGCGAACTACCTCGAATCCACCTCCCGAGGCTCTCCCAGCTCGAATTGGAAGTGGATCTACGCTGCTTGGAGGCCGCATTCATCACGTACAATCACTTCGATTTCCCGTCTCTCAGTCACCTTCAAATGTCGTTAATCCTTTCACATACAAAGATTCCTCGGCAGGTCCTTCAGCCGATCAGTTCATCGACGGTTTCCAGCCTTATTTTGACGTGGATCAATCACTTATCACAGAAATATTCGGCTTCGGATATTGTGCTAGATTTTTCCTCACTTTGTATGCTGCCGAATCTCCAGTGTCTTACTGTTGAGTACTGCCCAAATATCAACCCCTTCCTAGGTGCATTGTGCATCCTTCCCGGAAAGAACGTGATGTTTCCAAAGATGTCTACACTTGATGTCAAGTGTGAGCCCGACTACGCCTTAACCGAGGATCCCCTTTGCTCACACTACACCTTATCGAAGGATCCCCTTAATATGCATATCCTAGTGGAGCTCCTCCAATCTCGAAGAGATCAAGGAGCTCTGCGGAAATTCAAAATTATATGGCAAGAGGGAGTTGTCAACGATGATGTCGATATTCGTAGCCGATGGCAGCAACTTAGTTCGCCAGGGGGAGGAATACAAATCTCAGCACTGATCGCAGGTGACATAACTTTTCTTACCCTGTTACTTTCGACTGAAACATTCATAGGCATTTAGGTGAACTGATTGTCTGCAGGTTAGGGAGAAGTGTTCCAGCTACATCTGTTTGTGTATTATTGTTGATACTTCGGTTATCAACTTACGATCTTCTTATGCTCGATTATTTGTCGTTTTTCTCAGTCAGGCTTTAGCAAGAAATTCGAATTACCAGTCTGATGCTGTGTCGTCCACGTCGACCCGGACTCTGTCGAGTTCCAAATGCCATGATGGCTCACGCAGTATTGTCGAGACATACAGAAATTTGTCCAAGTCCTTCATGTCGTGTACAAGACGACCTGGCAATTCTGCTATTCGACCATCTCCAAGTTGTCAGTATTGATCGATACGTGGATTGAGAACAAGTCAAAGCTATTTACGTCGGCTAAGTACATACGAGCATATTACGAACAATTCGTGCTGTTTCAAGAAAATAGGAACATACCAGACTCCACTTCAGAGACCGTTCCGTCGCTTAGTAGAGTGCTATTTTGAAAGTATCCTTGAACGCATGCATTCGCCCATGTAGACGAAGCGGCCAAAGGTGTGTACTGTAGGAGCGAGATAGTGGGTCAGTGGATGAAGCCCCGTTACAAATATTTATTCACCCCCGACGAGTTTTGAGTGAGAACTGGGGAGCCAGGGAATTCCAGCGACGTCTTCTTGGCTTTGAGGGAATATCAATGAAATGAAATTGTCTTGTGTTATGGCTGGGGTAACTGACGAAGTGAGAGGAGTAAGGGGAACTGAATGATACGTTAGTATTAGTAGGAAAGGAAGGTTTGGGACAGATGTACATACCAGCCATGTTTCCGATGAAAAGAATAGGATAACTGTGACTGGTGTTTGCGATGGAGCTAGGAGAATACCCGTCAGAGAAAGCGACGGTTGGTATGTAAAGCAGGAGCTGAACTGTAAATATGCCTTCACAATGGAACTTCCATCCACTGAAAGAAAATAAAGAATTAGCTCATGCTTGTCATAGAGGAAACATACATACGAGCAGCACATTTTCCGAGGACATAGTAAAGGAGCAAAAGTTGATAAACCTTGGACGGTGTCCTAATATGCGTACAAACTTGCCACAGACTCCGTAATATTTGGTGCATCACCACAGGAGATGTCTGTTTGCGCCTCCCATGAATTATCATAGACAGATGATAGGTCGTATGTCGTCTCTTGCAACGCGTAAATTCTGCCGCCGTCTCCTTCTGCGAGACCTTCGGAGAGGATAGAGAAATAGATGTATGGTAAGTATAAGGTATTCTTCACCTAAGACAGTATAGTTGACGACGACATAGGATGAGTGGTGAGGAACGGGACTGCCTGAGCGAGAACGGACTCGCATAAAGGATCCAGGCTGTTAGATATCTCTGTGGTAATGGGAGAGTAGAAAGTGGATCTGTCAGGACCAGCGGCTAAGCATCCATCTAAGAAGGATTGCATGCCCTTGTCGGTGTCGTCGCGCCGGTCTTGCGGGAATAGAAATATTGGATATTATAAACTTTAGGGGACGGCACGGTCGTCTTGCGGTGATAATGGTGCTTCATATCCAATACACCTGATTAATGCGAGTAAATGAGACTGAGTTAGGAAGGAGAGCATAAATACCATCAAGCACCTTTCGATCAATCTTATCCTTTAAGTTTGAAGAAAAATTGGTCGCTTGAAAGATATAATAAACAAGGGAGCGTACGGGAAAAATCGAAGCAAACGTCGATCCAAGCACCGTTGTATAACTAGAGGGTAGCCATCAGCCACCCAGTAGAATAACTCGCAAGCGTCTGACTCACGAGACTCCCCAACACTGAAGTTTGGTTTGACCCGCTGCTTGGCTAATTCGAAGCAGATCCTGAGCAATGTTGTCAGTACTAGTAATGTAATTCATGAATCACTTATCTCGTTCCTCAGCTAGTTTCGCTATAAACTGCGCAGATGCCCCATAAACGAGGAATCGTCGGATGTTGTATTGAAAACAGGGGTGCAACGATCGAGAATGATAAGACGGCGAGAGTGCTCTTCTTTGGAGGGGAAGAACTCTACTCGAGGTGCTGGATTGCGCCTATATCGGTCCCAGTGTGAGACATAGGGCGTATTAGAAAACCTAATCCAACGTACGACGTGGATCGAGGCTGTTGATGTCGCATTTGTTCCGGATAACTGACGCAAGCAATGAGCCAATAGAAACAAGGGTAGCGATTCCACTGGGGCCAGGGCTTCCCTAAGCCATCAGTGTAGCCCCTTTGTATTCGGTTTGGGATTATGCGGAAAGCTTGATAACCGCAAGAACGGCTTGGCCGCCATCTTCATTCGAGTAATTAATGAGTGCCTCCAAAGTTGGGCATAAATGTTAGTGCGGTACACAGTGGTGGGAGTTGGGAAGTACCTGGAATCGCGTGCATTGATCATTTGGAGTAGCAGTCGACGGGGGTGTTTAAGCAGATTTAATTCGAGGCAGATGGCGAACGTCAAATCTGGACTCGGACTCGGACTCTGGTGGCAGCGGGACGATGCTTTGTGAGTGTTTTTCAGAACTCCTCGTAGAGTGTATGTGAAATTCGGGTTTCAGGCCCGTACCTTGGATTCGTGGAAAGTCTCCACATTCATTGTTGGGAAACAGACGATCGGAAGGTAGAGCCAGCAGGGAGTTCCTGGGTTTGCTATCATGCGAGAATTGTAGGACATTCGTGCGTGGTCGGTTCGAAAGCTGAATTAACGATCCGGAGATGTAGTAGGTCGGCATTATTGGTTGATGTCTTCAGAGCAGAACCATTTGGCTGCCGGAGACGATGGCAATGACCCTGGTGGGATGAGCAGTGATGTTTATGTTTGGGATATGATTTTCACGGTCAGAGTCGGATAAATGGAAGTATTCATATAGTACGTCACTAACGCGTCGAGGACGTCGTACTAGTGCAAAATGTAGAATTTGATTTCAGTATGATAATGGCCACTGATCTAGCTCGTCCTTTCCCGTATGAGCTGGCATTTTTGCGCATGATGGATATATGGCCGTGTTTTATTGTAGGGGTGGTCATAGGCGGCTTTGTAGAGTGCATTGTTCATGGAGCTCCAGCCTGGTTAGACATGTAACAAAAGATATGAATGTAGAGATGAGCATTTATGACGATAACCTTGGCGGGATGAGCAGTGACGTTTATCTTTGAGGTATGATCTTCATCGTTGGAGTCGGATACATGCGCGACTAACTCGTCGAGGACATTGTAGTGCGGAATATAGAATTTCATCTCAATATGATGATGGCGGCTGATCTAGCCAGCCTTTTCCCATATGAGCTGCATTTTTGCCTCACCCCAGCCTCGAGCTCAGCTCCTTTGAGAAGCATGGACCCATGATTGACACAAGGTCGTGTTTTATGGCAGGGGTGGTCATAGGCGGCTTTGTAAAGTGCGTTGTTCATAGAGTTCCAGCCTGGTTAGACTGTCACAAAAGATATGAATATAGAGATGAGACTTGCAAGAACGACATACTTTCTGCCCTTTGAACAACGTTGCCAATGTGGGAGTTCAGGGGAAGGGGATAGATAATACTTCGTCAAGCAGAACACTTATCGTCCTTGTAACTGTCTTTAGGTTTAGGCCTGTCTTGGATGTAGAGACTGATACGGAGGTTTGCGTCGTGGAAAGAACACGCCAGGGTGAGTGTACCAGGTGCGCTCTATTTACGTACCACTTAAAGTATGGTCGATAACGATTGGGAATAAGTCTTCAAGCTGGTATTTGCCGATTATGAAGCTGGTGGGTCGGTATTGTACTACTGAGCATAAGCTATACAGATGAAAAGTGGGGTAGCCTGAAGGGAGGAGAGCAGAGTGGTCGTGCAGATGTGAGTCAGGAAGTCCCTTAACCCTTCGCGCCGTGGTATGAACAGATGACATGTGCGGATATCTTGAGATTGCTGGAATGTGTAGATCCTCGCAGTCTCGGTGGATGTTTCATGGTTGAACGATAGAATTGGAAACCCTGTTAAACTTAAAACAACCGACAGATATTATCACGCAGTTAGGAACATGTAAAGACCGTAACCTACTTGGAGTCGTTAGCTTTGAAAGACGTCGCTGTAGAGACTGGTGCAGTTGTGGGGAATTTGGAGCCTAAATACGTTTCCGTTTCAGTTGTACATGCTTGTTTCGCGTACTGTACACTGTGAGAAGATATGCTAAGTCGGGTGAACCTTGAGTGAACCGCTTTACTGACGAAATTTTCAGAGGCACCCATAAATTGCAGCTGCATGCGTGCGTTGAAGTTTCGTCCCATTGAGATAAAGTCGATGGCAGAGAAGATCAAACGTTGGTTCGCGCGTTCGTGGGTGCAGTCTGTAATGAGAAGTCGGCCCGACCTCCGGAGTTATTTTCAGCACCACGTGAATATCTTTTCTCACGACTCCATTGTTTATGACCATGACCATGGTTTCGATTGACGCTCTGTTCTCGCTTTTCTCCAACGCCGGACCCTGTTATATGCGCTCCTATTGGATCTTTCTTGGATGTTTCCCGCAGAGGGATAGCCTTTGGAAGAGAATGGACGCCTGGGAATAGGCTCTCGTTTTCCAGCCGCCTTCAGGTGTTCAAACTCATTGAAAAATAGGTTTCTACGGCTGTACTGGGTGCCTGCCGTTCCTTCGTGATATCAACGCGGTTATCTCGAGGTGGGAGCATCTTATCCTTCCTTCTGTCTCTCATCTCGCCTCTCAGCGCTCTAATACAGTATTGAAGGATGGAGCTCAAGATGGATGAGGACTCGATTCTGCGGCAACAAGTTGTGACCCGCATGGAGCAGCCGTGGGGTGCACGTGAGGTTAGGAAGGTACGCGACTTGCCCTGCTGTTGTATTCGTTTCCTGATCTATTTGATTGTGTAGCATGCGCCCCTCGAGCTCATCGGTGACCGTATCTCAGGGAAGAATCGTCGCTGCGAAGTCAGCTTCTCCGTGACGGACGTTCAGGCGCAGCACATACCCTGTCGACAACGTATTGGTGCTAGTTTGATAAACGTGGCTCAGCTCCGATACCTTTCATGGACGCTAGACAGAAGGGGGCGAATGCCGACATTGTTTGATACCTTGTCGGGCACCGAAGCCCATCGGAGGCTGTGATGTATTGACTCTGCTGGAGGTGCTTGTGCTCTAGTGTGTGAATTTTCGCTCTCGCATGTCATTCTATCCTTACAGTTCTAGGCCAGGACAGGCTAGGCCGCATTCAGCTCCACGGACAACCCTTCTGCGTCGAACCAGCAACAACATGTCAAAAAGTCTTCATGTTGATGCGACTCGGAGTACCGGAACGAGTATGCGGCAACCAGTCCATCAACACATGCTCACCGTCACTACTTTCTTCCCTCATGACTTCCACGATGGTGTCTCATCCCACCTTCAACATCCCAGACGCCGATGCCATCTTATCCTCGCTCGACGGCACCCTATACCGTCTCCCATCATCAGTCCTGCGAAGGACCACCACCTTCTTCGCGTCCCCGTCTTTCACGTTCGAACCAAACAGCAAGCCCATTCCCATCCACGAACACGATCCCGTCATCGAGCGGCTGCTGCGGATCATCAGCGGTCTCGCGATCCCTCCGTGGTGCACGTTTGATGACCTCCAGAGTGTGCTCAGACTAGCTGAGACTTGGGGAGCAAAGGGTGCGGTGGATGCCGTGCGTGCTTCGATCACTGCGCCGATATTCCTGAAGGAACCACTCCGGGTGTATGCGATAGCGACGAGGTTCGGGTGGGAAGAGGAAGCCGAGCTCGCATCGAAGCATACGCTGGAGTTGTCCCTCCACGAGGAGCAGCACGAGGAAGCGCTCCGGCGGATCCGGACGCGCGCACTGGTGAGGCTGTTCAAGTTCCATCGGAAGCGGCGGGATGAGTTTCGGGTGGGTATGGAGGACAACGCGAGGTGTGGAAGCTGTGGGAACTCGGTGGATGAACTCGGTGGATGGGTCGCTGTGGTCTGCGCTGGTGTGGAGGATGTTCTGGGAGATGGACGTGAGGCCGTCTGGGGATGGGCTGTGTTCGTTGGAGATTGAGGAGTGGCCGGAGATGGAGAGTTGTTTGTTGCAGAAGTGTGCAGGATGTGGGAGGTTGGTGTATGAGAGGTTGGAGGTGCTAGAGAGGGTCAGGAAGTGTTTGGCTGAGTTGCCGGATACAGTGTAGGGGTTAGGTGAGGATGATTCGGCTTCCTTTTGTTTTCGCTGACAGTATATCCATAGCTTACGCCCTGGGGTTGCGTCCAAGCTTACCGCCAGTACAGGTGCTCAGTATTTCTCTTGTTGCTGGTGCCAAGCCTGAGAACAATCCATAGTTTCTCGTCAGCGTGTGGTTACAGTTTTTGCGAAAGGTGAACATCACGGCAGCATGATACCTCTGTACGCATCATTGATGAACGACGTCTAGTAGTATCCGTGATGTCATGAATGTCAATCCTATCTCTTCAGCGTGCCTCGGCGGACCGATTTTTCGCTATCCATTCCGTATAAATCCCTCCACGCCTTCTCCGCCACTGGGGGAACATACCGCCTGAAACAGCTCTGCGTCACGTTGATTAGGGATGTTCCTGTCCTCCCTGACCCCAATCTTTTTTTCTGGCGGTACCCAAGCCCATACTCGATGCCTTCAAGTATGCTCCATTGGGGCTGAACGCGAAGATCAATCCTGACGTTGTTCCGACACTCACCGCGCTGGCTATCCGATTTATGAATGTGGTACCACATTTGTCGCCGTCTTTCGTTGAGATGGTGCAGCGGGGGCAACGCTTCGACTGTCGGTACCGCTTGTCATGCCGCCGGAACTCAATCCTGATGTGACTGGACGTTGGAGAGCTTTGTGCGACGAAGGGTTTGTCTCGTATGGGATGGAGTAATTGTGATGTCTCGTAGGATTTCGGGGAACGAACTCTCAGAAATGTATGGGAATTGTTTACTTTCAGTAAATGATAGTCGCATGATAACGACACGGTTTCTGTCGTTTGTCCGTGTAGGGGTTCGGTTCCCTACCAATGACTTACGACAAATTTTATATATGCACATTATCCAATTATATTAATTATACTTGAGCATAGGTTTACGGTCGCTATGCGATGAAGGGTTCGTCGGGACTATTCTCTGATATTCTCCGCAAAAGTGTCGCATTTAGAAGTGAAACGATTCCAGGAAATGGCCTGAAAATGGAGTTACGAAACACAAAAGGTAGTTTTCCAGTCGTCGTTGGACGTTCAAATTCATTGAAAAATAGTTTTTCTGCAGCTGTATTCGCTACCTGTCTCTGGTCCCGCCACCCTCGAATACATTATTGAAGGAAGGAAATGGATGGGGACTCGATTCTGCGGCGACAAGTGATGACTCGCCTGGAATAGCTGTGGGTTGCACATGAGGTTAGCCAGGTATGCGACATGTCCTGCCGTTGTGCTCGTTTCTTGATCGATTTGATAGTGTAGTGTTTGTTCCTCGAGCTCATCAACGACTTGTTCGTATCGCAACACAGAATTGCTCGCAGCAGAGTCAGCTTTTCCACCGACGTTTAGGTGAGGCATATACCCCATCGGCAACTTACTGGTGCCGGTTTGGTAAACATTACTCAGGTCTCCGATAGTTCATGGACTCAAGATACAGAAGGGCCACGTCGAAAGTGTTTGATCTGTCCGACGCCGGATCTGATGATCTGATATTCTGGTATATCGATTCTGTTAGGGACGCTGGTACGTAAAATGTCGCTCAATCCTACCATTCTATCTTTACAATTCTAGTGCTGGACATATTAGGCAGAACTCAGTTCCACGGACATCAGTTCTCCGTCGAACCAGCGATGCAGTCTTATTCTCGCCCGATGGCACCCCATACCGTCTCCCATCGTCAGTCTTGCGCAGGACCAGGACGGTTTTCGCGACCGTTCGGACCAAATAGGAAGCTCACTCCCATCCACAGTCACAATGTCACTTGTGAACAGCAGAGACAGATACTCACCAGCTTTGCGGTCCTTGGAGTACATTTGACAACGTTGAAGGTATTCTGAGTGTACCTGAGTCATTGGAGAGTGAGAGGCGCGATAAATATCATCTGCTCGGCTATTATCATGCCTAGTTGAACCTTTCCGGGCATATATGGTAGTGAGGACTTTTTGGTATGACGAAGAGGCTGAGCTAGCGCCGGGGCATATGCAATGGTAGTTCCTCCACGAGCTCGCTTAGGTATCCAATTGGTACATATCCGTTAAAAATTGCATGCGAAATTGGACTGGCACTTCCATACTGAATTGCTGTATAATGAATGATGATGATGACCTGAGATGTCACGCCCACGTGGTGTCACTAACTCGTGTACGAATGAGTGGACGTCGAACGTTGAACAGCTTTCCCCTTTATCTCATCCGATCCTAGATTCCGCTGATAGTGAATTTACTCTTCTCTCTATCATTTCTATCTCTGATTATTTATGACAGATCGATCCAAGATCCATGGCCTACGTACCAACTGAAAAATCAGATTTTGACCCAAGGCTAGCACCTCTGCTCCCTGATTATTCCCATGCCCCTCCCGACGCTAGAATCATCGAACTCCTACATACAAATGCTCCACCAACTCCCATTGAGAGGAGCAGTTTCGAAGCTACCCTTTCCAAAACACCTGATCATATAGCAGAGCTCGACTCCCTCATCCTCTCCACCACATCACTTCTATGCTACCTAACTAAAGATCGCAACCAAGCCCTAGACAACCAATCCAACGCCAAAAAGATCCTTTCCCCATCTCGTCAACTTCCAACAAAATTGTTGACCAAGATATTCATACATTGTTCCTCATTACATGATCGAAGAGATTCTCCTTTGGATCCCCGTGCGTTACCTTGGACATTGTCACACGTTTGCAGGAAATGGAGGGAGGTGGCCATCGCTACCCCGGAACTATGGTCCAATATTTCTTTGAATTTCTTGGATGACAGGTTCCTTAACGGAAGCCGCATACGTGAAGCTGCGTTTATGCTTGGCATCATCCTTGATCGAGCCCGTCCCCATGATCTCGACGTTTGCATTTATTATCATGATGACATATCTACACACCCCGCCTGTGCAGTACTTCTTTCTACTGTTCGGTATTGGAAATCTTTGGAGGTTTACGGAATACATGGCAAACTCGACTTCCTATCGCCTTGCCGTAGTTTTTTTGACCGGCTTGAAACTGTCTCAGTGCTTGATTCCCATAGTAGGGGATCAGAGTCTATAAACTTGTTTGCCGTGGCTCCACGTCTACTCACCTTTCTAAGGTGTATGAAAGCCCCCTTTTTACTCCCTGTCAATGTCATTGGATTCATTGACGACTTGCCATTTGATGCAAATACACGCGCCACCATCCATAACATTGTCAATATCGAATATCTCTCAATTTCCTGCAGCTTGTATTCCAGCAAACTACCCCGAATCCACCTCCCGAGGGTCTCCCTGCTCGATTTGACAATGGATCTACACAGCTTGGGGGCCGCATTCGTCACGTACAATCACTTCGAATTCCCGTTTCTCACTCGCCTTAAAATGACGTTGAACCTATCGCGTGCGAAGATCCCTCGACAGGTCCTTCAGCCAATCAGTTCATCGACTGTTTCTAGCCTTATTTTGAAGTGGTCCCACAGCGATGTACGGATATGTTCGGTTTTGGATATTGAGCTAGATCTTTCCTTACTTTGTACGCTGCCGAACCTCCAGTGTCTTACCGTCGAGGACTGCCCAAATATCAACCCCTTCCTGGTTGCACTGTCCATCCATCCCATAAAGAACGTGATATTTCCGAAGATGTCCAAACTTGATATTCTCTGTGGGCGCGAATACGGCTTGTCCGAGAATTTCCTTGATATGCATATCCTAGTGGAGCTCATCCAATCTCGAAGAGATAAAGGAGCTCTGCGAGAATTTAAAATGATGTGGCCATGGGGACTTACCAACGATGGTGCTGATACACGTAGCCGATGGCGACAACTCGGTGCGCCAGGGGGAGGAATACAAATCTCAGCGTCTATCAATGGTGAGATACCTTTTTTTGTCCTGTTATTTTCAACTGAAACATTCGAAGGGCTACAGACGAACTGATTGTATGCATGTTAGGGAGTAGGTATCTAGTATGATCTTCCTTTGAATATTTTCGGCGTTTCTCATTTAAGTTTTAGCAAGAAATTTGAATTACCAGTCTGATGCCGAATCGTCAGTGGCGACCCGGGCTCTGTAGAGCCTCATGGTGCTACGCGTAGACATCAAAGTCATATTCAAACACCATGACGGTTCATGCAGGATTGTTGATAATGAAAGAATCATGTTCACTTATTCTATTGTACCCAAAGATGTGCATAAATATGTATAAGTCCTTCACGCCGCATCCGAGATGGTATAGTAAATCAGTTGTTCGACTATCCGACTATCTTCAAGTTGCCTGCGCTGATCGATATGTTAGTGAATTGGGAACGAGGTAAGGATACTTACGTCGGCTAAATACATACAAGCATATCACCAACCACTTGTGCTGTTTCAAGGAACTGGGAACATCTCAGACCCCATTTCACAGACCATCCCGTCGCTTGGCAGAGTGCCATTCTGGTAATAGGCTTGCACATATGCATTCGTGCATGCAGATGAAGCGGCCAAGGATGTGTGCTGTAGGGGCGAGATAATGGGTCAGTGGAGGAAGCCCCCTTACAAATATTTATTCACCCCTGATGAGTGTTGAGTCAAAACTATGGAGCCAGAGAATGTCAGCGACATCTTCTTGGCTTGGAGGGAATATCAATGGAATGAAATTGTCATGTATTATGGCTGGGGTAACTGACGAAGCGAGAGGAGTAAGGGGATCTGAATGATACATTAATAATAACAGGAAAGGAAAGTTTGGGGCAAATGTACACACCAGCCATGTTTTCGATGAAAAGAATAGGATAACTACAGTTTTCGGTGATTGTACCTAGGTGGGTAGCCGTCAGAGCCAGCTACGGTTAGTGTGCAAAGTTAAAAGCAGTATCTGAACTGTAAGTGCGCCTTCTCGATGGAACTTCCATCCGCTAAGAGAAAAGAAATAATTAGCTCATGATTGTCATAGAGGAAACATACACACGAGCAGCACATTTTCCGAGGACATAGTAAATCAGCAAAAGCTGACAAACCTTGGACGGCGTCCCAGTATGAGTACAAATCTGCCACAGACTCGGGAATAGTTGGTGCATCGCCCCATGAAATTGCGCCTCCCATGAATTATGATATACAGGCAACGGGTCATCTTGAGTTCCTGAAATGAGTAGATTCTGTAATGGATGAGGGAGCGTATAGGAAGTTTTGATGCAAAGGTCGAGCTAAGCACCGTTCCATAACTACATGGTAGTGATCGGCCATCAAGTAGAATACCTCGCAAGCAGTCGACGGGGACCTATAGGAGGTATAGTAACTATATTTAATTCGAGGCAGGCGGTGAACGTCAAATTCCTCTGGGCTATGGTTTTCATGGTCAGAGTCGGATACATGGTAGTATCCATGTAGGACGTGACTAATGCGTCGAGGACGTCGTACTACTACGGAATATAGAATTTTATTCCAATATGATGACGGCCGCTGATCGAGCTCGTCTTTTCCCCATATGAGCTGACATTTTTGCGTCGCCCCAACCTCGGATTGAGCTTCCGCGCAGAAGGATGGACCTAAAATGGCGTGCTTTATGGTTGGGGCTGTTGTAAAGTGCGTTGTTCATAGAGTTCCAGACTGGTTAGAAAGATATGAATGTAGAGATGAGACTTGCGACACCAACACCCTTTGAACGATATCAGCAATGGGGGAGGAGTTTGGGAGAAGGGGATAGATGGATACTTCGTCAAGGAGAACTTGTGACTGTCTTTGGGTTGAGGCTGTCGGTTGGTATAAAGGGTTTGGGTCGTTATGAAGAAAGTTCCAGGGTGAGTGTAAGATGTGCGCTCCATTCATGTGCCGGTTGGAGTACGAAGTAGTGTCAGTTATACAGATAAAAAGTAGAGTATCCTAGAGGGGAGAGCAACTTGGTCGTACAGACGAGAGCGAGAGGCAGAGAGACCCTTCGCCCTTGGCGCTGTGATAGTGGCCGCCAGGACTAACCCCTGTCAAACGGAAAACAACGAACACATATCATTACAGTTGGGTACCTGTAGAGACGATAACCTACCTGGAGTCGCCGGCTTTGAAAGACGGCCCTGCAGAGACTGTTGCAGTTTTGAAGAATTTGGAGCCTATTTGAGTTTTTTTTTTTTAGCTGCACGCCTCTATTTCGTGTACTGTACAAGGAGAAGATACCCTAAGCAGAGTGGGAAAAGTCGTCAAGCTGATGTTTTACTGGCGGTATTTTCAGGGATCCATAGAGGGTTTCATCAATTGCAAGTAGATGGTAAGGTTCGGCCCATTGAGATCAAGTCGATGGCCGAGATGATAAAACACTGTTGGTCCGCTGGTTCGCACGTTTGAGGGTGCAGTGAGTGTAGTCTGCATGGGAAGTCGGTCCGACTTCCGGAGTTATTTTCGGAGTATCTATTCCCACGACTCCTTCGTTTGTGTACCATGATCATGGTTTCGATTGACGCTTTTTCTCGCTTCTTCCCATCGTCAGACCTTTGCATTTGCGCCCCTATGGGACCTTTCTTGAATGTTCTACGCAGATGGCTCGAATTTGGAAGAGAAGCGGCACCCAGAAATGACCTGAAAATGGAGTTTTGAAGCGCGAAAGGTACGCGACGTGCCCTGCTGTTGTATTCGTTTCCTGATCTATTTGATAAGAAAGCGTATATTCCTCGAGATCATCAATGTCGGGCTCTAATCGGAATGAAGAATTGTCTCAGCGTAGTCAGCTTCTCCGTGATGGATGTTCAGGTCAGGCATATGCCTCGTCGACGACGTATCGGTCCCGGTTTAGTAAACGTGGCTCGATTATCCCATACCTTTCATTTAGAAGAGGGCCATGTCGAAGGCGTCCTATTTGTCCGACGCGGGATCCGACGATCCGAGGCTCTGATGTATCGACTCTGTTGGGATGCTTACGCTCTGGTGCGTGAATTTTCGCTCAATCGTACCAATCTATCCTTACAGTTCTAGTGCTAGGGCAGGCTAGGCAGCGTTTAGCTTCACATACAACCCTTCTCCGCCGAACCAGCCATAGCATATCTTCACGTTGATGCGATTCGGAGTACCGGAACGAGCATGCGGCAACCATTCCATCAACACATGCTCACCGCCACCACGCCATCAGTACTTTCTTCCTTCATTACTTCGACAATGGCGTCCCAAGAGCTCGCAGGGACATACCATTCTACCTTCAACACCCCCGATGCCAATGCGATCTTATCCTCACTTGACGGCACCCTATACCGTTTCCCATCGTCAGTCCTGCGACGGACCACCACGTTTTTTGCGTCCCCGTCTTTCACGTTCGAACCAAATAGCAAGCCCATTCCCATCCACGAACACGACGCCGTCCTCGAGCGGCTGCTGCGAATCATCAGCGGTCTTGCAATCCCTCCGTGGGGCACGTTTGATGATCTCGAGGGTGTGCTCAGCCTAGCTGAGACGTGGGGTTCGAGGGGTGCTGTGGATGTCGTACGTGCGTCGATTACTGCGCCGATGTTCCTACGGGAGCCGCTCCGGGTGTATGCAATAGTGACGAGGTTCAGGTGGGAAGAGGAAGCTGAGCTCGCATCGAAGCATACACTGGACTTGTCCCTCCACGAGGAGCAGCACCAGGAAGCGCTCCGGCGGATCCCGACGCGCGCGCTGGTGAGGCTTTTCAAGTTTCATCGGAAGCGGCGGGATGAGTTCCGGGTGGGCATGGAGGGCGACGCGAGGTGTGGAGGGTGTGGGTTAGCGGTGGATGGGTCGGCGTGGTGTGCGCTGGTGTGGAAGATGTTTTGGGAGATGGACGCGAGGCCGTCTGGGGATAGGCTGTGTTCGTTGGAGATTAAGGAGTGGGAGGAGATGGAGAGTTGTTTATTGCAGAAGTGTACGGGATGTGGGAGGTTGGTGTATGAGAGGTTGGAGGTGCTGGAGAGGGTGAGGAAGTGTTTGGCTCAGTTGCCAGAGACGCTGTAGAGGCTAGGTGGGCGCGATTTGGCTTCCTTTTGTTTTCGCTAACGGTATATTTTCATAGCTTACTCCTGGGTTTGCCAGAGGAACGTCCAAGCTTACAGGTGTGCAGTATTTTACTCGTTGCTGCCGCCGATCCTGAACGTAATCCATAGCGTCTCGTCAGCTTGTGGATGCATGCTGTTCAGAAAGGTGAACATTATGGAACCAGGATACCTCCGTACGCATCATTGATGAACAACATCTAGTAGCATCCGTGATGTCTTGGATGTCAATTCTATTTCTTCAGCGTGCCTCGGTGGACTGATATTTTGTTATCCATTCCGCATACGTCCGTCCATGCCTTCTCCGCCGCTAGGGGAACCTTTCACCGCCTGAAATGGCTCTGCGTCACGTTGATTTGGGATGTTCCGTCCTACCTGAGCCTGATCTTTTTCCGGCGGTGCCCAAGCCCATATTCGATTCCTTCGAGTACGCTCCATTGAGGCTGAACGCAAAGATCAATCCTGACGTTGTTCCGAGACTCACCGCGCTGGCTATCCGATTTATGAATGTGGTACCACATTTGTCGCCGTCTTTTGTTGAGATGGTGCAGCGGGGGCAACGCTTCGACTGTCGGTACCGCTTGTCATGCCGACGGAACTCAATCCTGATGTGACTGGACGTTGGAGAGATTTGTGCGACGAAGGATTTGTCTCGTATGGGATGGAGTAATAGTGGTGTCCCGTAGGATTTCGGGGAACGAACCCTCAGAAATGTATAGGAACTGTTTGTTTTCAGTAAATGATAGTCGCTCTGGTCCCGCCACCCTCGAATGCATTATTGAAGGAAGGAAATGGATGAGGACTCGATTCTGCGGCGACAAGTGATGACTCGCCTGGAATAGCTGTGGGTTGCACATGAGGTCAGCCAGGTATGCGACATGTCCTGCTGTTTTGTTCGTTTCTTGATCGATTTGATAGTGCAGTATTTGTTCCTCGAGCTCATCAACGACTTGTTCGTATCGCAACACAGAATTGCTCGCAGCAGAGTCAGCTTTTCCACCGACGTTTAGGTGAGGCATACACCCCATCGACAACTTACTGGTGCTGGTTTGGTAAACATTACTCAGGTCTCCGATAGTTCATGGACTCAGGATACAGAAGGGGCACGTCGAAAGGGTTTGATCTGTCCGACACCGGATCTGATGATCTGATATTCTGATATATCGATTCTGTTAGGGACGCTTGCGCTCTGGTACGTGAAATGTCGCTCAATCCTATCATTCTATCTTTACAATTCTAGTGCTGGATAGATTAGGCAGAACTCAGTTCCACGGACATCAGTTCTCCGTCAAATCAGCGATGCAGTCTTATTCTCGCCCAATGTCACCCCATACCGTCTCCCATCGTCAGTCTTGCGCAGGACCAGGACGGTTTTCGCGACCGTTCGGACCAAATAGGAAGCTCACTCCCATCCACAGTCACGATGTCACTTGTGAACAGCAGCAGCGACAGATACTCACCAGCTTTGCGGTCCTTGGAGCACATTTGACAACGTTGAAGGTATTCTAAGTGTACCTGAGTCATTGGAGACTGAGAGGCGCGATAAATATCATCCGCGCGGCTATTATCATGCCTACTTGAACCTTTCCGGGCATATATGGTAGTGAGGACTTTTTGGTATGACGAGGAGGAGGCTGAGCTAGCGCCGGGGCATATGCAATAGTAGTTCCTCCACGAGGAGCAGCTCCAGCCGGCGCTTTAGCAGATCTCAACGGGCTCGCTGATGAAGCCGTTCAACTTTCGCCGGATGCGGCGGGACGAGTTGGAGGGGGGGGGGGTCATAGAGTAGAGCGCAAGGTGCATAGAGTGGTAATTTGGTTTACAGGTCAGTGTGGCCGACGTTCTCGCTTAGGGATCCAATTGGTACATATCCGTTAAAAATTACATGCGAAATTGGACTGGCACTTCCGTACTGAATCGCTGTATAATGGATGATGAGGATGACCTGAGACGTCATGCCCACGTGGTGTCACTAACTCGTGTACGAATGAGTGGACGTCGAACGTTGAACAGCTTTCCCTTTGATCTCATCCGATCCTAGATTCCTCTGACAGTGAATTTACTCTTCTCTCTATCATTTCTATCTCTGATTATTTATTACAGATCCATCCAAGATCCATGGCCTACATACCAACTGAAAAATCAGATTTTGACCCAAGGCTAGCACCTCTGCTCCCTGATTATTCCCATGCCCCTCCCGATGCCAGAATCATCGAACTCCTACATACAAATGCTCCACCAACTCCCATTGAGAGGAACAGTTTCGAAGCTACCCTTTCCAAAACACCTGATCATATAGCAGAGCTCGACTCCCTCATCCTCTCCACCACATCACTTCTATGCTACCTAACTAAAGATCGCAACCGAGCCCTAGACAACCAAGCCAACGCCAAAAAGATCCTTTCCCCATCTCGTCAACTTCCAACAAAATTGTTGACCAAGATATTCATACATTGTTCCTCATTACATGATCGAAGAGATTCTCCTTTGGATCCCCGTGCGTTACCTTGGACATTGTCACACGTTTGCAGGAAATGGAGGGAGGTGGCCATCGCTACCCCGGAACTATGGTCCAATATTTGTTTGAATTTCTTGGATGACAGGTTCCTTAACGGAAGCCGCATACGTGAAGCTGCGTTTATGCTTGGCATCATCCTTGATCGAGCCCGTCCCCATGATCTCGACGTTTGCATTTATTATCATGATGACATATCTACACACCCCGCCTGTGCAGTACTTCTTTCTACTGTTCGGTATTGGAAATCTTTGGAGGTTTTCGGAATACATGGCAAACTCGACTTCCTATCGCCTTGCCGTAGTTTTTTTGACCGGCTTGAAACTGTCTCAGTCCTTGATTCCCATAGTAGGGGATCAGAGTCTATGAACTTGTTTGCCGTGGCTCCACGTCTACTCACCTTTCTAAGGTGTATGAAAGCCCCCTTTTTACTCCCTGTCAATGTCATTGGATTCATTGACGACTTGCCATTTGATGCAAATACACGCGCCACCATCCATAACATTGTCAATATCGAATATCTCTCAATTTCCTGCAGCTTGTATTCCAGCAAACTACCCCGAATCCACCTCCCGAGGGTCTCCCTGCTCGATTTGACAATGGATCTACACAGCTTGGGGGCCGCATTCGTCACGTACAATCACTTCGAATTCCCGTTTCTCACTCGCCTTAAAATGACGTTGAACCTATCGCGTGCGAAGATCCCTCGACAGGTCCTTCAGCCAATCAGTTCATCGACTGTTTCTAGCCTTGTTTTGAAGTGGTCCCACAGCGATGTACGGATATGTTCGGTTTTGGATATTGAGCTAGATCTTTCCTTACTTTGTACGCTGCCGAACCTCCAGTGTCTTACCGTCGAGAACTGCCCAAATATCAACCCCTTCCTGGGTGGATTGTCCATCCATCCCGGAAAGAACGTGATATTTCCGAAGATGTCCAAACTTGATATTCTCTGTGGGCGGGAATACGGCTTGTCAGAGAATTTCCTTGATATGCATATCCTAGTGGAGCTCATCCAATCTCGAAGAGATGAAGGAGCTCTGCGAGAATTTAAAATGACGTGGCCATGGGGACTTACCAACGATGGTGCTGATACACGTAGCCGATGGCGACAACTAAGTGCGCCGGGGGGAAGAATACAAGTCTCAGCGTCTATCAAAGGTGAGATACCTTTTTTTATCCTGTTTACTTTCGACTGAAAGATTCGTAGGTCTTTAGAAGAACTGATTGTATGCAGGTTAGGGAGAAGGTATTTAGTGTTCTGGCTACATTTGTTCATGTATCATCGATAAGTAGGACTTCACCTTTACTCATCAAATTATGATCTTCGATTATTTGTTGTATTTCTCAGTCATGTTTTAGCAAGAAATTCGAATTACCAGTTCGATGCCGCGCCGTCCGCGTCAACCCAGACTATCGAGTTCCAAATAGCATGACAGCTCATGCAGTGTTGTCGATAATTAAAGTATCATGTTTACCTATTCTATTGTGCACAACTAGAGAGCAACCATCGGGCATCAAGTAGATTAAATCCCAAATCGCTGACTTAGGAGAATCCTCAACACTGAAGTTTTGCTTGATCACTGCTTCGTTCCTTTGAAGCAGATCCCGGGAAACGTTGTCGGTACTAATGTAATTCATGAATCCGTTCCTCGGTTAGTTTCGCTATAAACTGCGCAGATGCCCATAAACGAGGAATCGTAATATGTTGTGTTGAAAACAGCGGTCCAACGATGTACGATGAGGATCAAAGCTCATAATGTCACATTCATTCCCAATAACTGACGCAAGCAATGAACCAATGGAAACAAGGTTAGTGATTCCACTGGGGCCAGGGTCTCCCGGAGTCATCAGTGTAGCGCCTTTGTATTTTGGTTTCGGATTACGCGTTAAACCTTGATGACCGCAAGAACAGATTGGTCGCCATCTTCATTCGAGTAGTTGGTGGGTACCTTCAAGGTTGGGCATAAATGTTAGTGCGGTGGACAGTGGTGGGAGTTGGGAAGTACCTGGAATTGTGTGGGTCGATATTTGGAGCAGCAGTCGACGGGGAACTAGAGCAGGGCCAGGGCTGCGTTTGAACAGAAAGGATTCGAGACGGATGGGGAACATTAGATTCGGATTCGGACTGGGACTCGGGGGACAGCGTGGAAGCAGAACGTCATGACAATTCTTTGTGAGTGTTTCTCAGGACTCCCTCGTAGAGTATATGTGAGATTCGCGTTTCAGCCCGTACTTGAATTTGTGAAAGTCTCCACATTCGTCGTTGGGAAGCGGACGATCAGACGTGAGCTAGCGGAGGGTTCCTGGGTTTGCTATCTTTCGGGAGGTTTAGGATGTTCATGATGGTTCGTTTGGAAAGCTGACTTACCGATCCGGAAATGTGGCGGGTCAGCATTGTTAGTTGATATCCTCAAAGCAGAGTCATTTGGACGTCAGGGACGACGGCGATGACCTTGGAGGGATGAGCGGTGATGTTTGTCTCTGGTGTATGATCATCACCGTCAGAGATGGATACATAGTGGTATCCGTATAGTACGCGACTAACGCGTCGAGGACGTCGTACTAGAGCAGATGATAGAATTTGGTATCAATGTGATGATGGCTGCTGATCTAGCTGGTCTTTTCCCATATGAGCTGCATTTTTCCGCCGTCCCAGCCTCCAGCTCAGCTTCTGTGCAGAAGCATGGACTCACAATGGATAGTACGGTAGTCATGGGCGGCTTTGTAAAGTGCATTGTTCATGGAGTTCCAGCCTGGTTAGACGTGTTACAAAAGATATGACTGTAGAGATGAGACTTACAAAACCAACATTCTCTCTTCCATTTGAACGATGTCAGCAATGCAGGAGAAGGATAGATGATACTTCGAGAACGATCACTGCCCTTGTGATTGTCTTTCGGCTTAAGCCTGTCATTTGGTATAAAAGCTGATACGGGGTTTTTAGTCGTATAAAGAAGACACCAGCGTGAGTGTACCAGGTCCCGCTCTATTCACGTGCCGCTTGAAGAGCGAGGTCGTGTTCATAACATCTGGGATGACTTTTCAAGCCGGTATTCACCGATCCTGAAGCTGGCAGGTCGGCATTGTACTACTGAGCGGGAGCTATACAGATTAAAAGTGGAGTATCCTGGAGAGAGTGGTCCTACAGATGAGAGAGCGAGAGGCAGAGACCTTTTGCTCTTGGCATCGTGATAAGAAAAGATGATATGTGCGGATATGTTGAGATTCCTGGAATGTGTATGTCGTCACAGTTTCTGAGGATATTGAATGATTGATCTCCAGAGATGTGGACCCTGTCAGACTGAAAACAACCGACAAATATTATTACGCAGTTGGGTACATGTGAAGACGGTAACCTACTTGAGTCGCCAGCTCTGAAAGACGTCATTGTAGAGACTGTTACAGCTGTGAGGAGTTGGGAGCCTAATGTGTGTTCATTTCAGCAGTATCCCCTTGTTTCGTGAACGGTAGAATGAGATGGTACGGGCCCAAGTCAAACAGGAAGAGTTCTCAAGGCGCTTTGCTGATGATATTTTCAGGGACCGATATAGGCCTCCATCAATTGCAGCTGGATGCCTGCATTAAAGTTTCGTCCCATTGAGATGAAGTCGATCGCCGAGATGATAAAACATTGGTTCGCGAGGGTGCAACGAGAAGTCGGCCCGATCTCCGGAGCTATTTTCAGCACCACGTGAATATCTGTTCCCACGACTCCATTGTTTATGACTAATTATCATGGTTTCGATTGACGCTTTTTTCTCGCTTTTCCCCATCGAACCCTGTTATATGTGCTTCTATGGGATCTTTATTGGATGTTCCCCACAGAGGGATAGCCTTTGGAAGAGAATGGACGCATGAAAATGACCTGAAACGATTTTATGAAGCTCGACAGGTAGATTCCCGTTTTCCAGCCGTCTTCAAGTGCTCAAACTCACTGGAAAACAGTTTTTCTGTGGCTATACTCGATGCCCGTCGCTCCTTGGTGGTATCGACGCGGTTTTCTTGAGGTTAGAGCATCATCGTATCCTTCCTTCCGTCTCTCATCTCGCCTATCAGCGCTCTGGCTTTGGTGTCGCCGCCCTCGAATACATTATTGAAGGAAGGAAATGGATGGGGACTCGATTTTGCGGCGACAAGTCATGACTCGCCTGGGATAGCCCTGGGGTACACATAAGGTTGGATGAGTACGTGACGTGTCCTGCCGTTGTATTCCTTTCCTGATGGATTTGATAGGTCAGCGCTCGTTCCTCGACCTCATCAACAACTTGCTCGGGGCACAGGGCAGTATTTCTCGCAGTGGAGTCACCTTCTCCGTGACGGATATTCGGGTGCAGAAAATACCCTGTCGACAATGTATCGCTGCTGATTTGATATACGTGGCTCAACTCTCGGATAGTGGACTCTGGATACAAAAGGGCCATGTCAGAAAGATTTGGTTAGTCCAACCCCGGATCCTATTTGAGGATCTGACGTATAGGCCCTGCTGGGGATGCTTGCGCTCTGGTCCGTGAATTTTTGCAGTCATGCTATCCTATCCTTAAACCTCTAGGTTAGGACAGGTTAGGCAGCGTTTAGCTCCACGGACCTTCCTCCTGCGTCGAAACTAGCAACAACATTTCTTCACGTTGATGCGATTCGGAATACCGGAACGAGCATGCGGCAACCATTCCATCAACACATGCTCACCCTGCGCCATCAGTACTTTCTTCCTTCATTGCTTCCACGATGGCGTCCCAAGAACTCGCAGCAACATATCATCCCACCTTCAACACCTCAGATGCCGATGCCATCTTATCCTCGCTTGACGGCACCTTATACCGTCTCCCATCCTCAGTCCTGCGAAGGACCACCACGTTTTTCGCGTCCCACTCTTTCATGTTCGAACCAAACAGCAAGCCCATCCCCATCCACGAACACGATGCCGTCCTCGAGCGACTGCTGCGCATCCTCAGTGGTCTGGCCGTCCCTCTGTGGCGCACGTTTGATGACCTCGAGGGTGTGCTCAGTCTAGCTGAGACGTGGGGAGCGAGGGGTGCGGTGGACATCGTGCGTGCGTCGATCACTGCGCCGATGTTCCTGAGGGAGCCGCTCCGGGTGTATGCGATAGCGACGAGGTTCGGGTGGGAAGTGGAAGCGGAGCTCGCATCGAAGCATACGCTGGAGTTGTCCCTCCACGAGGAGCAGCACCAAGATGCGCTCCGGCGGATCCCGACGCGGGCGCTGGTGAAGCTGTTCAAGTTTCATCGGAAGCGGCGGGATGAGTTTCGGATAGGTATGGAGAACGACGCGAGGTGTGCGGGGTGTGGGAATGCGGTGGATGGGTCGGCGTGGTCTGCGCTGGTGTGGAGGATGTTCTGGGAGATGGACACCAGGCCGTCTGGGGATAAGTTGTGTTCGTTGGAGATTGAGGAGTGGGAGCAGATGGAGAGTTGTTTGTTGCAGAAATGTGGGGGATGTGGGAGGTTGGTGTATGAGAGGTTAGAGGTGCTGGAGAGAGTGAGGAAGTGTTTGGCCGACTTGCCGGATACGGTTTAGAGGCTAGGTGAGCACGATTCGGCTTCCTTTTTGTTTTCGCTAATGATATATTCTCATAGCTTAGTCCCTGGGGTTGCGTCCAAGCTTACCGCCAGTACAGGTGCCCGGTCTCTCTCTCGTTGCTACCCCCAATCCTGAGAATGATCCATAGTTTCTCATCAGCTTGTGATTGCATACTTTTGCGAGAGGTAAGCGCCGTTGAATCATAATGTCTTCGTACACATCATTGATGAACGACGTCTAGTAGGATCTGTGATGTGTTAAATGCCAATCCTATATTGTATCCGTATCCTGTATTGCTGTACCAATACCAGTGCAGAAGCTGCTTGAGGGATGGTGCGCTAGGACATGATCCGAGATTATCCACCAGTCGACGCACGGAGGGTCTGCGTGGGCCATATCGTTGTCTTCGGCATTCCGCGTAGCTGCTACCGCGAACACTGACGGCCTTGTGACAGGCAGGTGCGACTCGTATTCATTCGAACACGTCCGAAGTCAATGTGGCAGACCTTGTTGGAACTTAGGCGAGCACAAGTCCTATAAGCGCAACCCCGGGGGTAAGCGCATAAATGTGTATGTATTTTCCTTATACTTGGACAACACAGTTTCGGGGGCACAATCTCGGGGTCTTTCCCTTCGTATGTTGGATACGATAATAGCTTGCTTTCACTTTACACTAATATTCGCAGAACCTGATGCTGCGATACGTATGAGTATGTATTCTCTACGTACGGATGCATTAGTGGTGTAATGGTTAACATGTGGTCTTCCCATCGTTCTCTCAGATCGTCTGCTGGCCGCGTTTGGGGTTCGATTCCCCGCTGATGCAATTGCTAGCTTGAGTGCCTTTTTTTAAACACATTCGTGGATTGTGAGTGTACGGTGCACTCATGAATTATGATGTACTCTGCCTGGAACAAGAATGGGGTGCAGTGACAGACTAGGTGAGCAGTTAACTGCGTTATCGACCAACTACGTACTAGAACTGTGCACGAAACCTCCAGGGGGGGGGTTGATACCGTTTTGTACCCACCCTCCCTGGGGGGTTTCTTACCGGTATGGTAATTTACCGTTTCTTACCGGACACGTGACATATTCACGTGACCATCACAGAGCCATTTTTCCAAATTTTTTCTGTACGACGCCATGACGCTACACTGCCCCATTGTCGTACCTCAAATACTCATGAATTCTGTTCCAATATCCATCAGAATTCTCTGGCTACATCTTTATACATATCTAAGTCTGAGAATCCTTCTCCCTGTCACGTGGTCGGTAAGTTACCTCAATGAAATATGCTTCACTGACCTGTGGTTTCTTACCTGTTTCTTACCGGTAACTTACCGGTCCGAAACTGGGGTGTATCAAAACTGGGGGTTTTGTGCGCAACCCTAAATCTGTATCAGTCAGGCAATATTCATAATGGCCCACGGGTCCAGAGAATTTCGACTCAGATATACTTTGATTGGACTAGAATGCAGCTGCGTTATTGACTACACATGCCGTATGTACCAACGTGTGTTCTTCTTTGCACGTCGACAGTTTCGGGGACCCACGATAGCAGTACGTACCGTTCAATTTCAAATCGAGAAAAGGCGCTCGAGGATGAAGCGGTTGTATTATCAAACGCGGGCTTCTTTGACGATACGGCGCCTCGAGGATCGCACTCGTTCTTTGACGAAGCCGAGCCTTTCAAATCGGTACAACTTCATGTCAGTGGTATTGACTTGGCTTCATCACGGGCCGAGAGAATTTGGCGTATTTTTCCTTGATGGATGGTGCGCTAAGACATGGCGGCTGGCCCGAGAATCGGTTTGGCAGGACGGGACGGTCTCTGCTTGGCCCATATCGCGTACTAGTACCCTGCTATCCGACCACCACTTGCATGAAATAGTCCGAAACGTGCTGTCGTAATGAGTAGTCCGTGTCTGAATCCTACTGAAATACAACCATTCATCAAGTTGAGCGCCTTCCCCCGGTTCGAAGGCTCAATGATCACTACTATCACGGGTCTTCCCCAAACCTAACACACGAGCCACGAATGTGATAAAATGGACATTGAAGAGGAATTGCATTAGCGGGGAATCGAACCCCGAATGCCGCCAAAGAATATTCCGGAATGTCTATGGAAAGACCACATGTTAACCATTACACCACTAGTGCTTCCTATATACTTATATCGTATGATGTTGGAATCTCAGGGTAAAATCAAAGCGAGTTGGTATTGTAATCCGATATACGAAGAGGGGAGGTCCCTGAGATTAGGTCCCCGGAACTGCGCTGTCAAAGTACAAGCAAAATGCCTACCTACTCGTTCATACGCTTACCCCGGTGTTGCTTATGAGTTATAGGACGCGTGCTCTTCCAACTTCCAACAAGGTCTGCACATTAACTTGGGGGACGCGTACGGATGAATTTAAAACGTCACGGATTGCTACTAGGGAATCCGGGCCTTTCAAGTCACTGGAACTTCGGGTCAGTGATATCTATCTTGACTGTGTATCAATATCCTGTCAATACCGGTTAAGCTAGCTTCATCACGGGCGGAGAGAATTTCGCATTCTTCTCAGGGCATCTTTGCGGTTTTCTTGCGTTTGGTTGGTCCTGATGCATTTTGGGTGGGCTTGGGTCGATTGAAAATTAATTTAATGCTGGACTTGCCCTCCTGTAAGTGTTCGGCAAGCAATGTCTTGCTGTATAATAACTCACCTCGGAACTAGAACGTGTGGCGTTTTCGTGTTATGCCGACAAGGACTCCGACCTCCCCAAAGTCCTTGATTCGCAGCGCCGGGTCCATTTTGATGCTCTCGTACTTTAATATTTGAGCTTCAGTGCGCTATTGTGTCCTACACTCGGCTGATATTGATACATAGATGCTTTCTAGTACTAGTGTCTGTTCGTTTCGTTTGTGAGAGCGTTTGACGGGTCGTCTACTCAGGGTTCATCGTGCTATGACTCGGATCTTGGATCTGATTCGTGTATTGTCGACGTCTGCAGACGCTGATGCTGTCTTCCACTTTTGCAGGCACCCGAGAGTAAAAGGCTAGTTGAATATTAACACTGCCAGCAGGATATAGACCTAGTTGCCTTATTGACTATGTACCAATAAACTTCTTCTTTACAAATAGGTATGTCAGTGGGACTCAGATACGGACTGCTTCCTCGACGCTACAAGCACCAGCCCAGTGCAAGGTAGGGCTTGGGTTCAAGGATTGGGCTCGTTGTTTGAGGAAGCGGGCCGTTCAAATCACTAGAACTTCAAGTCAGTAGTATCTGTCCTGACTTTGTACCTGCATCAGTCAGGCTAGCTGCATCGCTACCACGAGATTCGATAAATTCTGTCTGGTAACGCGGTATCTGTCTCGCTATGCAATGGAGGTAGCTCGCCGCTGGAGTGTCTGATTCTCGGTCCTAGGTATCAATGACGACTCGGATTCTTCGTTTCCTTTGCATGATTTTCGTCAAATTCGACTGTGGGAAGGGAAGAGGATTGGTAGATTGCGGTCCTTCGTCTCTTCGTGTACATTGATAATTCTACAAAGGTTTATAATTTATTGCATGCATGCCTTGATGGTACGATACTGTTTTGCGGTGCCAGGGGACTACTACAGGTATCATGGCTCCGGTGCTGGAACCGTATCGCTGGGTCTATGAGAGGGAATCAGGAATCCCTAGTGATAATCGCAGGTGTAGCTATGGACAAGCTTGAAGCGGGAAACTAAAGACATAGCGCACGTGATCACGGAGAACCGGACTGTACGTACGCTCCTAACGCCACGTATGGACTCAAGGCTCGGTTCTAATCTCCCAGGTACTCAGAAGCAACTAAAGCTAACACAAGAGTAGTTAGCACTGATCCTGACAATAAATAACCCATAGTTTCTCGTCGGTAAATGGTAGTTGCGAAAGGTGAGTATCATTGTATCATGATACCTCTGCGGCCTGTACACATCACTGATGAACGACGTCCAATAGTATTTGTGACCCACTAAATATCAATCCTATATTTTATCAGCATCCTGTACGCCGCGTAAGACCAACACTGCCGGTGAACGTTAACCGCCGAGCTGGTTTGTAACTCGATAATTTCCGAGAGACGTCACGCGAGGGGCCCGCTTGACAATATCATTGTCGGACGTCCTCACTAGTTCACACAGCTGCTGTCTGATAACGCAGAAAGCGGCATGAAGGTAAAACGTACGCCTTCGGAGGAGAGCACAAATCCCACGATTTCAACCTAGGTACGCGTCTGAATGTGTATTTTCCATTTACGTCGGGAACGCAGTTGCGGAGGTGAAATCTCAGGGTGTTGATAACACGATATACCTGCGTCCGTTGAACCTGCATTAGCGGTGTAATGGTTAACATGCTGTTTTCCGATCTAACTGTAGTAGGGACGTCGTTACGTTTCTGTTCAGGAGCACCAACGACTAATAGAATATCCTTCCTTCCTTCCATGAGATCTATTGAAAGAATGCCGGCCGTGTTCAGGGTTCGATGTCCTGCTTATGCATTCTCATTACCTCGATTTTTCGGGCCGTATAATCTTCAAGCACACGATGTCGGGTAGTATCTTTTCTAGGGTTGCGCACGAAACTTCGAGGGGGGGTAAGTAACAGTTTGTTACTGGCTTCTCCCCAGGGGTTACGGCAACTTACCTATCGGGTGCACACTCACATGACGGCCGCGCGGCAAGTGCAGATTTTTCTTCAGATTTTGTATATTCATGTTTTAGTCGTTTTGTCTCTGTCGAGAGAGAATTTACATCTGGGAGTACTGGATATATCTACCTCTATCTTGTACAAGAATATACATATAATTGTAATACTTAGCTGACAATCACACGATTGGTATGTTACCGATAAAATTTTAAACCCCAGCGTACCGAAACCTAGGTTTGGTGCACTGCCCTAATCTTTTCTACTTATCGGCTACCTACATGATTATGTGGGCACAGTGGTGTTTTGATTCTTGGTGCAGGGCGACTCAGATTCTTCATTTAACCCATACCTTTCGATATATTCCTAAAATGGGGGACTCGGGCTGGTTCGTTGAAATTTGTCATCTATTCAGATGTTCGATAAAGAATGTGTATACTAAGCGACAGGGAACCCTTTGGAGGCAAACGAACAAGGGTTTCCGCTCTACATCCGAGGTTTTATACAACTATTAAAGAATGTACTAGAATGTCCATGAAAATAAAGCAAAGTCGGCTGAATAATACATAGCACGACGCCTATCAATCCCGACGGTTACTCTGGCGAGCGTGGGTGCTTGCCGCATGATCCACACCAAAAATATCACACCAGATGGTGCAGGGCGGCTCGTTCTTTGACTCTTACGCTTTGATGTATTCCTACGATCAGGGACTCGGGTTGGTCGGGGTCGCGGCTACAATGTTGATTTTATGCTTTGCATGTACGCCGAGACCGACCCAGTCTAGGGGGTACAACGCCGTTTTGCGATGACATTGAGGCCCAGTGACTCCGACGCTTGATTTGGACGCGCTTCTTTTTGCCATGGCTATCGGGATGGTACATCGGGGATGTTCTCGTAGTTATTAACAGACACATATCCATCTGTTATTGACCACATATAAGCTACTTCAAGCTTCCCTAGTCAGTAGCACTGGCGGTATCCCAATATTAAATGGGATAGAGAAGGTTATAGTAAATATGATCCTGGAGTACTTAACGTAGACAGTTGAGGCCTTACTACGGTCAATCAAGCGCACAGGTTTCTAACTACATGTAGTAAGACCGTGCGCAAACTCTGACTGGCGGTCCGGACTTGTGCTAGGCATTATCAAGCTTTCTAAACTCCTCGGACATCCGGTGGCATTTGGATATACTTATAATCCCCACACCCACTTTCGCGGGAGAAGCAGCGCTTTTCTTATAAAAAGATGATCAACATACCCTGTTTGGGGTATGAACGCCCGCGATGTAAATCCGTCAGGACAGTATCGGGCCAAATGGCCCCGATTGGGTCTCCAGGCTATTATTCGCACGGATAGCCCCGGTTCACATGGAACCATTGAATTAGGACTGGAAGATATACAACGCGAGAGAGATTCATGCCATCATATGTCAACGCCACTAAATCTACGGGCCTTCGTGAAAGTCCGCGACTTGCGAATTTTTTTGGTATGGTGATCACACAAACGAGAATAGACAAACCTGGCGTACGAGCTTTGTACAAAGGCGGAACTGGGACGATCACATGACGGTTTAGCGCAAGTGTGTAATAGTTTTTCCGGTTTACGGTAGGTAGCCTTTCTCCATCTAGTACATACCTCTGATAATCCAGCTTAGATCCCAAGGCCTTGCTCTCGATGCCGGAATCTATGCGGAACATTAGTGAATCCCTTCAAGGGGCGCGCCTTTCCATCGGGTACTTAATTAAAGTCTCTATTCTGAATGAAAGCCACCTGACAGTGAGGCCCACGGGCCACTATCAGGTCTGCGCAATGTGAGAACGATCGGCACGTTCTATGAATACATACCAGACATCTATCAAGTCTCCAATTAATTCAAGAGCTAGCATAAATGCTCTAATTCTTAGACTCGGCTCACTCTCCGATACTATTGGGATCCAGTACAATTCTCGAGGCGCAGACCCTCTCTACTAGTAATAATGACGGTCCACTTCCCCGCGATTGCTTATTAGAGCACTCTTCTGTGAGTAGGTCATTAGACCTCGGGTAGGCCATGGGTATCAGAATCACGAGCCCGCACCAAGAAACGTGCGCATACGAGCATCAGGAGTGACGCAGTATCACGTCGTCGCTGGACATGAGTCTAGACAGAAGAACGGTCGTATTCAGTATTTGAGAACGAAATCACGGGATGAAGTCGCTGAAGTGAAGTAGTTACTATTAGGGTTAGCGCCCCATTTTGTTGAAGACGATCATTCATTCAGGATGGTAAAGGGACAGGATAGCTGCATAGAACATGAAGGTGGATTTGGGCCCTGGACAAGAAAGTTTCCAGTAAGAGTATGTCAAGATGTTGGACCAGGCTGGAGTGGAGAAGCCATTGCCGAGCGTGATGAGCGTCAAGACTTGTTGTCTAAAGTTTCTATGAGAACATAAACGAATCCAATAGTATCAATTGACTGTATAGTCTCTAGTACCTCGGCGGTTTTACAGAAATCGGCGAGGTAGGAAAATGTGAGATATTTGAGTTTCTTATATAGTCGCCATTTGGTTCTCCCGTTAATTACGTGTTGCCTAATCCCGCGGAGATTTCGTTGTATACAAGGCTGTATATTGTGTAGTTAGTCCCCATGTGGCGTTTGCCACTGATGTAAGCTACCTTTGTACCTACTTCGTCTGAGAAACGGCCCCACAAGACTAAGAGGAAAGTGTACTAGTATGACGAGCGTCATCAAACGTCATCTAGGCACAACAGAAACAATGAAATCTTAACATTTACATACAGGCCCTTCATATGCGACTGCATCAACGCGGATCGATGGTTGGGAGAATTAGGGAACCTACGCGCTGTTATGGATATCGGGGTCTTTTCCGACTTAAGTACGAGTCAACACATGCCTGCTCTCAGCCTTGTCGGTCTTGACCTTGGCCTACCGGTATTCTCTTACTTTCTCTATTCTTCTTGCTAACACTAGAATACTACGGAACACTGTAGAATTATAATGACTCAATGCCTTACTGGGAGCACATAAATAGTGTCCTTACTGTTGTATTAGGATCTTAATCTAATTATACTACTCTTCGACATCCACTTAACTGTGTGATCTAAGCATCTCTGATCGGTTACGCCTAGCGCTTGCCGACAGCCTCGCTGACTACACCAAGCGCTTGTTAGCACCCATACGGATCCCTCTTGGTGGTTAGGACTCGGCTTTGGGACATCCTCACTCATAACTTGGATTTTACTTGAGTACTCATTACCTCCAGTGTTACTCAACTAGTGTGACTCTTAACAGGCGTTGAAAGATAATTGAATTAACCGCTGATATATATAATGAGGGAAGAGAAAGCAAATGGCTTGAATCAAACTTTCAGCTTCGAAATAGACATAAGGGGCGAGTACATGGGAGGGGTTCCCATTGCTGGCATCCTCGTAACTGAAACTAGACAGTGCGAGCACCTCTTACCTGAATGCTGCAATTTGTTTTCGCCAAGGAAGGAATGGTTCCAAAGAATGTTTACAAGAACATGCACGAGCTCGTGGTGCATGAGGAGAGAAATCCTATTCGTCCCCAAGGTTTCAGCTTATTGGCCTTGTTATTGCCGGTGAATTGTTCAATAATGAGTTGTTCCGATTGGTGGAGCTTTCAACCACTCACGTGGACTTCACCATCTGACTAACCTCATGCTCACAGGCATCCCTGAGCATTACCGACACCATGGATGTCATACTGTCCGGAAACCAAAGATGGCATCAAGTTAAGATGAGCTTCAAGTGCAGATCTGTAATGTGCTGTGAAACGTGTTTCAGAGCAACGGAGAAGGATAGGTCCGAAGATAGCACAACTATCAGCACGGGTTCAATTTACAGAACAAAATGAAAACTTTAAACAAATGCCCGTCCAACGTAAAACAATATTTTCTGGATTGAACGGTACGACTTGCAAAGATAAGAGTAAGGCTTGTGATTAAAATGGCCCTTCTTCTTGGCGTGATTGTATCTGAGAAGCTCTTCTACAGGTGAGACACGTCGATACCAATGTTGATAAAATCGAAAGCGGCTCTGAGACGAAATTCCGAATCTGAGTCATGTAAGGGTGCCGCTCCAGCGAATGAAAAGACTTTAATAACACAGATCAGGGGGCTGTTCATTCAATAGCATCATGGATTATTTCATTTCCTCGAGCATTGCGCAGGCGACGTTACGTCTTAGTCCAAAAAGCGAATAGAAGTGTGGCTGTGCATTTTGAATTGCACGTGAGGTAATTTCATGCCAGCAAAACTTTAACGGAAGCGACCATTGGCCAATCGCTGTAATTTCACGTTGATTACAGACATTCACATCCTACTGGCGCTGCTCTCATGACTCTAATTTCTCTGTGTAGATCTTCAGCTGACCGCCTAAGGCTAACGCCACCAGCCGATAGGACTAAGGTCTTTCATATTCCCTTACTCGGCCGCGGCCTACTGGGTAGCGACATGTAATTCTCTGTCCGCAGCTCACCAGAGCCTTGGGACGTATCCTTGTACAGGCTATTGCAAGCTCCGATCTCTACGATAGCACGCAGACGATGGAAGTCTTCGATAGTACGTGATTGACAAATATTTCTGACTGAGCAAGCATCCACCTACTTATGTAGTCTCGTCAATATTACATTCGGAACTACTAGTCCGAATACTATTCAAACCCAGATGTCGTACATAATCCGAAGACGGCCCAGTGCAGAGAAAGCAGAGCAGTGAGTCGATTCCAGTTGATGTGATGAGAAGGGAACCGTCCTAGAAAGGTCTAGTAACCAATCCGAATGTCCTTCTCGGTTTATCTAACTTCTTAAACATTTTGGGAAATCAGCGTGAAGATCTCAACACGATTCTTCCCGATATATACAGTCTGTCCGCTGGGTATCTCCTGTGCAAAAGAAAGGTATAACTAGAACTGATAAAAAGGCAGACGACCTTCCTTCAGTTGATTTCCCCCAACTACAACCTACACCGACATCGTTCTCTCGCTCTCTACCAATAACGATGTGTACTTCATCATCCTCTGTCCTACTCTCAGGACACAATACCTCGCTGGCGAAACCAGTCCCGACTACACATGTGCCAACCCGTGGAATCAGCGAGCCTCAATGTTGTCATTGCGGGTGGAGGGGCGCTCATGCTCCAGGATGCCCTTTCGAGTAATGAGCAAACCTTGGACTCCGTGAGTCCTTCCATCTTCCACTTCGCCGTCGCTTACTAGCCCTTGTCATCAGATCAATCACCACCACCGATACAATTGTTTTACAACCATCGCTATATTTGCTTTCTGTTATCGTTACCGCATTTTGTTCTGCTGGACACATCTTAGCACACTTTGTGTTATTTATCCCTTCTCTTTCCCTGACATCATTTACTCCATATCTTAGAAGTGTAGCGTGTCGATCGCGTAACATCGTTGCCAAGTTAATCATGCGATTGCATCCGGAGAGCGCAAGATTGTGCCTATCTGTCATAGGATCTTCTACTTATTTCACGATCCCTTCCTGAAAGAAAGTCTGTCGGAACGCTTCTCCGTATGCCATCATTCAGTTCGTTTGAATGGTATATCGAAGAACCTGAGGAAGAAAGGAGGTTGGTCAGCCAATTGATTCATATCGTAAAGAACTTGTATTTTGGCCTGATGCAATTGGCTTGATGTCGCCAGTGTACATATAACTTGAGCCTCAACTACACAATTACCCTGGCGATATATGCTACTAACTACCCAGAAATCCCGGGGATAACCCACGCCAAGAAGCGTTCCACACTACAGATTATTCGCCTTATCGATGAAATGGAATTCTTTCAAGTTCGGATATTCTGTTTCAGCAAGGAATGTTTAATCAGGGTCGCTACGCGACTTCGGGTTTCCACGTTTAGGGTGCCATTGTCAGCTATCTTCTGACTGTTAGGTGTTATAACGTCGGTATAATTAGGGCATAGAAACGCCCGCATATAGAATTCCCCTTTTCTTAGACTCCGTGTATTTTTTTTTTTCTAAACAGAAATGTTCTCTAGTGTCATCCTAAGAAAATGCAGATTGCCGCCCGCAGGTACTCTCAGAGGGAATATCAAGTTACGTCTCGGGTGTAAGCGAGAAGGTCTATGAGTAAGAAATACATTCAAATCGACGGATCGAAAACTTGGATTATATTGGCGAGGGACAATTAACTTCAAGTCGCGACTCTGCATCTGCTCAGACGATTCCCCTTCTGCCGGAATGAACAGCATTGAAGTAACGCGAGACTGCGGTATCGTGTCCAGTATACGTATTAGCCTTCTTGACAATAGTACCAGTAAATGCAGTCTTTTAGACAACGGCGTCATGATAAAACTTAGCCGCAAACGTAGAAACAAATTTGCAGTCAGAGAAGTAAGATCGTACACGTATGTACGACAAGAAGGAAACACCGGATCGTGCTTTGCACCACCAGTTGCATGGAAAAGGACTCTTCAAATACTCGATCACTCCCATTAAGGCGAAGATATGTACGAAGATGATCAATAGTAAAAGTGAAATGCAACAGAAAAAGTCTTTCACAGTAACGTCCTCGGGATGGAACTTGCGCCTCAATGCCATAAATTCTTTCTCAACAATAGACGTATCACCATTTTGCGATGCATCCAAAATTTCTTCCGAATCCACAATCAAATCCGACTCGGTATCAGAGACTCCGGGCTGGGAACTTGCAGAAAGCGATAGCGTTGATCCAGTTTCCGTAAGACAATCATCTTCATGTTGAGGAGATGTGCTGTAATAATACTTAAACCCCAGGTACTCGTATAGCGCATGTGCCTACAGCTTTGCGTTGGCGCCCGGGTTCTTCCAGACTGGGGTTCTTTTCTGTTCGAAATGTCACTATCATTAATTAGGTCAAGAATTACATAACACTCACTTCCACGAATGCTCTCAAGCCTTCCTGCATCAACGGACCATATCAGCGAGGCGTCTACATGAATAAACACCTGCTTACCTTCAAGTTTGTATCTTCCACAAAAAGCCTGTTGCTCTCTGCACTCCACGCTGCTTCCATTACGGAGCGATTACTGTCTTCAGCGAGGATGAGCGCTCTCTTCGTAGTCTGTACTGAGTCAGGAGAGCATTTTTCGACGATTTCCTTAGCGTATTCGAGAGCCGTCGGCAAGACAGATGATGGCGGTGTCAACGTATTGATACTGATTTTAATCGTGGAAAACATCAGAAAAAAATGAAATCAGTCAACGAAAATGACTCACAAAGCAAACCTCTCGTAAGCGTCCTTTGCCGTAATCATCTTACCAAGGAGTAGCATTTCGCTAGCACGCTAGGAAACGACAACGGTAAACCCAAATTCAAATAGCTGGAAGCGAGAAAGCAGTACATACCTGATGCCCAGCAATCTGTGCTAACCGAGGTATACCTGAAAATACAAATAAGATCAATAAACAAACCCTAGGCCAACACGAGGTACCTCCTTGTATAGCCGCGACGCCCCGCCTCACCTCCGGCAAAGCAAACTTCGCATTCTCATCCGCAACGACGAGGTCGCAATTCAAGAGAATCTCCATCCCCCCACCATATGCACCGCCATTAACGGCAGCGATGATGGGCTTGGCGGTGAGTCTCCTAGAAATACTCGCAAATCCATACTTGTTCGCGCTGATATCCGCCTGATCGCTTGATGCAGCACGAACGAGACGGTTATCCCACCCCTTCAGATCCGCTCCAGCACAGAACATCCGTCCAGCCCCTGTCAAGACCAGAACCCTATACAAATCCACTAAACACCAGAAAGGAACCAAAATCGGGCACAGCACAGACCACAGTTCCTTCTCACGCTCGAACCAATCAAGTACAGCACACAGCTCATCTGCGAGCTCTACAGTGACAGAGTTGAGGGCATCTGGGCGGTTCAATGTGAGTAAGAGGACGTGGCGGGAAGGGAAGGCAAGGATGAGCTCTGACGAATGCGGGGGTGACAAGGCCATGGTGGGGAAACGAGGGGATAATTGAACGATCATCCTGCGTGATCAGGTACGATCGGATGTCGGGCCGAGACCCCGAGCTGATAATTGTACGTAGCAACCTCGATGGCCACGGAGGATATGGACTGCAAATTCACAAGACAATCCAGACTATTCTTTTTGACTGGGAAGTGCACCATTCTATACAGTTCCACGGCCATAGCCCGTGGATTTCCCATTTTCTTAATGGCTTCCCCTTCTCGAAAATGATCCTGTGACTTTGCGTTAGAACGTGGCACGTATTTGACGAAGAAAGCAAGGAACTTCTTGCCACTTGACAGCTAATCCGAAGTTGAGCAAGTACACACGGTAAAGAATAACGAGAAGGAAAGCCTTCTGATAGGTACTTGCACACGCAGCATTAAGGCTGGAGCATCGACACCGAGTCTGAGGAACTTGGCGTGAGGGTGGATGATCAGGAAGAGATAACTAAGTACAGGCAGAGTACAGGCAGGCATCAGTGTCGCCGGCGGCAACCATCAATGCTAATTCTATCAAAAGACCGTGGGCATTCGTCAGGGGTAGGCGTTGCAGAGAGACAGATCAAAGATATAAAAAACAGACAAAGTATGCTCCCTCTACAGGTTAGATGGATGCATTGTTAAGAAGATGGAGTTCTCGTTGTTATCCTGAATTTCTGAGGATATGTAGTATCTGCCAGCCAGATGATCGTTTCCTGAGAGTTCATAAGGTATTAGACGCTCTAGATATCGCTATGAGAAGATGTTGGTTCTTTAGCGGCTAACTTTGAACTAAGCTCAAGGAAGAGTAGTGCCCTATCTTACATGAAAGAGAAGCTTTCGGGATGGTTGAATAAGTACAAGGACCAGGCCAATGCAAGCGAAGGCGACTTCGCACTCTTCGTAGGACGATTATCATTGCATTGACACTGGGTATGTAACTCGCACAAGAGTAGGGATTTGGAATGGTACTTTATGAGAATAGGATGTTGTCGATGATTTGAGATATCAAAATTAAAGTTCACCACCCGGGGTTCTACGACCTGGAGAACAGATAAAAAAATTGGATTGCGCGCGGTCATTCAGATAAGTTCTTCCTATCAAGTGGGGTTACAGATGGGAGCCAGGGAGTGGTTGAATCGATATACACCTATTTTTGCGACGGTAGAGTCGGATCAGTAGTTCTTGAGACCAGGATACCAACGGAATTTATCTGCGAATTTCTGATGAAACGGATGTCGTGACGGGATCTAAAATTGAGAACGACGAGAAAGGGAAACGGATCGTAGGACATGAGATTGGGTATCACCGTTCGATACAGTGCACGCGGATGACACCCACTCCCAGCCTAAGTCTGATTCGCAGGTAGTTCTTTCTGAAATCCTACGTCCTCATCGTTTTCGCTCCGTGGCGGAACCTCGGGGTGGGCACTCACGTATTCAATCACAAACAAACTCACGCCATCTTATGCTTACACCTACGTTGACGATGAGGCAGTTGATAACATCTAGAAGAGGCATACAACTGCTGTTCACGCATCCGTGATAACTGGGCCGCTAGCAATCGGTACTTTTGTGCATGCGTTAGTTTCTTAGAATCGCTGAAAAAGATTGGGATGTGCTTACGGCGACTGGAAGCGACCGTGTGAAGGGACCGCTGAAAGTTCTACCAGGACCTCCTGTAATTCGCGCCGATTAAAATGCAATGGAGTGGAGATGATATCCGAATACCGTTCGAGAAAAGTGCGGAACAAGAAATGTCTTGGGCATATCCCAGGATCCGCCTGCCAAGTTGGCAACTGCTGGAAACTTCCACATGCCGGTATCGTACTTAGCGCAGTCGTAGTCCAGGTATAACGAAATCATCGGCCTACCACATACCGTACCGTACAGGAGATACACGCCACATCAGCACAGAAAGTGTGACCGACAAAGGAGTACCTGGATCTGGAGCACCATGATTATAGCCATGCGGACGAGAAATTCGCCATACATCCCTTAACGCGTCACTCCACGTGTTAATTCGCAGGCTTGTTGTTTTGTCTACCGGTCCTGAGAAGTAGTAGCAGGAGATACTATGTCAATCAAGGATCAAGCACAGAGCAGAGAGCGATCAGGGCTGTCGTGTTGAATCAATTCAGCCAGGGAAACAGAAGATCCAGGACCATACATATCGTCACATCATTTGACAGGGACAAGAAAGACTTGTAGCATTGAAAGGCCCCGCATCCAAATGGCCAACGGCTAGGTGGTTATTGGACCCAGAACACGGGCTGGACTCTGCAAAGTTGATATTAGGAGCGAAAATGTCTGCGAGTCGTTCCATGACACCCACCAACTCCGTTAGGACCAAAAACGCTCACAGAAACGAGACAATTGCCGCAGGCTTACACCGCAATGGATCCTTTTGAGGCTAAGTCCGATTCGGAATCGGCCCTTCTCGTACGATCAGTGAAATCCCCAGGAAAGATTGACAAGTCTACATACCTAGTTCCGGAAGTAAATAAGAACATCTGCGTGAAGTTCATGACCGTATTGAAGACTGGCGTAGCCGCAGAACCTTCGTTCCAGAATATTTGAATATGTATACGAGCCAAGGTGAACGGATAGACATCAAGGGACGTGTCTGTCCGAGAAGGGAACCATCATAACGCGATCTACGCGAGGTTCGCGGTACACTGCCTGAAGAAGGTTCAACCATGCGGTTCCCCGTCGTACCCGTTTTCATGTTAGACCTCCTAAGCTCCATAGCCTCCAGGCCAACGCAGCAGACCATCAAATCTCCACATCAGTGAGCGATGAAGTCATGTTGTCAAAGAGTTGCGGTTCACAGCTTTCTAATGGACGTTGAGAGCGGTTGAATCCCTTGTAAACGAAGAGGAATGTAGTTTCGAGATTAGGCTCTAACCACAAACCCGAGCGTAGTTACCAGCGCGACCAATGACAAGAACATCAAAGAAAAGGAGGTTCGCGAGCCTCTCTGATGGCAACCATTTCAGCATATGTGATTTGGAAGTGTGTCTCGAGTGCTATACGTCGCAAAGCGTCACTTTGAAATGGCTATGCTGATCATCGATGCGCAGTAGGGCGTAAATATAAAATGAAGGTTTGGTCAGTACTGAAAGAGGAGACATTGAATAAGATCTGGACAAATTCGAGGAACGCACAGCACGGAGATCTTCCGGGAGACCATCAGAACCAGAAGTCCGGATCTCTAGGACGAGAACGAAGGCTGTCATCGGAAAGCTGCCCTACGCTAACTGTGAGGAATTAACCCTGGGCGGGAATGCAAGGGAGTGTCGGCATACGCCTCGACGAAGTCTACAACGTGTATAAACAATTGCAACTGACCTATAGTGAACTAAGACGGTGGACACTGAACGACCGTACCTACGGCCAACAGGAAACAACAAAAGCACCGCAGTTGATGAATATGGATGTTCTCGATATTTCACAGTAGAGTATCAGAGCCAGAACTAAGTCGCCTCACAAAGGGCACATGTCCTGAAGCCACGGACCATCACTCAGCAGTCTAGATCAGAGTCTTTTCTGATTCAATTTCAGGTTCAAAGAGCCTAAGACAGAGAGAGGAACCGTCTCCCAGAAGCCCAAGGTCAGGGACAAGACCAAAAAGAAGCCACATATCATCGAACTTGAATAGGACGGGAAGAACAGTACACCAGGTGAAACAAACTGTTGTGCCAGAGAAGTTGTTCAATGCCGTTACTGCAAAAAAAGGAAAGGTTTACCAGAGCTCGTATCATAAAAGAATGGGACCAGTGTCACCTGCGGTTTGCATCAGTGGCTGTTGAACCGGTTTGACATCAGACGAAGCGCACGCAAGCGATAGTCACTGAAAATGCTCTCAGTCAGGAGAGTTTGTCCCTTGAAAGAATAGGAATGTACACACGATTTGCATAATTAGATGGCGACCAAAGAAATGGGTAAAATATCTGTGTTCAAGACGTTCTCGTATCGTGCAAGCCGAAAACCGTTCAAACATCGACATCTCTAATCCGAAGTCCCACTTTAATAAGTCTAATAATTGTCCAAGTATAAGCCTAATACTGAAATCATTACCACCAAAACCCAAAATCATTAATCTTTCCCCCATGATCACGCCAGAGCACAGCCAATCCGCCGACGATAGCGAAGGCGATACCAGTCCACGACAGCCCGAGCGCGACCAACCCACCATTTAAGGTGCCATTTGAACTAGCCGGCGAGCTAGCAGCAGATGCAGCCGAGCCTGTAGATGAAGCACCTGCACTAGAGGTACCACGCGTGGTCGTCCCCGAATGGGAAGAGGAACTTCCACTAGTACTCGCTCCAGTACTTGTTGAGACATTTCCGGTGCTCGTCGCTGAACTGGTTGACGATCCTGTAGAAGAAGTCCCCGACTACACGAATCAGCACAGCATAAAGAGAGCAATAAAAAGAGGCATACGCTCGTCGCAGTCGTGGTCGCCGATACACCAGTCAGAACCGCGCTTCCACCTCCAATCGCAGAAGCAGTTGTACATTGTGAGGACGAAGGTACGGGATGAGCGTCGGGGGTAGAAGCGTCACCTTGGTGGAACGTCGAGGTACCATATACACCCATAGGCTACTTGCGAGGTAAATCAAAGGGGAAAAAAGCATGACGTGAGAAGTATACCTGCCCACTGTCGCCTTGACACGACTCGAACACACCAGAGCCGTAGTTGGCGGGCATGTTCCATGCACATCCCATCACGTCGTAGATGTGTTGACCTAAATTCAGTAGATCGTCAACCATTCTGAGAAAAAGTGACAGCGTTCGCTGTGCTTACACCATGTAGGCGCCATGCTTCCAGCGGGGTTGCAAGCCCGAAAGCAAAACTGGTCTGCCGCCATGAAGTTCTATTGGTGGTTAAGATATGGATATTCAAGAATTATTTTTACACCTACCGTCCACTCAAACACCTGTTCAAGCTTCCCAAAAGCTGTTGAGAACACCAGCCCACCAATCGGATTCCCTGAATTTAACATCAGTTTTCCATCAACCTGCAGGAACACGAAGCCTTTACCATTCCCATCGGCGCCATGAGGATCGAGCTCTCCCCCCGCATCGCCAGCAGGGATATTAAGCTTCGTTAAATCTCCTGTTCCTGCAAAACAATTGGTTTCGGATAAGATTCTTATCAAATTTCAGGTATAGTCGTACCCGTAACTTGGATAAAGTCGGGCGTCTGAACGAAATGTGCCCCTGTGATAGCACCACTTGGAATGACGCGTGTGCCGTAGCCGTCCTAAACGAAGTTGGAAAGGACGAACCAAGTAAATGGCCGGGAGAAGCTGACCTTGAGGCACCAAGAAACTTCGATACGCTGTGGAAACCATCAGCGTCTCCGAGGAGATTAGGGAGCTGAGGGAATGAACCTCTGTGTTTCCAATACCAGAATCTGCGCCCGCTGTGGGAGGTGCCCATAAGCAGCTGTCGTATCGATACGTGAGAGATCTGCTCCTGTGAGAACATAAGGCGAGACGCACAAATCGTCAACAGCATTGACTAGCCGAACATTGAGAACGAAATTGATGAGGATAGAAATGAGGGGAACGCACTGTAGACATTCTGGCACATAGAGTCCTGGCTAGACGTCGTCCCACATTTGTTGGTCCCACTCTGGCCCTGTTCAGATGTGTCGGGGGCGGTATCAGGTAGATATGTCGCACTATATTGCGCCGCTACGGTAGAGAGCGTGGCGATAAAAAGAGCGACGGTGGGGGTATACATCGTGATGATGGGAGAAAGTAAAGAGGGACAGGAACAAACACGCGACATCCGTTGGGAAATTTCGGAATCTAAATATAGATGCCTGTTAGACATCAGATTTCTACCTGAAAATGCGGAGTTGAGTAGCCGTTCCTTTTGGCGGTGTACAACGGGGGAAAATGTCATGGATGAATGTACGATGCATGCTCTGGAATGCTGTGAATATGAGCGCAACGGCCAAAATCAAGGAAAATTCGACGTCGAGATAGCGGAGTAAGTATAGATCAACTGACAGATAGGGAAAATACTGACAGACACCCGAGGGACACTGAAACCGTCGACAACCTCAAGATATGTAAGTGATGAGCAGCCGTTGAGCATGACCGCTTATAGAGCTGTCATTGTCTCAACATACATTACTGTTGAAGCATCAAGGCTGATTAGAACGGAACGGAACGCCACTATTGCAAGATGACTTACCGATGGAAGAAGTACCTATTAAAAGACGCAGTATTGAAGAATTGTGCCATTAACACTTGCGTCTGGAGGTAGTGCACCTGCCTGTAAATGAGCTTATTAGAATCTGACTTTTCAAAAGTATGCGTAGCACGCCTACCGCCAGCTCCATGATATATAATGCAAGGATAAGAGAGGGCTGATGGTCCATCGGGACCGAAACGCTGCCGCGAACGTTAGATACCCCTCTAGGTCTACATACGAAGAGTTTCACCGGAAGCGGCATAAACCGGGAATTTATGGCTTGGAAAGGTTGATGGGATACCAAAATGTCGAGTGCTGCATAGACTGGAAGGCGTGTTCATTACTTTGCCTCCAGTATACATGCATACCACTACCATTTGCGGGCAGGTAGCACAGATTTCTTGTGAGGTAGAGAAGTCATGCAAGGGGCTACAGTACCAGGGGACTCGTCAGACTCGGCAAAATACCACAAAACAGAGCCGACTCCGAGGCCGAAATGAACTGGATCAAACTATATGATTATCGGAGATCTAAATAACGTCAGACGAACACACCGAGAAGCACCTAAGTGATGGGAACGGCACTCTTATGCTCACCACTCGTAATGCGAGCATCCGCTAAGGATAGTAAAAGGCAGGCTGAAGGGAGATTGACGCGCCAACGCCGGTCTACATCGTGTACATCGCGTGAATTTACGAAACGGAGCGCGGTCTATTCCATTAATTAGGTGCCAGATGCTACGACATGCGAAAATTTACAGACCATGAGGCGACAAGGTCATCAAGAAAAAAATGGCAACTGACCGCAACATGCCCAATCAATGGACCCGATATCAGTCTAATTACGATGGATCCATGGCCCACGGAAATCATGCAGGACGTGGTCTACAGACTGTTCTTTCCCGTGGCACGAGTATGACACACTTCTGCACAGAAACGAACTGATGAGCAACCATACCAAAAGCTGAGAGCTCGCTTACAGTATTAAATCCCATGATATCTGGCCCTCTCCCCCGAGGTTCTGGTACACTGTTGAGGAGAAAAGGAAGCGAATGTTAATAGCTTAGCGAGGCCCCACTAGGACGCGTCGAAGGATTCGAAAATTCATCACGGTGGCCTATACCGGAACCAGTCGATATATTGAACCGATTGGCAGATAGCGATGTCGATATCCATAGTAATGACCATGATTGCCGTCAAGAAACGAGTAGCAGACATCAGTCGTCATGGTCAAGTGAAAAGGTTGAAATTGCGCTTATTTGGTACCGGGCCGGCGGCCTTTCTTGCTTAGCAAGACGGTCCGGAGTCCGGACCGCCCGGTGCTTTGCGCCCAATTCTTTGTCGCGTAGGGAGAACCGGGACATTCAATCGTCGCTTATCTTTTCAAAAAGTGCTTCATATTGTGAACATAATGATCCTGTATCTGATTGCCGCAGTTACCGTCTTCCGTCGTACGTACAGCAGGCTGCAGCCAGCTGCAGCCGTACTGGAGCGCGTTGTCCACCGTGCTCAGCTGTCAGTGAACTGTTCCGTCCTATGCGTACTCCCCCCCCCTGATTATGGGATATAAGATAAATAAATTCTACTTTGCATTAGCTCCGTTCGGCACATAGTTCAATGCATGTTCATCAAACTGTAAACACACATCACCGTCCAAGTCACACGAACTCCACCGAAACCAGTCTCTTACACTAGTTTGAGTATGAATCGTTCTCAGCTCCGAGTTCATGGACTTTGTACAGGCTCCTCGTTGTTCCTGCACCGTACTAACTTCTTTACTGCTTCAAATAAACGTGCCGTCGGTTTCTTCACAATATTTGGACCTCAATATGTTTTTTCCTCTTTGAGAATTCAATGTGCTCAGACTCTGAGTAATTCGGCCTCTCACTCTACCAATAGTCATAGCACCAATCGTGCGAAAGATCTCGAAGGTGATGATCGCGATGTTCCTATCCTTCCGCTCTGTTCTTGCGCTTTTTTTTCTTAACAACATATCTGAGACTCCGAGAACAATACACTCCTTCCTCACCTAGATATTCCTTTAAAAGTAACCCGGGGAACGGCTTCTGGCAACAACTTATTGCCGGGAACAACAGTTGCCCTCATTAGTCCTGCCGCTAACTACGCTTGCACCACCTTCACAGTGGGAACGGGAACTTGAGCGCATGCGAAACAGTTTCAAACTACGCCATCTCGCCACTTGATCAGCCCCTGGATGATGCACCCTCCTTACAATTACATGTCAATTAAAGGCCATTGGAGTCACCAAAGTATTAATCCCCACACTCCGGGTTTTCATTGTCGGATCAGTCGTTCGTCTTCCTGTAATATAACTATGCGACTATCCGGGCACCTTTTCATATCGACCGAGGTCATTGTTTGTTAAAGCCGCGTTGCTCCTACAAGGAACTCCCCCTTCAATTACTTCCGCCGGTGCAACCTACAACCTGCCGCCGGGGTAATCAATACCCACAGCGGTAAGTACTCGTGAAATGAACACGACATAGGAATCACTCTCGCCTTCGGCACTTTTCAAAGGACTTACAAGAAGTCTTTCCTACATCTATAGTGGCGTTCCCCGCATGAGACGAATAATCTACTCGCATGTTCTCGATCACCGCTGAACACTTTGTACACCGGCCTCTTTTAATTTCGGTTAAGCAAAGCCCCTGTCATATCGCGAGAAGGTCGCTAAGATTGATATAGCAAGCTGACCTCAAACCCGGTATTCTTTGATCCTGCTTCATGATTATACGGCCGATCGTCTTGATAGACAATCTCCTCAATTGAACCTCAAGAACCTTCCCTCGTGGGTGCTCCACTGGAATTTGATTGAGCAGGTTGTAGGTGATGTAAATGATTCTTTGAGAAGCCAAGGCTTTTACTTGTACCATGGCACCAAGTTTTCAGCTGAGCATACCGAGTATGAGGAGACATTCCTTAGAACAAGTTCCTGAATTCAAATTCTTTTCCGAGACCGAAGCCCGAGCGCATTTTTCGAAGGCCAAGGAGGGCCATCAACGTCTTTTTTTCATAGTCGGTCATTCGGACATCCATTAAGAGTGAATGAAAAGGTTACGGCATTCCTTCCGTCATTTGCGGGACATACAGATCCCGGAACAGGCACAGATCACCATGATGAACACAAGGCAATTGTACAATTAGCTAGCTACAATTATACAGAGCACACCGACCGGCGTAGGATAGGCGAAATAAATATGTCGGAAATATGAGAAACAGAAGGAAACGTGCTAAGTGAGGTATGCAGCATGATGTAGAAAGCATAGTGACGCAAAGCAATTATAACAGGATGGAATATAACAAAAATGGATCGATGTATGAAGGTGAGAGGATGTGATGTGGGAAAGTGACCTGATGACGAAGGGGCTTGTAAACGACGGCACCACAGAAGCAGGGGAAGAGAAGGATAACGCACGGAATTCTGATCACACTCCCCTATCCGAAAGGGCAGCCTGGCGCGTGAGCGCCTCGCCATCCGCAATGGCAGCATTGGGGCTCGCTTACTCCGCGACTCGTATTCAACAGCGGTGAACCCAAAGGTGGTTCTGAGGCTGGGATTGTGGACTTGTGTCCAGAGTGATAGCAATGAGGTACAAGGGATGATGATGAGCTGCACATAATAACACGCTGGATGGCGGTGAAGACGAGGAGGCGGTTATTGGGATTAGATACGAGGTGGGACTCGACTGATGACTGACAATGTTCACAACTGCCTGCTTTTTATCCAGCCCCGGGGTGGCGCTCGTTCTAAACAGATGGTATTCAGCTGACAGAATATATATCGGGACGCAGTATCTGGATCTCTGACCTGGTGATGTAAAGGGATTCCACCCAGATAAGAAACTAAACCATTCCGGGTCAAGGCCGGTGACTAGTTCGTGTTGAGCCGTGAGGTACAAGATTCGGTTAGGTAGCCCTGACCTAATATAGACGTATAGGTCCTTGTTCGCGGCTCTTTGAAATGACAAATTGTCCAAGAATAATGCCAAGTTCATGGAGTGGACATAACGAAATAAGACCTATAAGATGAATCGGACCGATGCGCTGGGCCGTTAATAAGGAAACCTGAAAGACCTCGTCATAGTTGGTGGCGTTCAAAGGGTAATATTTGTCGTCGTCCGGAGATATCCTCTGAGTAAGAGACGGAAGAAGAACACAGTCCTGGGATATAGTGAGAAAACCATTATTAATCAAATGAGGAGCCCAAGAGAGTCATAGCGATGAGCAGTTTTCTTCGACATCGTGTGAGTGAAGAACGGATTGAGCGACACTGAAAGTTGAGAAAATTTCCGATGTGACATGGGATCATGTGATACGTGATTATCGTGACTCCACAGCCACTCAATTTTCGAACCACTTCGCTTCCTTCAATCTCATGCCCTTATGTCCGAGACGAAACACCAGTGGATTCAAATAAAATATTGGCGGGATTGGCTGTTCAAATCATCTCGCAAGATTTCCGCAGTCATTATTTGCATGCTTCGGCATCTCGTTATCCGGTGACTGAGCATTTTACCACCCTGTAACTGGACGATAGGCGAAGGCAGCGTTGGTCATATTTACTGAACTTACTATGCTTCTTGATTATTTCTCACAGCTTCTCGAATTGTATCCCGTCCAAAAAATCGGTCTCAGTTAACGTGCTGATTATTTTCTTATCTCCGTACTTCTGTTCTGATACGTGTTTCAAGGTTATGGCTCAGGGTACCAACCCTGAGCACCAACAAAATCAAAGCTCTTTTACTATGCGCCTTCCGGTACGAAGCCCACAGCATTTGTTAAGATTGAGCATGGGACTAAACTATCACCTGGGACGATGCAACACTTTCGAACTGAAACGCTCCACGCTAAGGTTGATAAAACGTAGGTAACACCTCATCAGCGCCTTGAAATATGTTTTGTCCGACCACCTAGCATGCCGGCGACACCGACGTTCAGCTCAGTAACAACGAATGACCTCGAAGGCACGTGCATTACCACTGTTCGTCAAGTAGGTCCGAGCCTTGATGATTGTTCAATATTCAATATAGAGTCCTGCGGTGATTCGGCACGATTATCCGCTGGAATGTTCAGGAAAGATCCTCAGCGTACTGGCGCCGTCACGACCTTGCGCGTTTCTTCTAGTACGTAGTTCTCACTGTCCGAATGAATACGAGAGACTAAACTCAGCCCAATCAGTACAACCACCGGTGCCGCTTCTACTTAAGTAATGAGTAATTGCGCTTCTCTAGCCGCGCAGCTCGGGGTAGAATGAGCAAAGTAACCGGTATCCTGGTAGGTACCTGCTTGTTCTAGCAGCTCGTTCATTTTGATACCCAAATTAGCGGATACCCGGTCCGATTTTTCGTCGTCAATATCCTCGATTTGAATCACCGCTGTGGGGTGGTGGACACTAATCGTAATTATCTGGTAATTGGCTTCATTGGCCTCCCGTCATTCCTTGCTCACGCGGACTAGGATGACGCTGTATCTGTTGTCAGCTACTCTGGTTTGGAAGTTTGGAATTGTTCACTCCTGCGACTAATTTCTGTATTTTATTTTAGCCGTTCAGCGCATCAAGGGTCCGCAAGCGATAGCGATGCTTATATTTTTGACACCCTGTGAACCTCAAAAAACCTCCTGAAGTAGCTTGTCGTATCATGCCTCCCTCCCCCCCGATGTCATCTTCTGCAACGTATTGTAACCCGTGCATTTCGAAGGAACTCGACGCAACCGCTTCCCAAATTCTTCAGCCGTGTAGTTCGATGTGCATAATGCGGTGCTCGTTAATGTGTTCAGAAGAGACCGGTAATTTGGCGCGCGCACTGCTTTGTCCTAGCCGCTCACTCGCCCTTCTGCGCTTGGATGCATCATGCAGCCATGACTTTTCCACGTAATATGTATCCGCGGTTTCATGAATTCCTGTGGGGCGCTTATCATTCGTGCGTATGGTAAATTTCAAGTAAGTGGCTCAAGACCGAACGATCTTGTTCCATTCTGACGTGTTCCAGGATGACGCTGTCCTTATGGTCATTGGACTATTCAGTATAGCATTCGTGCCAGCCGTCCGTTCAAGGTTTCGTAAGGAATACAATATCCTTAATATCGTCCGATTGAAGTTTTTACAGTCATTACAATGACACTGCGACCTTTGTCAGCGCCTCCCTCATGTACATATTATTCTCGGTCGCACCAAATACCATTGTCTCCGCCTTATGACATGCTTTTTGTCGCCACACGAAGGTGAACTACGGCTGCTCTGGACGTTCAATATACCAAGGACAGGATCATCTGACTTGGGAGATGAAACCTCTACCTCATTTAAACTTCTGCATCGTGTCGCCGGAACCACAAACGCCTATCCCGGATGTCTTCTAGACCAATCGATAGACCATGCGGCCGACAATTCCAATTCCAATCCTGTCACTGCAACAACCCCAAGCCATTCTTAAATAGAACGCTGTACTCCTCATGGCCTGTGACCATCTCTCGGGTTTCGCCATACGACCAAGACTTTCTACTGTCCCAAGTCAGCTCCGACGTCGCACACACCTCCAACCTTCTCTCGCCCAAGCCTCGACCCACTGAATTTGAATTTTTGTTGTGGGTCTGTCTCGGTGCCTTCGCCAACCCGGATGATTGACTTTCACGATGTGTGGCGCAGAGCACACACTTCTTCAATATAATTCCCATGTGGCGCAACGCGTACCTTGCATTCATTATGCACGTCTCTCTTCACGGCATATCACCGCCACCGATGCAGATCGCCGGATTTTTTTGTTCTTGACAAGTTCTTCAGCTTCCTTTTGTCTGGACTCTCCAGATAGGCTCTTTGACGCTGCGGGTCGACGGTGGCGTCGGATAAGGATTCCTGGGCCGAACCGAACCGTCGCCTGTTCCTCGTTCATCAACGATTTACATCAAATGACGTTCTGAACGGTCTGGACTCGAAGTTGTGCTTTGATGATTTTGCATGAACATTCACCTCAGGCTACGAACCGACGTCGTGCATCATTAGAGCAGAATTGGTACCTCCCATGTCGGATTTATTAAGTTCTGCTTTTGATTGTGTGTATAAATGGGGATCGCCTAGAGAAAACATTCTAAAACAGCTTACTATCCCAGGGGGTGTTATCGTGATAAGAAAGAAACGTGTGTCGGACGTGGATTGAACGAACGGCTGACATCAGAGACATCCGGCGGCGGTAGGGCAAGGCCGAACACCATGCACTCGTAACGGTCAAGTAGTTAAACCGCTGACTAAGGCAGATAATCCGTGGAAGCTTAAAGAAAAGATATCGAAAAATGACGTGTATCGTTCTGTCATAAGGGCGGGAGTATTTTGCGAGAATACGCGTGATAGAGTTTTCAGGAAGGATGGCGCGTCAGCTTTTCTTATCTCCCCTCCAAGAAAACCGCCGGTACTATCGTCATGGTACGGATTCCGTGTGTATTCCGTACATAAGCTTTATGTACTGACATGCGGAAGGAGTAACAGACACCGGAGAGCCAGAAAATCAAGACTAAAAAAAAAACAAATGGCGAGCACTAGTGCGTTCGCATCAGAAACTCGGACCTATATTGAGCCTGCAGGGATGCCAATTCAAGCGATGTGGGGTAAAGAGAGGGCTCGAATAAGGAATATTTATGGTGGTGATGGGATTGTCGGAGAACATATCCCGAGTTTTGGGAGAAGTATACACCTACCGTCGCCTACATTTCGGCAGGGCGATCCAGACATTGTGTTGCCATCATCTTCGGCCTGCCGCAGCGCCGGAGGTCACGTAAATCCTGACGCGTTTGATGTCGTGGAGCATTTGCTCAATGCGGGGCCATTGGATATTGCCAATAAATGCGCCAAAGACCGAGGAAGTCCTGCAGTTACGCTCACGGCGGTAGACAAAGAACCGGTTATTGATAGCTCCTGTCAAAAGTTGCACCAATATAGCGCTCTGATAGTTTATTTTAGGTTGGAAGCTGAAGCTGGATCGTCGAGACCACGCAGGGTCGAGAAGAAGAAAAGGAAAGAACACCTATGCACACCGAACTGTAATTTCAATGGGTCTTTAATCCATGACAAACATTTTAACGTCGAGATCCGTGGACTAGAAGAGATAATACTCTGCGCTGAATACATGTACGGTGACTTAGCTAGATAAAATTCCAAGAGCACTGGAAGTACTTACTAATATCAAAGGCCAAAGACTACGTCGCCGCTCTGTCAATCAATGGCTACCAGCCTAGCCTGAGGTCCCCAGAAGTCCAGACCCAGAATAATAGAGAGAATCGAGGTACTAAGTAGTAGCAGAAGCGAAACTGAAGAATTCGAACCAAACGAACAGGATAGGGTGGACTTTGGCCATGAAGATGATCAATGGGAAAACAATGACTTAGTCTCATTCGTGTGTTAGTCTGGTGCACCGCCTTACTATCAGTGTTGCTTGTTATATCTAATTACCATCAATACCCGGTGACAGATGTGTGATTATCTGGCTTGATGACTGATTCTTGGTCCTGTGACGTCTTAGTAGACCATATCGAATCCATGTAATCGCGCAGCAGTTCGACCACATAGGCTTCCTACGTCATTTTACTCCAGACGATAACTTTGTCCGCCACCGATTAAGCGATGTAGAATTGCGACAGGCCTGTATATGATTCAGAAAGTTCTGACGGGACTAAGTTTCTTCTCTGAGAGCGCTGAAAATTAGCTGTGACAATTAATATCAACGAACTATCATCTAATACAAGATCATTATTACACGGAAGGTCCCGCACGTAAAGGAATTGTTTTCACTTTGTTATCAACAATGAACACCCCTCGTTTACCAGGGACCTTGCGCCGGTACCAATACTAATATCAATACCAGCATGGCAACATCGTCGGTCAATTCGATATCTAGATCGTGTGAGGCATTTTTGCGGGCCTGTAGCAGTCCAAGACAAATCGTGTGCATGATTGTCTCGTTGAGCCCAGAGCACTTCGGCAACCAACTGAGAAGTATATTCCCGCACATACCTACGATCAATGTAGGTTCGATCTTGGGACGCCGCTACCCACTCACTGTAGAAGGAAATGTCGGATAGATATATATCCGTTAGAACTGTGTAATCAGTACCCTAGAATGGGGAAGCGTTATCATTTGAACACGTGATCTGGCCTTATTACACGATTAAGCGTCTGACAGTGAATACCACTATGTCGTATATCCAGAAAGCTACTATTGCTCATGGCACTAACTCTGTAAATGGGACAAGAAATCACCCGACCTGGAAATTCCCAGTCGGAAGAGATCGTTTCTCATAAGACGAAATATCAACATCAGAGTGTTCATCAGATGAAGAGCGAGGTAATGAAACATCTCTTGATAGTTGGAGTCCGAAGGTCATAGCAGGTGTCGGCCTTGTGTCTGTCCAACATCCGCAGGCAACATTAGGTGAAAGGCGCAGGTTTCTCTTCTCCTTTTTTACAAACGAAAACAAACGGCTCCGGGCTGACATCTGTGAAAAAAAATAAGTGCGTAGTCGCTGGAGAGTATAGACCAAATGAAACCTGAATATATTCGAGGTGGGGAGTTGAGAGACGGTCTACCTATTAACGTGGGCCGGGTGAATTAGCAAGATCTACTCCAAGCACCAACGAATTCCAGGATACGATGTCATCATAAAGATGAGAGGAAAATACCAGAGACACAGGCAGAACATCGCAACAGTATAATCTGCCATTGCTCATCAAGTATGACATAAAACTATATAAATGAAATCGATCGACCATTGTATGAAGACTTGGGTCCTGGTTTCAACCTGGTTTATCGCATTTTAAGCCGCTAAGTACGATGCCAACCATCGGTTTCCTGAGCACTCAGGGCTACCGGAGAAGTGGATCTACTCAGGGAACCTATTGCAGCTGGATGAAAACCTCGGGAGATATCAAATGGAAGAACGATTAATTAGTGAATAATTGTCGTGGTGGTAAGTTTCCGGTTGCACATGTTTGGCAACTTGTTGGCAACGTAACCCTATTCAAGTGTCGGTGTTTGCCGAGGGACTTAACATTTTCAGGTGAGAACAATATGGTTTCCTCAAATGCGGATGCAATCACACAGCGGCCCATGATTAAGATACTCTAGGAATTATCCTTATCGTTACTCTCAGCCTGTGGTAACTTCCAACATTCTGTTCAATAGAATTTCTTTTCGATTTTTTTTTTGCCGCATTGCAACCAAATTGCAGCACTTGAGACTTTCCTCCGCCAACCCCGGCAGCTATTGTACACACGAGAACAATACATGTATGGAGTCGATGTACTACAGTTCCCGCACTGCCGAAGTCTGCTGAAAACGTCATCACCCTTTCGTGTCAACTCATTGCGTCCGCTCCCTTCGCTCCGTCGTTGCATCTCTTTCGGTCACAAGTCGCCTCTTTTTGACTAACATACCAGTACTCATGGCTAATTTTGCTCAGGCGCTCTTGTCCGTGGGGACTGTCGCCCTCTCTGATGATGTTTTCTGATACCCTGGTTAGGCTGGTTGCCTGTATGACTCACGACGAATTGCATGATCTTAATTTACCGAACCGTCGCATCTATTTTCCCAAATCAATGCGACGGTATGTCCCTGGTTGCAATGGCCTGTACTATGACTCTGGTATCATCCGTCTTTCAATGTGGGTCCTATCTTTCAATCCTGCTGATGAGCATTCATTCTATCAGCTACATGTCAATGGAGCCATTGAAAGTTGATGATGATCATGTTAGCACGACATCGAGCCACACTCGGTCTTGTCGCCGGTAAGTGGCAGCCCCATCCCTAGAATCTTTCTCAATCAGCTCACTGAGTGACTGGTGATGGAATTTTGGGTCCTAGTTTCTCGATTAAGTCACTCGACATCTTCGCAATGTTAGTAGTGATTTTAAGCGCAGTACTACTAATCGCCGGCGTAAAGCGCTGACAATCCCCACCTGTCTCCTTCATTAAACTTTCGTTTTGGATGTTATCGCAAAAGGTCCAAATCTTCCGACATAAAGGCACTTCACAAACAGTTGTCCACAGGTGAGATGATCCCCAAAAGAATCCTGCTTTCAACGATTCTTATGGAGTATGTCGGGCATATTGGTTGTCCGAACCTCAGGACCATTCAGACTGCTAAGACATTGTGTGGCGTCAAACTCATAAAGTATTGGTCCTTCCCCATATCAGGACCATTCTCGTCATTTGAAGGCGCCACCCATTGGCATAATTAGTTTTTCTTCAAGTTGATCTGGCTGTCCCGGTCTTATGTCTGTTCCCGCAATGTGACGCTTATACTGAGTCTGCTGGAACCGCAGACTCGGCTCGCCGAGGTCGATCCAAACCGAGCCAGGCATGCTTCGAGGTGATCAACTTCAAGGTACCTGTACCTCATAGTTATATGTGATCTAAGATTTTCTCCATGACGGCCAACGCTGCTAACGGCTACGATTCCCGTTTCGAGCGGTCCGAGTTCCGAGGAAAGGACAAGGTAGCATTTGGACAAGGTAGGAAGCTAGTATCGATCTCCTCCCAAAATAAACGTCCTATGATATAAATTTCCTAGCACAGAGACACGACAGGTCGGATCAGAGAAACATACTTCCTCCTAAGGCAAATCCGCTGTTACGCGTGTAACTCATGGTATAGATACCGAAAGCACTACGAATGAGTACGGAAGAAATACCTGCAGTTGCTACTACAGGAACGTTTATGTACGCGAAGATCGGCAATGGGCAAGGCACAGACCAGGGTTGCCATGGCCAGTAGAAAGACGAGCAAGATAGACGTACAAGTTATGACCAATTGAACCTGGATAAAAAGAAATCGACTACAATGCCCGCCTTAAATTCGTAGTCCGTGAACCTGGTCGACTCTATAGAGATCTCCGAATGAAACGAAAGACATAAATCTTCGATGTATCATTCAGATCCAGAGATTGATTTCAACGACGCTCAGGGGAGGTAAGGTGCTGGTTGGCTCCATTTAGAATCGGGACCGGAGTACATAATGAAATCCCCATCCCGGTAAGCCATGGGTGAATGAAGTTTACACTTTATTCACCGGTGCATTGATATTCTACTACAGAACGTTGCCCTATAAATGACTTCAGAAACACACTCATTTCTGATGTTTGCATTGAAGAACCGATAGGTCGACAATTAACTAGCAGCACTCAATGACAAGATTCGTCACTCGCAACTTACAAGCCTCCGGCGACAGACGAGAACATCAGAAGTCACGGGCCGAGGTCCCTACCAGATGTCAGGGAGATCATTTAAAAAACGGCATAGAATGTAGAACTGATTGACATAGCCGGTTACGGTGATTTTTTCGGGTTCGAGGGATGTGTGAAAGAAAAAGGAAGACAAAGACGCCTACTGGCACCTACATTTCGGCATCAAGATGTGATGGCATAAATGGGTAGTAGACGAGTTCAATTGCTACCAGGTAGTGTGCGGAAAGAACTCTTGACCGGAGACTAGTCATTGACAGGCATCTTCGGCTAGCCGCACCACCCACGCTGAATAGATACAATTGAATAAGACAGCCGTTTTTAAGGTAACGGAATACAGGGAACACATCGCTACGACTCGGATGACGGTTTCGTATCCCATAAAGACTAGCCCGTGGGCCGTAGTCCCCAAAATTAAGGAAACGATGATATAACTATGAAAGGTTAGAGAAATTTTTTGATGAGGGAGACATCATATGTTCTCTTGGTGAGATGTCAAGCTCATCGGTAGAAATTTTTCAGGAAGCCGAATTTTCCGAGGCTGAAGTCACGATATACCGAAGAAATCGGCAGATAATTATAAGATCCTGCATCATTACCTAAAGTAGACGTCGAATGAGTCACATCGCTTAGCTGTCTCAAAAAAGTACCCAACAAGCGAGAGCCCAAGCGAGTGGGGAAAAAGACGCGGCTACAATAGATCACGTCATCATCACCGCGGTTGTGGCGTGAGAGAATAGGTTTTCTGTAGTCGCCCACTCAAGCTCCTGCGATGCTGACACGGACCGGTGTTTATTCTCTCCTACACCATTGTCAGGCTGCTCGATTTTCCCATTGTATGTTTTCCGATGCCCTCTATGCCGAGCGCGTAGTCCACGTCGAAAATCCCCCCGCTGGCTACAGTGTTTCAACAATTCTCGAGACCATCAAAGCTCGTACTCGGATCGAGAAGATACAACCTCAGAAAACACACGTTTCGGTATAGTTTTACGACCGGAAATGTGCTAGGAGGTGCCTGGTTGCCAACAGAGACAGTGCTCTTTCTTTGAAATTTGCGTACGCAGAGCGACGCCTGTCAAGCACTGTTGTCGCGTCGCTTCGGCGCTACCAGGCATCTCGTAATTTCAGCATAGATCGCATTCCGCAGAAGTTTGATGCTCGGACGTTGTAGGAACTTGCCCCCAACGGTGGTGATTCCTTCCATTACAACGAATCTAATACTCAGCTTGAAATCTGTTTCTTGGATCCATCCACGGCATTCAAGGTGGGTTCTCTTTTTCATGACCATATTACGCTGTTGCAGATGATAATACCTAGGTCAGAAGTGCTTTTCACGAACACTGGAGCTTCAAAATCTCGCTGTTCGATTACGTTCACAGCGACGAAAACTGTTCATTACCGGACTGGTAACCGACTGAAGAAATCAATTCCAGGAGATTATTGAGGTGAAGCGTCCAAATCCGATGTATGACATCCTCGACGACTGCGGAAACTTGTCTAGCGTGAACGAACCACCTTGGTGAGGTCTCACCCTCGTTGGTGTCTGCGTCGTTCGTGCCGAAAAGCAATGTAAGTCGCCCAACAATATGACCTTGGCCCGCCATTGAATATCAGGCTACTAGATTATGTACCTTGAATTTGCGACAGAGCTAGGCGCAGAGCAATTCATGAAGTTGTTCCAGTTCAAGGCCAGCAAGATGGACGTCGAGATGGAACTGCTTGCCGGGGATCCCATCGTGCACCCCAGCCTGATCACGGCCTTCAACCTAGGCGCCAGTCGCTTGCTCACATTTACTCTGGACCTGGAGCAAATCAACGTCTTGCGGAAAAATATCGTCGCAAACTTTTCTCCACGAATGGTCGTGTTTTTTTCTGAGCCTTCTGTTCAGTTCGAGTAAGTGGCTTTTATTCTTGGCCGAAATCTGTATACCTGATGGTAATTGATCGCAGTACGGAAGCCTTGAGGGGCGAGTTGGTTGTTACGTTCGAGCACATATTTTCGGCCATGGGGCGATACATCAGTTGATGCATCCGGACGTACTCCCTGATTTAAGAGGCAGTCGCGTCAACTTCAAAGGGACCAATCGGCTTCAGTATCTCGTCGCTCAATGGCGAAAGGATAGCAATAGTCTGTCTGTATCTTTCCTCACAGTTTGTCTGCTCAACGATATGCCTGTAACCAAAATACGCGGTCATGATTGTTAGCGAACACCGATTTCCAATTCGCAGCGTGTGGCGTGTGAAGGAACATGGCACTAGTGAGTTTACTGCCGGTTCCGTTTAATGCATGATTTCACTATATTTGTACCCCAGGATGCTACTAGCTCCGGGATAATGACCAAGAGCCATGGCTGCAACTCTGAGCCAATCCAATTTGACAATACAATACATCGTTCTGATACCATTAGCGTACGAAGATGTGAGATGGATATGAATCCAACGTACTTCTGTCTACCAGCCACGTTAAAAAGAGGTGCACCTTCTGTCAATTGTAGAATTCATTCTCGGTTCCCCTACTTGCTTTCCACGTTTCGGGGCCCTATACCGCTCTCTTCAGTACTTTATTAACAGCCGAAGACCGAGCCGACTCACAACTCTGTTGTTCAACGTCCGATACTTGACTCGTCGAGCAAACCATTCTTTCGCCGTTTCGCCTGACTCAAAAGTTTTCTCTGGAGCATTGCGCACTACCTGTGCAATACGAGGGCTGTCTTCAACTAAAGCACGGAGGACAACAGAGTTGCCTGGTCTAGTGAAGAAGACTAGAGACCACCTATCATGATGGGATTGAGGGCCCGGAGGTGGGCTGGGAAAGGTTTAGTTGCGAAGGGGCTTGTGGGGAGCCATGCTTACAGAACTCGGTGCAAATTCGAACGGAGGATACCTCCAGTAAATAACGTCAACGCATCACCGACATTACAGATCGCGTGCCCGGGGATAGGCTTTGTTTGTCTTGGTGAAGAAGATTCAAGTAGCAGTGTTTGTAGACTCACCTTGATGTATTGCCACTCCGTATGCCCCGGTGGAAGAACCTGCAGCCCGCCCAATCTGTTATGCAGGAAGCTCAAAGAACCAAAGTCCGTATGAGCACCGATCGCCATCCGGTCGGGAGCACATCCTGGGGGATTCTTCGTCACTCGCGCCTCGCTTCCACTGTACTCATCTTTGCGGTGAAGCTTCGTCAATGTTCCTCTCGGTAACTCGAGCTTGTCGTTGAGGATCTCCAGGATTGCATCGTTCACTTGGACTGACTTGGTAACGAACGGGGTGATGGTGGATTCCATTCTCTCATTTACGGGGGAAGGGTAGGTGCGGTGGGCGACGTTCGGGTAAGCGAGTGCATCGTCCTTGGAGACGTTGATGTACTCCGTTGTGTCTGGCTGCCCTGATGCATCTACTACGCTGCTCCCTGCGGCTTTGTATCTGATTGGGAAATATGAGTATGAAGGATACGCAGAAAGGAAACAGCCAACCCAAAGGAGTTACCGTCGTCACCTCGATTGAATTTCATCTTCTCTTCGAGAGGTAGCCTCATGGTCTCCTCTCCCATATCAAACATACGACTGACCTCATCCTCGACGCCGTGGTTTTTCAGGCTACGCTTATCAGCGGCAGGATATAGGCAGGCTTCATGGAGCGACGTACTACCAAAAACCGATCTTTCGAGCGGCTTCCCAAAGCCTCTCTTTCTCGGTTATATTGCCCTCCTGGAGTAGCCGGTAGTCGATAATGAGGAAAGGGTGAGTAGGGACGTCGTCTGGGAAGGGGGGAGATAGCATGTTTAGATGGGAGATGAGAAGAGCTACGAGTCTTTTAAAAGATGCGTCTTTCCCATGATGTAGTAGTCACACACATGTCTGAAATAGCATGAATCATCACCATGGGAAAAAAGAGAAGTCGACACTGTGTACGCCGTGACGCCGCTCAAATTCAGTGGGCGGCCGAGAGAAAAGATTGTTGCTTCTCAGTGGTCTCATCATTGTAAGTCTAACGTGAAGAAATTGTGGGGCTGCGATGATGTTAGTTGAATACATCTGTACAATAAAACCATTTGCATATGATAGAATCTCCTTCGGAAGTCCACCTCGAAGTACAAACATGAAAGCCAAACGAATGATTGAATCCCAAAAGGGGAGTTTGCATATACTGTGACAGAAAGGAATCAGACTACAGTCGAGCACAGGTAGTGGATGATTGAAGAGAAGAAACAAAGCGCAAAAGAAGGAGCACTTAGCACCGACGACTGCAAAGCATCTAGAGGTCCAAAACAAGTCGGTATTCAAGTCCAAGTTCTGTCGTTCACAACGGATGAGTATTTCATAATATTAAAAATCATTCCGAGTTTCATTGAGAATATACAGAATTTCGAGATAATCTTATGCTGAATGGAAGGAACGAGAATCCAAAGAGCACTGTGCAGGGCTCAGCTGAGCGTGTGCCTGACACCTGAGACAATTTCTTCGATCTTGACCTCTTCGGGGAATGTTGGCCTGCTTAGCAGAGTGAAAGATGGCATTTGAGGCCGTTTTCTTAGATGCATGGAGAGTGGAGAATTGTCAGAGTAGTTCAGGAGTCGAACAGTAAAAGCAAAGGGCCAAAAGCGAGGTTGAGGGAAGGCATCTGCATGACTACATCCGGCTAACCGGCCCGTATCATCGAACAATTAAAGCAAACAAGGATTCGCTTAGATGCGCTCTTGCCTCTAACGTAATAGTGTCTGCTAATGCTATTGTTCCACTTATTCTCTCCTCTGGCCTGCTTCTAATATGTCGATGCTCAATATCCTCATTTTTCTTTTCAATTTTTTTTTGTCAAAATCGTAGTGAGTCATTCCTAAGTCACTCCAACTGCACGATCAATGCATGATGACAATGGTCTCGTTCGCATAACAAGCGTTACTACTGACTGACTTTCAGATAACCCGAACTGTCCAAGAATTGACCATGAAGCAAGCGGAAAGTACCACTACTTTGACGTTCGACAGAAACCAGCTCCGTAGTCTTTCTCCCAGTATTAACCACACTGTTGATTGTCTTTCCTAGATATACAGACCCTCTAGCTTTCAAGCTGATAAGTACAATTCGAAAATCGGGTAACTCGTTCGCACACAGAAAGTTTGCTATGTGTACGCCCCGTTGCGAAGACACGAAGGTTCGGCATTATCTCGAGACGTGTTCCTAAGCCATGTGCGCGCCAAGTGAAACAGGAGGTCTTGAAAGGGTACACGAAGCGCCCAGCGTACAAAGCATTGATGGGAAAGAGATTCAATAGAAATAACACCGCCACGGAGGTTCCTTTTCCCTTCCATAGCAGGCTAATTGTCGTGTATAACCACCAGCAGACGGAAGAGGCGCGCGCCTGCAACAGACGAGAGCGTTGTCATAGGGACAAACAGATGTACTTCTAATTGTTGGACTTATGTAGTTATATATACGTTAGGTATGTCTTTGTTTCTCTCCACAGATCGTCCCGCCTGATAAAAATCACTACCGATCAAAGGCTCGCGAACGGGTACCTCATCAGAAGTGCCATCGTGCAGAACTTCCTTATCCGCCATTTGAAACAGAAAAAATTCCATTATTTTGCGGTGACCACCGACGGCGGCACATCAGGAAGAGAAGACGGGATTTCCTGGAAGAAATTCCCACCAGGGAACCGCATTGGTAGTCGATGAAATTTCTATTGTTTTCTTCGCGACTCTAGATGAGGAAAAGAATTTCGTTCTGGTAAATCGGTCACTAGTGCGGGGATGTTTCGTAGGTGAATGCATCGTGGACGCTTCTCCTTTCGAATACACTCGCTTACTATTATCACCCTATGTTGACTTCTTTATTTACTGCTCTTTGCTCACTGACACCTTCCAGAAGTTCAATTATGCCGTAGCATTCCCTCGTCTGTCTTCCATATTTCTGGGCAAGTAGTTTCCTTCATGCCGTACCTCCGCAAGATATTGAAGAATCGATATGTTCCGCCTTGGTATTCAATGGTCTGGACCGTGTTAGATACGACGTAAGGCGGCCATTTCCTCTCCTTACGGTATACTATTCACTGAGATATTATTATTTTCCTTAGCTTTCTCCGGACAATGGTTTCCGACCTCAACGATTTCCGTTTAAGTTTGCATTTGATTTACATACGCTTCACTCTTATTCGTACCGCAGGTATCGGGTTATTCACTTCCGTGGTCTTCAAGGCGTAGTACGTTCGTGCTGTATCTAATTACATCTGATCTATTGAGTTAATCTTCTTTCGGTACTTGATCGCCGTTCCATTCTTCCCGGCTGCGTCTCACGATTGACCATCGAATGGTACACGGTGTATACAACTTCAAACGACAAGCCCATTTAATAGTTTTCCTGTCAGTGCTTACTGAGCTTCACCGACTCCGCGGAGGATGGACAGCTCCGGTAGCTGCGGCAGGGGTGAAGTGGCGTTCATAAGGATAGAGAAAGGTGCCATGGTCACTAACAAACACTTCTTGATTTGCTGACCTGCCAATTTCCCACGGACGTATTGCCTCCGGTTATGATGACTTCCTAGTTAGCGGAGACGGGCATGTTGTACGTCCCTTGATTTTCATATATGTAGCCAGGCTAACGTATGTACCTCCAGTGCTGCACCATGAAGATTCTGCACCCGATCTTTGACACGTGGAATGTATCAAGGTGGCCGCTTCCAAAACCAGGTAGGCCCGTCTTAATCGTCTTTGCGAAACGGGACAGTTCCCCTGATTCGGACTTGTCCTGAAAGGAACTACGGTGGGCATGCCTCAATCGTGAGCCATAGACTCGCTCGCTCCCAATATGAACGTTGGTAGAGCCCAATCCGCGATCTGGATTCTGAGAATACGAGCATGGTGTGATAGGACGTCTCGGTGACAGCCCTTCTCATTGACTGTACCTTTAATGTTCAGTGGTTTCCTTTTTCATCTTAGACCTTACCTTTCGTGGGCTAATCTCATTCACTAGGCATCCCTGATCTCCGGACTCAAAGCTTGACCCTTGATTTAATTATCAACGGTATGGCGGGGGGTTAGGTTCGATGACAGTTTGCATATCTTCTTAGGATTCAATGGATTTGTACCTTGATTGTCAGACGTTGGGTACTAGGTTGACAGCAGCACATTAGATTTCAAGTCCCTGGGACCGTATTTTCTCTAAAACCGCATTGAACCTTCTCTGCTCAGGGGTGTCGAGGGCCCTGAGACTTACCCAAAGTTATGAAGACAACTAGTAACCAGAATTGTGGCTAAGGGTCCCAATATTCTTGATACTGATTCGTCTGCAATCGAGCAATACTCTTGGTGGTTTTCCGACGTCATAATCTTTATATTGGCCGTTGCAGATAATCCTTGACATCTGATTACGAAGTGACTCATGAGTCCATCCCTCGGGCCTGCAGAGATGTAATCTTTCTTATATGTTCTACATGTTTCATCGTGGATTCAGGTGCGCACTGTTTAACCTCTCGCTTGATGTCACTATTTCACCTGTAGCTCACTTTGCAGTCGATCAATTTGGATTCGGCTGATTGTTTTCTTCGATCTTCTAAGCGATGCGATATATATGTTGTCTGCTCCGAATATCTTATCTGTTCTTTCCATATGGCACTTGATTATCGGATTATCGGAACGATATGCGACGGTATGGTAAGTAGACGTCAACTTCTCCTTTAATCTAACCCATCCTGATGAGTTATCATAGCAACCCCCTGCTCTCTGACCAACACTTGACACTTGTGCATCAGTAGTAATGCAATATCTGTATGTTAATCATATCTCATCTCTCATCAATCCATCTCTTTAGGTACTCCTTCAGGTTCACAATCTGGAGCAGAACGTCCCGATGACGCAAATTACCTCGCATCTCGTCGTGGAGTCTCACATGTTACTGCCCGAGAGCTACTGTGTCCACTTTGCCATGCCTACCACCGGCCACATAGTTGGTGTGATGCCTGCTGATCTCGCATAGTTACCGCCATCTTCCGGATAATCTGACTCATATAGACGTCAATCTCCTGGCCTCAGTGGTCCTGAACGTATCAGTGAACTCTCGCTCTAAATATAAAGCGATAACAAGTAACAACCACTTATTCATGATGATTGCTTACTTGATAGTTCTCCACATACGCAACATTACAATTTAATTTCATTCACCTCGTCTATTCAACTTCGTGGCTCCTTCCTGTGATTTTCGAGTACCTTCTTGAACGTTGGGAGCGTTGGCACGGTCCGGTCACTCCGCGATCACGTGCACTATTCCCGTACGTTTCCGTGTATCCGTAGCTACATCTGCGACTATCACTACCGCTTCCTCATTCCCTCTCTCGGACCTAGCGATACGGTTCCAACGTCCTCCAAAATTGTGGACAAAGACCCGAGTGACTGAAGATCTGTACAATCAGATGTTTGCACTTCTCATGATTTCTCTCGATGCGTTCTTCAGCAACGGGTCCGAATTGTCTAGCTTAGAGGCTTCTACGAAGTGATGCAAGACACTGGGGGAGTCACCCGGGATAATGCTGCTTCAGTTAGACGTTTCGCAGACATCATCGAGGATATGTACATGGGTGGTTTCATGAAGGAAGTCGAGGATTATATCTCTCGGTCTCGACATCTTCTTGATCATCTCAGCAGTCATGTGAACCACGTCAAACACCTATTCGAGGGAGTTGATAGGCTGCGTATGACAGTGTGATTCTTCCAGGAACAGTGATTTTGTACTATTGTCTAAGTATCGTGTCAGGGGTCAAAGAGACATTCGAAGGCGTTATTTCCTAGGTTCATCATACTTGTAGGACGCTCGCTCGGACTCAATGCCAATTAAAGTTAGAGCTCTTATGGGGTAATTTGAAGGGTAAGAACGAGTTCGGACAATGTCTGGAGCATGAGACTGGAGCAGATAAGATCCGAAGCGCCGCAAAAGTACCACTTACTAGCGCCGTTTATTCAGGGTCATGGAAATCAGGGTGAAGGCTACATCTTGCGGGCTTCTAAGTTTTAAGTTCTGCCCTACATACTGTAAAGCAGATTATCGGTCCTTCTTCCGTTCCCGGCTCTGATCAAGTCGCTATTATAGGCTCCCCAGACACCACACCTCCTCATTTTTCAGAACTCATCCTTGCGCTCCTATTGCACCTAGTAATTCTTCCGATCCTCTTAAATCGATTGAAACCTTCAAGTGTATTGCCTCAGATGAGCATGATTATTCTTCCTTGATTCGAGCTGCGTTAGTCTTCTTGCTGGTCACAGTGATCCCAATCAATATTCTCGGGCACCTCAAGCTCATCGGGTCTTCCTCTACAGACGTTGGTACAAGCCTCAATGAAATTTGCATATGATTGCAATGGATATCCATTTATCGTTCCGAACCTGTGAATGCGTGAACTACAACTACAATCAATTTTGTATTTCAAGTTGTGGAATGGAAAACGTGTGGGTCTGAGGGAAAGTTAGGATGTGCGTCTTCTTTCCTAGAATCACACCTGTGTAATGTTCGATGAGTGTTATTTCTATGGTTATTACTTTGTCTATTGCACATTTGCTCTATTGACTTGACCAATAGATTCAAACTAGGTACTCATATGGCTTATGGCTGAAACTCTGGAATTGTGTCCACATTTCCGGTAGCTAGCTGAAGACGGTGATGAGATCTGCTTCAGGGACAGATCGGTCCTTTTTGTAGGCTGGACAAGGCGTTGCACGAGCAATCAGTATGGACACGTTGTTGTGTGTCGTTCCTGACCGCCTCGTAATCTGATTTGTGGCGCCGTATACATCGCAGTAACTCCCCTGAAGTACTCATCCGATGGAGGTAAGGTATGGATAATTAAAGCAGCCTTCAGTGTTACGATTGATCAGACAGCTTGGATCTAGTAGAATTAATTTGTGGATCTGCAAGATGACAACTAACGTGGCTTTGACGCACTATAGATAATTAGTATCTTCTTAATGCCTTGGACTATCTTCATAACAATTATCAAGACATCCCAGGTACAATCCTCACCGAGAAGAGATCCGGGAGCTCAACTTGTTATGTCGAGCCCGAATTCCGAGTAGGATCCGAGGGTGAAGCACGAGAATCAGTCCTTGATCAAGGCTTTTGTTCTTTCATACTAATGTACCATATATTCGGGATAGATGATCCATTAATGGAAGGGTTTGAATGAAGGGTGATGCTTATTTACGGCATTCGCCGCCATAACCTCGCGGTTTCTCTGAACTCGTCATTTATTCTGTCATATATCGGGACCTTTCTCGGAACAGAGATCCGCCGATGGCCCCTGGAAGCCATTGGTGTCTTATTTCTTGCTCAGGTGCAGACACATACGATTATAGAACTAGCTATATACAGATTTGATACAAATATTCACATACAGACCATTTATATCGAACTTAGGTCATGGGTAATAGGCAAATGGTAGGCAAATGGTAGGCGACGAGAGTGACAATAAGAAAGGGAAAGAAATTCTGGCAGTGGCGGTCAGCGTTCAGACGACAGTCAATACTCGATAGGGAAACAAGAAGGATGATTGTTGAAACAACACGTTATACGTAGAATGTGTGGAATCTGATGGCGAAGTGGCTACTAAGCGTCGACAAAGGAAGGCAAGAAAGAAGAACGTACGAAGTCCATGTTCTGTTATCCGAAAGGGCACCCCGGGGCGTGGGCGCCTCTCCACCCACAGTGACAACATTGAGGCTCGCTGACTCCGCGACCATTAGACGTTGGCACTAGTGTACTCAAAGCTGGGCGATTATGTGGGTCTGTGGGCCCGAATCGCCGACGGGCAACGGATGATGATGATGACGAGGTGCACATTGATAAGTGCGAGGAAGAAAGAAATGCTGATAAGTATGAGTTGCGAAGCTTGGGTGAGGGAAAGTACTGGCCACACGCTAGCCTTTTATCTGTCCCAGTGGCGCTTAGTGTTTTTTAAATCCTCAGCTGACTGACCAAATGCCTGTAAGAATAGTTAGGAATCACTTCGCACTCACCTAAACGGGTCATCAAGTAAGTCGGATTGGTAGATCAAACCGGAGTTGCTACTAGCCTGTTCTGGGAATTTCCCTTCACACGAGGCTGGTGAACAGCTTGAAGCTTGATTTGAGTCGTATCCTCCATGTCAAGCCTATCCGATGGGATATCAAATGCAATAAAAATATCTTGGATGAGGTACAAGATTCAATTCGCTGGTCCCGGAGGCAATAATGACGAGAATAGAGGAGTTTAAGTAGATCATTATTCAAAGACTGACTTCTGGCTGACCCGGAATACCATAAGTTATACAGAGAAGATACTGCTGTCATATTCGACCAGGATATTGCCAACTATCCGAAGCAAAGGTGTACTTCAACTCTATCCATGGAGCATGGGACACTTTCTGGAGAAGACGTAGAATGGATCGTGCCACAGATTAGCAATCAACTGTCAGACGAATTTCATGTGGAACTTCATATTCTCCTGGATATTAGATGAGGACAACGATAAGCGCAAGCTGTGAAAGCCGCGACTCGGCTACCAAATGTTTCCGTACCGTCACGTGTTATTTTCTGCATGCGCTTCCCTGGGACCATCGCCACTCAACTCCGAATTACTGCGCGTCATGCCCGAAATTCACAGAGGCAAAGTCTTTGTAATCTAAGTTGCGTCAGCCAATGAATTAACTCGCCTATAATGCCCTTGCATTGCTGATAAACCTTACATGATTCCCTATTCTATGTATGCGCAACAGCGAATTCTACGTAAAGCTTCGTAAAGTAGGTCTGAAAACTCACAGCCCGTGCTTATTATTCTTTTACCTCTGAGATTACATTCTGATGCGACAACGAAGGATTAGAAGAGCTTTTGCACAGCTTTCCATGGACTTGTTATCTCCGCCTGAGTGTTTCTCCTCTTACGGTTCAAGGTCACACATCAGAGCATCGCCATCAACGTGAAATTTTAAGGTCGTTGTGCGACCTTCTGCCTCGCTTTTATTGGGTCTTCCGGTGAATAAATAACAGCCTTGATGACAATCATGATCACAGGGCTAATCAGATGAAGCGGATGAAGTTCACCGATGCTGCGGTACCTTCTAGCACGTGTGCCATCTTTGTGGTTTTCATAATTCGACGTAAGTAAAAACTGAGAGCACCGTGACCTAGGGGTGCTTCTGAACACACGACTACTCCGCAGCCAACCAGGTTGTCCCTTTGAAAGGCGATGTAATGTCTTCTATTTTGTAACATGCAAGTAAATGTCCCGCACTTGCCGCAGTTTCAACGATAATTCTGAGCTTCTCCGCCCGCCTGTTTCAAATAGGTTTACAGCAGCGAGTCATCGGGCAAGTATTCTTTACCTCAGGGAACGACTGCTTATCCTGGCTATCCATTCTGTTCAATCTTGAAATCTGAAAATGTGGTACAAGTCTTTGGGCGAACCGTATCCACACTAAGTCCGGGTATTCATGAAAAGTTGTTATCAGGGAGAGGAATTGAATTCAAGGGCACAAATTTATACTCGAAAGCTGAGCAAGATGTAGGATGACCTCGTGACAGTGCAAATGGAATGTTCTACTACTCGTCATTCGCATCCAGGTACCCGTTGTACCATTCACGCAACTTGCAATTATTAAGTCAATGGCTGAAAATCGAAATATCCCATGCTGGCATGGCGCTGTGTCATTAAGTTGTATCATCCGTGTATTGGGGAACATCAATTTCCGATGAATGATTGAACTTCGATGACTGGATACCTAGAACGTCTGGCTTCTCAGGAAGCGGAATTCCTTACTTTAAAGGTCTTCTGGGACATTTAATGGTCCGTGAACCGCGGACAAGGTCGCTTCTCTTATCATTTATCGGCTTTCATTACGGCTTGGCTATCTTCCCCGAGTTGCCCACGACAAGCACCTGTTTCTATTACGGTTATATGGCGTGGCCTCGACTTGTGCCTCATAGTTATAACAAATTTTCCGGAGTCACGAATATTTTCTGCATTAAGACAAGATTATTTGCACTTGAATGCCAAGACCTAGTCTACACACTGGACTTATCTGTCTCGGTGCCTTCGCCCTTCCGAAGTATCGATTTTCATGCAATTTTCATGTGCATCTATTCTCATTCACTCGGCACTACCGGATCATTCTTTAAAATAACTCTCTTCGGCTTTGTTGGACCGTAGCAGGCTCTGTAGACAGACTAAGAGTGACTGCGCTTCTAGGACGTCGAAGCCCACCCTTTCCATCAAGAAACTTCATGTATTGAGGGCCTAGACTTTGGGTCAATGTAAGCATGTTTACGTAGATTAATGTCGACCAATCACCAGTGTTTCGGGCCTTTTCGATAGGCTACACGTACAACATTCTTAGTTGAGATTCCCCGAAGATTCGAAATCGACAAGAGGCAGAGCATAAGGATGTCTCTATGGAAAATTCGTGTTCTACGCTACAGTAAGTACCCGCTTTGTAGTCTGTAACTGACTCAGTGTGGAACGCGATACCTTCATCTTGAATAAACTAGAGATCCGTTGATGATAGTAAATAGAACTCCGAAGGCTAAAATCGTATAAGCGCCGGTATACATCGTGCAGGTCGCATGAATCAAGACAAAGAAGCCCAAGAGTCGGACTTTGGATGAACTGGCGTAGAAAAATAAATCCTGGGGTAACTTTCTGTGTCACCTTCCCGCAGAAAACGGGAGAGTACGAGGTGAAGTAAATGAAACCACACGTTTCATATGAACCCCTGCTCCAAGTATGGAAGCCTACTGTGCAGAGGAAACTGATCGTCGATCAAATATTGTGCCCAAAGCTGGGAGCGAATTTACAACATTGTATGGCAAACAAAGCGTGATTGGTCATGTTCCCAGCACCGCGTTTATCAATATCAGCTGTCATAGCCTGGTAGGAGCATTCCCTATGCGTCGAGACGAGAGACACACTGGAAAACAACAGGACCAAGGCACATCAAGGTAGATGTAAAGATCTAAGTGCCCAGTGTTCTCTGTCGCAAGACATAAATGTAGACCTGGGAGAAGTAGCAGAAAATTATCATCGTGGTCCGGTAGAATGCTGCTGGGTTGCACCTGTCGTGTTGTCCTGGCCTCTTGGGCCGACCTATATAGTCGGTCCGGTTTCCCATGACTTCCGCACTCTCTGATTCGAGTCGACGTTCTTAGAAACTTGTACTTTCGCACCTTGTCTCGTTTCCATTACTCCCCCAGATCTCCTAGCAGCTACAGGCTACCCGTCATGAATTGCCACAGTATTGTTTGCGGCTTAAAAACCTAGTGAGTTGAAACATGGATATCGTGTTGATCCTCAGGTTGGACCAGCCGCCTGTAGACTCGAAGAGTGACGAATACCCTTCATGTCCGAATTTAGAAGAAATGATGTAGGTGACCAGCTGCACGAGTCACTATGATCTTGATTCGCCGCACCCTGTTGCTCCTTCTCCTGCCCGCATTAGGAAACATTTCTTTGCAAGCTGTAATGCATTCATATATTTCTTGACAGCCTGCGTTACCCTTATGCTCTCAGGTGAAACTCAGTCCCACAGGCTAGTGGCGGCACTTACATTGGTGTCATACCACTGGACCTGCTAAAAAGTGGATCAAATATATCAAATTGGCAGTATTTGTTGGACGTGTACACACTGATTTCGGGGGCGTATGTAGCGTGCCTTTCCCCACAACGTTTCACCGAAGATACAGTTATTTTCAGTATTTTCACACCTCCAAACCGTACAAGTTAACAGTCGCTTGATATTACCGCGTTACCAATGAATACCTGCGCTTTTCGTCTGTCACCCTGACTCCGCCGTTCATTTCGGCTACATCTCTTTACACAATTTGGTTTAAACAATCTGATATAAAGATCCCCCGGATGAGATCCTTGCCCACAGCTGTCAATCTTTATATGTAACTGTTCACGGGTTGATAACTATATTGTCTTGCTCGTCACAACAGTATGTAGGCACTATCATTCAGTCTCCATTCATCTTTAAAATCAGTTTCTCCTCGAAGCTCATCCTGTTTGGACGTACTGTCGCTGATTTAGAAGTGTAACTCCTCCATCAAACCCTCGAAGTCGAACTGACACGAACCAAATTGGCGGGCACGATTCATCATTATCAGAACTTGTACCTGTATCTACAACGTTCGGATGGTTGATTTATGCAACGACGCCGAACACTGGAATCAAATCCGTTCCACCTCTGTTGGGCGCTCCGAGCTCCGAAGAAAGTGTAAGGAGTCAAATTTCAATAGACCAGGTAAACACCCCAGACCATTGATTAGGCGCAATTATCTTCAAATTATTCGAGCAGAGGCGTATGACCGTGCCACCAGTTGTTGAGATGGTCTGAGAAAGTCCCAACCACGGGCACGCGACGATTCCATGTTTGACTAGTGTGCGAGGAGAATTTCTGACACGAACATCGAGTACAAGAGACCCCAAACGAGAGTAAAATAGACATGTAATCTCACTCACACGGTCAGGGCTAATGAATATGTCAGTACGAAGCGCTGCTTTGACAAAGAAATGAATTGTAATGGGCGCTCTAATTTCATAGTCCGTGAAACTGTGCTTCTCTGAAGGATCTCCAAAGGAACCGAAAATTGACATGTGCCATCTTCCCCCCCGGTCAATCTCGAATCAGGCTCGAAGAGGAAGGAAGGTGCTGCGTGGCTCCATTGAGAATCGGGGTCGGAGCGCACAATGAAGTGACCAAACGGGCAACCCACACATGCACTACTTAGATCCGACCTAAATTAACCAATGAACGATTAATTTTGTAGGGCTTTCGACGCATAAATAACATGAACTCCGTAATTCGTTATTTAGATCATGGCCGTTAGGACGTAGACTGTGACTGATGTCATCAAGCAACAGCCAATAAAATGAGTCGTCCGCAATTTGCGAACCTCCGATGACAGATGGGTAGAATACACGTGCTGGGGACCCTACTATACTTGACGTCAGGTAGATCATGAAAATAACGGCATAAGAACTGCACTGCTTAAGTTAGAGAATACCAGAAATTACAGTGACGGGTTAACTGTAGCTATGTGAAGGAGGATGGTCATCAACACACTGGCGCCTGCATTTGGCTGTCAGAATGCTACGGGAAGGCTAGGTATCAGATGAGACTGTTAATGACGGACTAAAAGTCGACGGGCATCTGCGGCTAGCCGCACTACTAGTGTAGGGCTCGGAAAAAAGGACTGAATAAGAAAAGCAGTGGCGATGTAACGAAATCCACATCATTACCGTTACCTGGCATCCGCATGAAGACTAATCCAAAGTCGCCGACATCAAGAAAACAATAATATAGCCAATGACGGGACAAAGAGGGAATTCTAGATGTAGAGCGAAAGGAAAGATCGCTTGGTGAAATATCACGAGATTTTTATTATCTATAGCTTGTAGAATAGTCGAATAGATAATTCCTTTCCTAAAGCTGACATTCCAGACCGTCGCTACACAGAATTTGCGATTGAATATTGAATAATTACGAAGTCTCCATGTCGCCCATGCGAAAACTAATTCGGATGCCTTGAATTAGAATGAAGACTTGGTTGCATTGAGTAAGTTAGAGGTGGATGACAGAATCGTGAGTCGCGATTGTGGGGTGAGAGAATTTCTTTTTCCGTGTTTCAGTCATGTGGATACGGACCAGCTCTATTCTCTCCTTCGTAACTCTCGTGATGCTTGATTTTCCCATTGTATTTCTTTAGAACCCTTTATTTGCCAAGCGTGAATCCGAAGCGTAATAGACCATTCTCCGCAGAAGTTTGATGTTCGGACTGTAGAAAATAATCTAACACGAACCGCTTGTCAGACATCGTCGTGTTGCCAGACAATATGCTCAGTTTAAGTGAGTAGCTTTACTCATAGGCGAAATATGTGTTTATGGTAGTAGCTGATGGCAGTACGGAGACCTTGAAGGGTAAGTAGGAGGTTAAGTAATATCATGCATATTTGGCCATGGGAGAGATCCATCAATTGGTGCACCCGGGCGTAGTGCTTGATTTAAGAGGCGGTGACATCACTTTCAACATCAGTTTAAATAGCTCGTTCGACGTTGTCCAATGATCGAAGACAACAAAAGCCCGTCTGTGGCTTTCCTCGCACTTCTGCTCAGGGATATGCCGTACTTAACCCAAAGATGTCATCATGATTGTTAGCGGCCGTTGCCCATCACAGCGCGTGGCGTGTCAGAGAATAGTCTGCTCGGAGTCAACGGGCGGCCCGTTCAATCTAATGCAATATGGCCGTGTGTTATTTGCCTAGAGGTCTACTTCTTAGCTTCAGGATAATAGAGAGCCACGGTCCCCAGTCTAAGCAAACCCAGTCTTACAAGACAATACATCTATCCAATACCGTTATCACACGACTATTTGATGAGAGATTGATGACAAAGTGAATTTAACCAAGGCGATCCATAAATGGGTGTACTCTAGGCCAGTCGTATCATTTATTCTCAGTTCCCCTAGTGGCTTTCTACGTTTCGGGTCCCTGTACCTTCTTATGAATAGCTCGCTCCAACCGAGAACGAAGCCAACTTACCGCTCTGATGTTCAACCTTTGATACTTGACCCGTCGTGCAAACCATTCTTGTGCCGTCTCCCCCGATTCGAAGTTCTTCCCTGGAGTACTGCATACCGTACTCCCTCTGCCATAAGGGGACTTTCCTGAACTAAAGCGCGAAGGACAACCGAATTTCCTGGTCGGGTGAAGAAGACTAGAGACCACCTGTCGAGGTGGGACTGAGGACCTGGAGGTGGGTTATGGAAGGTTTTGTTGCGAAGGCAATTTGTAGGATCAATCTTACAGGAGTTTGTGGAAATTTGTGCCAAGGATGCCTGCATTGAACAAGAAGAGGGAATCGCAGATATTGCCGATCGCGTGTCCTGGGATGGGCCAGTCGAGGATGATAATTTGTCGATTAACCTTCACATACCGCTACTCCGTATATCCCGGTGGACGAACCTGGAACTCACCTAGTCTGTTATGCAGAAAGCTCAAGGAACCAAAATCTGTATGGGCTCCAATCGATATCCTATCCGGGGTGTATCCTGGAGAATTCTTCGTCACTCGTGCTTCGCTTCCACTGTACTCAATATCAAGGTGAAGCTTCATGAAAGTTCCCTTCGGTATCTAGAGCTTATCGTTAACAATCTCTAGGATCATATCATTCACTTGCACCGACTTGGTAACGAACGGGGCGATGGTGGATTCCATTCTTTCGTTTACAGTGGAGGGATAGGTGTGATTGGCGATGTTGGGGTAAGCGAAGGCATTGTCCTTGGAGACATTGATGAACTATGCTGTATCTTGGTCACCAGACGCATCTACTGCGCTGCTTCCCGCAGCTTTGTATCTGATTGGAAAGATGAGTCAATTGAGGTATAACGAAGAAGACAAGCTAACCCAAAAGATCCGCCGTCGTCGCCTTGCTCGTACTTCATATCTCCTCCTGTGGTAGTCTCATCTTAGTCTCATCGTCTCTTCCCTTATTCGAACATATGTTTGGCCTCTTCCTCGATGCTTTGATTCTTCGAGCTACGTTTATCAGAGATGTAATATCAGCAGGCATAGTGAAAGAAGTATTACCAAAAACCGAGCGCTCGAGCGTCTTCCCCGAGTCCCCTGTCTCAATCGCATTTCTCTCCTCCAGTAGTCCGATAGGCGACAATCAGGAAAGGGTGAATAGGGATGTCGTCTAGGAACGGGGGAGAAAGCATATTTTCATGGGAACTGCGTTTTTCTTAAGTGGTGGTCATCGGCACTCCTTTCGGGTCTTTCTTAGTCGCATGCCTATCCGAAATAAGTACTCACAGTCAAAGCGAAGCTCATCAATGGATAGCAATGTCATAGGTCCCTCAAAGTTCGCTGGCAGCCAAGAAAAGATGGCTAGATCGAGCGGTAGAGTGAACATTATTGATTAAATACCCAGTAGAACGTGAGACAATAGACAGTTCCATAAATTAAGTACCAGAAATCAAGTAAATATGTCAGACACTGGGCGTTGAATTTTTACATTTCGCATTGAAGTTCGAGCTGACGAGAATCACGCCTTTAGAGCCCCAGGAGGAGGGAGGAGGCGAAGATCCGCCCCAGAAGCCATACAGCACGAGTTGTATCGAAGAGGAGTATAGAATCGTCGAGTGTTGAGCCCCATCAGGACCAAGGACGTAACAGAAGACATGCAGTCGCAGCAAGAAGCTTAGCGCTGACACCGGGCGCAATTTCCGGCGCTTGTCCAAATCTGCTATTTGCACTTGGGATGCCTGTAATTTTAAAGAGATGAGGTATTTATAGCTTTACCGTGTTCATCGGCAGGATTCAGTTATGTCTTGATGAGCGTTTGAATGACTACTATTTTGCGTTGTATAACGTCAATAGAATTGAACTTGCGCTTGGAATTTTCGCCAGAGTATCAGAACGACGAGGCAGCGACTTGTCGGACGACTGTTGGAGGTTGGCAAAAGGAGTCGCAGGAATGGTGTGTGAAATGAGATTCCAGGTGGCTGCGCTTCTAGATATAAAGTCCGGCATGACCAAAACGACTATAGGTCTCCCTGCCACCACTCGCCCTTCCACAAGCCCAAAATAATACTAAACGGCATATTAAGTCCGATCTCCATAAATCGAACTCGAGACATGGGATCGAACCATCCAGGGAAGGTCAATACAAACCATGTCCATACCCAGAGGTACCCAACGAGACGCGTCCATATTCCCGGTTCCCCGCTATGACCTAATTTACGTGCCAGTGTGATGACCGCAGTTTCAAACATGATGGCGAAGGGCTGAATTGCAAAGAAGAACAAGCTTCCGCCGACGTTCCAGCGCTTGAACATGGTAAAGTCGGCAACCATGTGGAGGAATATCGACATGGCGAACGATGTGTATAACTGTATTATGGATGATGTTAGTGTACCCGGAGGGAAACGGAAAACCTTTCTTGCGAGGTATTTTCCGTGAGACGAAGCGAACTAATTCCAGAGTGAGAGTTTTTCTTCTAGTCAACAGAATCAGCAGTCTTACGCGATTTACAAACTGATGCCAGGTCCGTCTGAAATACATCAGCTAGAGAAACAAGTGGAGCAAACTTGAGCCTCTTACCCCCATAGTCGTCTCAATGTATACGCGTCCAAGAGCGATCCAAACGGGTCCACCCAGTCCCGAGGCATCGACAGCCCCGAAAGTACAGATATAATACTCACTATTCCATGCAGTATCCGCATCTGGGCTTGCGATGTCCATACCCACGCTAGGAGATCCACATAGCGCAACAACCATGGCCTATCAGCCATTGATATTCCATCTCCCAGAAACGCCGAATTCGTGCGGTTATAAATGGACATTGTGTCGAGCAGGACCACATTCATCGCCACGACCAACAAACGCCTTCGAATGAATGCGAAGCGCGTAGTCTCAGGCGACACCGGCGCACACAGCCGATCCGGTTCATGCGTCCAGCCGACCCCGCGGGGACTGGACCAGAGTCTGATCCCCCATCTGAAGCGCTCCGAGAGAGGTGCAGAGTCGACCGCGTCCTTCTGGCCTCGCAATCGCAGCTCCTTCTGAGGTTCAGTGAGGAGGATGTAGTCTGATCCAAGAAGGATGGATCCAGCGTAGATGGATCCGAGAAAGTAGTCGACGACGGGATGGTGGGTGGTCGTAAAGGCGAGATAGACATCCCCGACGACGATGGATACCCAGAGAATCCACCGATATGGGTTTGGGCGGACTATTAATGAAGCAGGGAGAGAAATAAGTGTCGTGAAAGCGAATATCGGCAATGAGAATGGAGGACAACTCTCTGCCGAGGTGTATCCCATTATACAAGGAACGAGAGTGTGAGGGAGTTCGATGAAAGTTACGCGAATTGCTAGATTGACAGTTTCGAGTGGTGCAAAACTGCGAAAGATATGGAATCCAGAGCCGCTTGGGAGATATCGCGAGCCTGAAAGAAGATATAGGCGTAATAGAGTACAAAAAATCGAAGAAGAGAAGCACGGAGAACTTTGCTAAATGCCCAGACCCTGGCCTAGTACATAATTGAAACGCCGTTCTTCATCAGCGGAAGTTACCTCTGGCGCCAAGGCAAGTACTGATGACCCTTGATGATCAACCATGCTGCTTGCGGATTGACCACAAAGCAGTAATTACCTGAAAGATGGCGAACGAAAAAGCCAAGGGTAACGAGTCTACAGGCGAAGGTCGAACGATAAGGTTTAGGGTCGAATTGATGGCCACGTGGCTTATTTGCAGAGCTCTAAAAGGACCTCGCATTCTGCCATCGCCTTACTGAGGAACCATCGCCTGCTATTGACTTTTCCATCCAGTGACGAGGCGAGGCAAATAATCTCGATCGACTAGTCTTTCGCCAGAGCTTTTTCGATGGGCTTGGTTTAAAGTTTTCTCTTTTGCGTTGCGAGCAACCGTGAAAAAGTAGCGCCTTGCGGTTGTTGGCACGTTGCTTTCGTTCCCTCTCGAGCCTCCTATAATATGTGAAAAACCACCATTTTTTTCGCAAAGTGTGAATACTCGACAAACGTGCTTATTGACCCTACGTTCGCCAAATTGGACTGGAGACTCCTATCACTGCGGACACCTCGACGCGAGGATCCGGTCATAATCGGCACATGAGAACAATATTTTACAGATACAAAAAGGCAACAAATCTTAGACTGCTACATCCCTGTAATGCCTAGGTTTCCCAGAGTGCCACAGGCGGTGATATGTTATATGCGCTCTTCGCATTCTTTTCGACTTGGCCTTGCTGGTGCTCTGCGACTCGATAATACGTGAGCTCCTCCTTCTTAATCAACCTTCCTTGTTTTTGATGATTTGCAGTGTCGGGACGTTTGAGATTTCTGTGACAATTGCTGCCCTGTACGTTTAACCGCCACTTTGAGCGCACTACTCATATTTGAATTTCGATGGTCAGACTCTTTGGTGGTCAGCGCTAGCTAGCCCCGTCTTTCCTCAATCTTCAACTTCTTCTCGCGGTCCTCTGTGCAAAGGTCTGAAAATATAGTAATGACTATCAGCGCGATCCTTGGTACATGAAAGCCCTGGTAAGCTCGGTTCACCCTTTCAGGCGAGGTCTCGTTCATCGCCGACTGTAAAGGTAGCGACCGTGTTTGTGGGTAACCTGTTCCATCAACTATGTTTGAACCATTCGTGTAAGAATCGCACTCATTCCTTTCCGTGTGAGCACAGCGCTGAATGACCACTTAGTATACACTTATACCGTAACGCATTGGGGAGATATTGAGGTGCTCCTTTCTATACCGTGGTGCGTTCGCACGATTATACTTGGGAAATATCTTATAGTCTATGCCAGGAGTTTTCTCGTGCGTCCCATACTCCTGTATGCAGCGTTTTGTCCTAAATACTGAGACGCAGGGCCTTGTTGCAGCCAGTGTAGGCCTACTTTGACGTTTTTGACGCATCTAGGGATTCGTCGCATTCATAGTCCAGTCGTCAGTCCCCGACTACTTGGATTCGTATAGGACATTTAAATCCTTGTCATGATTTAGGTTCTACGTCTATAGAATCTGGAGACGTGAGATCTAGTTTCTTTCCCGACTGGTCGTCATCTCATGTATTATCTACAGTCAGCAATGGAAACTATCTTCTGACCTGCCCTCTGGTGCGTTTTCATTCTACATTTGCTGTAGTGAGGAACTCACAAAAATCAAGGCTGCCATATCTGTAGCCGAATTTAGTACGTCTGGCTCACCTCGGTTCCTCTGCAACTGCTCATTGTTGTTATATCCTCCTAGTCGTCAACATGTGTGAGTTTCTTGCTTGTGTGAATATCGTCTATTAACGATATCCTCCAGATGCTGTTGATGCAGCGTGAGTACGACGTCTGATCCAGAACGTAGCTCTGACCCTTACATCTTGGATAGGCGAAGGATTACCGTGTATACAGATCAAGTGAAGATCAAGGTAATTTCAGGCTTTCCTCATCACGCTGTATAAGCATTGATCGCCATCGCATCAACCGTACCTCCTAGTATACAATGCTCTAGGCGCTGTCGAGGATTGCCTCCTTGCTGGAACGATGATGCTCCTACTATTGAACAGCTGAACGAGGTTCAAAAAGTGCGTACACTCAAAAGATAATATAGTGCTTGGCTGATTGCTCTCAGGACAAACACCATGATTACCCGTCTTGTCGGTTTCTTATTTCTATTCTCGATACAAGTCTTATTGGCTCTCCATCAAGATGATGTATTGTGTAAATACTGGTGAGCTGAACACGTCGCCTACTTGAACTTGTTCCATCTGGACCTTTCGCCATAGGTATATTTACAAGGTATGTCGGTTCAGTCTCCGAACTGACTCTACTTGTCATCTTGGTAATGCAGCATGGCGGCTCTGCTCACAATTATTACGGTACGTCTGTGCCAATATCCATAATCTCTTACATTCAACCATGTAGCTTGCCATCTGGGACGAGACCATGATCGACCATCCGTTCTACTGTAAGCTCCCTCACCTTTTGAATCTCAGTATTTCATCTGACCGATTCGCTTTTCCAGTCGCCCTCCCGAAACGTAGGTCCACTTCGTACTGCATATACGTCCCACTGACGCTTATTTTCCCAGTATACGGCGCTTCGCTCTTCGGAATGCTCAACGCTCGTAACGATATCCGAAATGGGACACCAAATAACGGATACTACTCGAATGAGATTCCGCTTTCCCTGGCTCGAAGTGCGCACGCGGCTGCAGCCCCAATCCAAAGCATATCTACGCATTCGGTGGGTTACATACGTCTCATCCCATTCTGCCTTGGGCTGACGGTGATTGCAGGTGGATGCCAAGCCGGGCCGCATCATGGTTAGCGTATCCAGAGAGACCGACGGTCATGACGTTCGTGCCGTTTACTCCTGTTAATAAGTTTGTAACTTATGGACACTCTAGGAACGATTGATGGGTAAAGAACGCGGTTTTAAGTCTGTATAATGTCGCGATGGATCCATGGAGTTCCTCTTTGTCCGTATTTATGTTGTCGATATTGTCTGTAATGAACATGCTTCGATATCCTTCTCAGCTCGAATGATACTGAGTGGGTCAATGTCGGCTGCCTTTGGATGTGCTGTTGTGAAAGATTCACTGCGGGGCTGCGCAAGTGTTGTTCGGCAATCCGATAGAAGAAAGCAGATATCACTGTAAAGCCCACGAGGTTGAAGATTTATCAAGGGTCAGGCCGGAGAATAAGTCTGCGATGGAACTTTCAATATTTTGCTGCAACACAGCGCGGCAACGATCAGACGTAGTGGTTAAGACTCCGTTACACAGTAGTCGAATTAGAACAAGCGAAACATGAGTCAAGGACGGCTGTAGTGCGAGAATATGGTAGTGAGATATCATCATTTACCACCGGCGGAAGTAAATGTACGCCTGTTCTTTCAGTCTACACTGTCCTGGAGCGAACCCTGCCCTGTGAATGGAAAAATAGCGAGTGAACTTCATCACCAAAGCTACTGAGGATGAAGCCGATGAAAGAAATATATCAGCGAGATGCAGGAGAGTCCGCTCCCGGGGAGAAAAATGTCGACAAGTCTTTAAACATTATTTGCAATGTGCGATAACTACAAGATCTCGAAATGCTACACAACGAAAGTGGGGTAGTCCGTGTCAAAACAGGTCGGAGGGGATACAATGTGCAATGCGAAGGCGACAGCGAAAGCGACGACGATACAGACAGATATAAAGTAACAGAGTTAAAAAATGACTGCTCGAGCGAGAAGAAAATAAATGCGGTATGAATTTGCAAGACGAAGAAAAGAAGCAGGAGAAATCTGAGCTTTATGCCAGGCGTATTATATGCGAAGTGAAGAATGAATGGATGCGAAGATGTTCCGAGATTGGAGAAATGCACGGGTCAATGGCGAATGATATATGGTATGCGGTGAATATTGGTTCGTGAGTTTGATTCCTAGAATAAATTTTGCGATAACCGAAAATTTGCAGATGCGAGTTCAAGAGTATCTTTTGAGATATGTACCGTTACTGGCCGAGTTTGCTGTAAGATAAGAGCGATGATGATAGCGATGGATTGAAGAGCGAATATTGTCGAAGAAAATAGGCCGGTCGAGATAGAGATTAAGCGTATAAGTTTAGTAGCCATAGTATGCGCGCTACAAAAACAATTGTCAACTTTGGAATAAGAACCCTTAGAAATAGCGTACCATTCGATCACTAAGGGGAAGATGGATATTAGTTCGACATCCGCGGACATAAAGACAGGGTCTCACAATAACCAGATAACTTTGGAGCCGGTTTTGCACCCACGCAAGGTAACAATATGGCCTCTAATGCAGTCGTAAAGAAGCGCGCGCTGGTCCTTGTCGGCCTTCGCATATTTAATCAACACGTCGAATCCAGAAGCAGGATGGCGGACATACCGTGGGCAATACACTGGCGATCAACTGACTTCCAGTCACCGACAGGGCTAGGTCGACGATCATTGCACGGCGAGCGCTGTACAAAAGGAACATAAGCACGTGCAGCTGACAGAAATTTTAAAATGAGACGTACGTTTTCGCAGGCTCGCACATCCTCTTGACTACCTTGTCGAGTGTGTCCTTACCGCCCTCCTTCAAAGCCTTCGTCACTGATTTATACCCTTGCTCGTTAGTTGCGTATTCAAGAAGACCTGATATCAGGTGGTCAAGGGTCAGTTGACGGTGCTTTTCAGCTCCGTGCTCTAAGACTGGAAAGAGCATCAGTAACCCGCGCGAAGTCGTGAAAAGTAGAACGTACTGTGTTGAATACAGTAAGAGCCCCATTGGCTCTTTGCGACCTCGCTGAAGACCGGGGATCCTTGGTTGAGGAGCTCATCGACAATGCCATCTTTGGCGGCGGTCTCCAAGTTTTCAAAAGCGTGCTGCGGGGAACAGTTCAATGAGCTAAATGAAATGCACCTCGCCAGTGATATCATACCTGAACGACGAGAGATCCAGTTTCGTGGCATGCGAGGGCTGCCCATTTTCCTTTGAGCGACTTGTTGACACTACAATGGGGATTAATATCTACGGGTAAAAACGGTGGCGGAGTTGATGCGTACAAGGCAAAGATCGGTGGCGCCGGAGGAGTCCACGAGAGCTCCATGATCTACGGCCGGTTGTTAAGGATAAGGAAATATATTTGGGGAAGATCTCGTACCTTACTCCAGACGTGACTGGCATGCTTATTCACGAGCGTTTGAGCGGGGTCACCAAGAAGTAATTCGGAAACGATCGCGAGGCGAATATCTTCTTCGCAGTCGAGCGCTTTTTGCAGGACATGGCAACCGTAGCAATTGGTGGCCAGCTCGACGATTCGACCCCTTCAAGAGTCAATAGATCAGCAATGTAGATACTAGAAAGCCGGCGACTTCCTTACCGCATGCATCCGACGATCTTTCTTCTTTCCTCCGCTGTCGAGGCGGCTTCAAGACAGCGTTGGACAGCCCAGTTTCCAAACCTGTCATAGATTTAGACGTCGAATATACGAAGTATGCCCAGTAACTCACCGGTGGGCCATCATCTCAAAGCCTCGAGCACAAATTGCGTCCACGATTTTTGAGCGCTCGTTCAAATCTGCTACTTTGAGTTTCTGCTGCAGGAAAATCGAGGCCTGCTGATCTGATCCCTTGATGATCCGGGAAACAAAAGAGTGGTATGGCGGTGTAGATGATGGGTGAAGGAGCGACAGGAAGTTGATCGGCTGAGAATATGAATATATGCGCATCAGAATAAGCAAATTTAGATTATCGAATACGTACCTCGTGAGATGACTGTCCTTGAGGCGACGACGGCGACGATTGTTGGTATGAAAATGACGAACGAAGTCCAGAGAGGTGCTCGTCAATACCGACACCTCCAGAACTGATGCCAAGGGAGTTCGCCATTGCCTTTTCATCCGAACGTGTCCACTCAGTATGTGCGGAGAAATGATCCTGCGTGGACTGAGCAGACGGCTGTGGTACATGCCAGTCATTAGAGCTGATAGGACCACAGTTGATATCGACATTATTCGCGTTCTCCTGGCGAATGGTCATTGGAGGCTGCGGGGAATTAAAGAGCTGCGAGGAAATCTGATCGGAAGGGGAAGTCTGGTAGACGGAGTACGATGGCTGCGGAGCGATATTACCAAGGGCAGCTGCAGGGTGATGGTCGTAGGATTTCATGTAGTAAGGTAGAGAATGAAGTTGGCTAGGAGCGTGTAGGTAAGGAATACCAGAGATCGGCATCTGCGAAGAGCTGAACGTCGGCGAATGAGATAATGCGCCGTTATCAGAGATATGGTGAATCCTCGTCGGAGAACTGGGCTCGAATAGCAAGGAAGTCTGGGGAATATACGAGCCGGAACGTGGACCGGTACCGAGCTCGTAAGGAGACTGAAGCTGCTTGATATCGAAGGATCTAGTCGGCGAGAGGTCGGTGGGAGTGAGAAGAGCAGAGGAAACAGATGCAGGCGAAAAATCTGGGGATCCTGGCGGTGCCGCCTCGAAGCTGAGGTTGAGGGCAGGCTTTTGCTGGACGAAAGGATCGGGAGAGTTGAGATTCAAAGTACGAAGCAGTTGTTCGACGTGCTGCATATAGTCAGGTCAGCAAAAATCGAGACGAGAGAACAAGGAAAAAAACGTACCGAGTCATCAAAGTCGCCCGTGGGACTGTTCTTTTTGCGACCGTCACCGATAGCGCCAACCTCCTTGGCCGTCGTTGACCAGACGCTTGGGGCAGGTCCAAAGACGTCCTCCCGAGTGATCATCGGCGCCGTCTGTGAAGAAACCTGCATCGGACGCGAGGGCTGCTGCTGGACTTCCTTCTCAGCGACCCTCGAGAACGAGTCTAGAGCCTTCGGCCACGTCGACTCGGACGGTTGAGGCTGGGGAGCCCATATCGACATCGCAGGCTGTCCAGACGTCTGTCGAGGGCGAACACCATTCTGCGGCGGTGGACTGTGGTCATGAACGGTGAGAAAGGGCTGGGCGCTGTCGGTGGAGGGCATAGGGAGGGGAGAGGGAGATGGTGGTGGTAAGAAGTTAAGAGACGTCGCCGCCGTCCATTTTTATAACCTCTGAAAGAAGCGCCATCAAGATTCGCATTCCTTTTATGGAAACGCTTTATCCCTTTTCGTCTTCCGGTTATTCCGGCGTATCTTCACCAGAAAAATATTTTAGCCCCGAAATCTGGAGAATATCCTGTACGAAGAATCGATGCTTGCTGATACAACGAGCCTTGTGCGCTGGTAAAAAATTGAAAATATTTGGCGACGCCCGAGCTTGAGCTACTTTAAAGCTAGGCTGCCAAGGAAGATTTAGCTTTTGAGTCAGCAAGATAGCAACGCGAAATTGGTAGTAAATCTTCGTACAGATAACTTGCAGGTGAATATAAATCCACCGCAGAAGTCAGGAATTATCTGACACCCTGGACATTTTATTAGATCGCGTCGAATTGATTTGACATTTGATATACTCCCATATATCACCATCAAACCCATTACTTCGGAACATGTGGGTTCAAATTACGAGGCGCAGTAGCCAACGGCTGAAGGAGCACGCTGTCTGAAGAGAAATACAAATGAAATGCCTGCAAAGCAGCCCAACAGCAGTGCCCTTCTGGTGGAGCAAGGCTTTATAGTAAAGGTCGCGCCCCAGCTGAGAAGCGCCGGGCCCGACGTCCGAAGATACATGGAATAACGTCGCTGCAAGTTCGAAAGATCTCACTAAGGTTCCTTCCAAATCACAAGGCGGCTCTTATGTGCCTTTCGCAGTTTTGATTCGTGGCGTATCTGAAAGATCTTATGAGCCGTTGATATAAGAACTCCGATAGAAGTGATTTCGGCTTTCTGCTCGTTCAATATTCGACCGCCGGTCCCGAAGTTCAGAATACCAACGCGCCCGACAAAGTGCAGAGAAAGGACCAATACTGAAATTAGCTAGTCGCAGTACCCAGGGAAATGGCCGACGACAGGTTCCACATGCATGCCGACTTTCTGTCGAGAAGATTAGGAAGCCAGCCAAAGACAAGGACACAATATGTCGACTTGCGCATGCACTCTTCACACCATCACTGATTTATTGAACGAAAGAGAACGATTTCTGAAAATCACGAGGTTTCTTGCGGTATAACTGGAGCCAAAAAGAGAGGAAGAAATTTATCTCAAACGCCGTGAAGAAGGCAAGGTGAATAAGACAGACTCTCATTGAAGCTTGATGGTCCCGGTAGCAGATTTAAACAGAGCTCCAGGACGACTGAGGTACCGAAAGGAAGAAGAAGCGACTAGTCATTGGCAGCTTCTCGCTGGGTTCATGATACGTACGGAATAACCGGTGATTCTGTGAAGGGGAGAGGAAAAAGGAGAAGCCGATAGCCGGAAAAGTGATGGTAGAGACCGTTTGCGGTCCGCAATGCCGAAAGGCTATTCCAATTGATCACATGGATGAAACATTTGTAAGCGGCATCCAGCCCCGAAGCGGAAAGTTGAAGTGCCGCCTTATTTTGGAACTAAGGACGCGAGTAATTCCTTCCTTGCATCGCGTCAATCTACTGTCTCAGAATTGCCGTGACTTCAAGTTTGGAATTTGAATCTTGCCTGTTCAGACTGTAACTTTGAGAATGACTGCACAGGATCCAACCTCTAGCGGAATACTACATGGTATGTGACACCATTTATTGAGAAAGAAGTGAACTAGAACTGACTTAGCGCCCTAGATTCGTTGGACTGTCAGCACCATTTGATCAACGCGCCCGGTTCTACCACTTAGGTGCAACCGCCTTCTCTGTCGATTGTCCATGGACTTAGCGGTATGGTTCTCCATTCATAGTAACGGCTTTGCCGTTACTTTCTGGTCTTACTTTAATCCGCTTCAGACAGGCTTGTGACCACTGCATCATGGGAAAGGAGCACCTATGACCGCACTTTAAGAGACTCACAGCTCCCGTCTCCCATCCAAACATGCTATCTCCTCCGTTCCCAGACGATGTCCCCACTCATCCTCTCCTCATCATTGACTACAAACTACTGAAGGAGAGCAATGTATCCGAGACAGAGAGACTCTGGGAAGCCGCTCGGAAGCTTGGTTTCTGGTAGTAAGTCTTTCTACAAAATCTTCCGGTGTCATATCACTGATAAGCGTAGTCTGAAAAACCACGGTGCCGAAGAAGAGGCCAGTCGCATGTTCGAGATGGGGGAAGAGACGATGAGACTGCCTCTTGAGGAAAAGATGAAGTACGAGCAAGGTGACGACGGGAGATCTTTTGGGTCAGTCTTGTTCTTTCGCTGTATGTGCTACCATTCATGTTTCTTAACTAGATACAAAGCCGCGGGCAGCAGTGCAGTCGACGCGTCAGGCCAGCAAGACACCATGGAGTTCATCAACGTCTCCAAGGACGACGCTCTCGCTTACCCAAGCGTCGTTCACCGTACCTACCCGTCTACCGTAAACGCGAGAATGGAATCCACCATCACCCCGTTCGTTGCCAAGTCAGTAGAAGTGAACGATACGATCCTGGAGATTTTCAACGATAAACTGGGGCTACCGAAAGGAACGTTGACGAAGCTTCACTCCAAAGATGAGTATAGTGGAAGCGAAGCGCGAACGACGAAGAATCCCCCAGGGTACGCTCCCGACCGGATGGCTATCGGGGCTCATACGGACTTTGGTTCTCTGAGCTTTCTGCATAACAAATTGGGTGGGCTGCAGGTTCTTCTGCCGGGGTATACAGAGTGGCAATATGTCAAGGTTAGTCGAAAAATCATCTTCCTCGAATGCTTTTTTCTGACATGATCAAAGCCGATCCCCGGACATGCAATCTGCAATATCGGCGATGCCCTCTCCTTGTTCAGTGGAGGCGTCCTCCGTTCGAATCTTCACCGGGTCCTGTAAGCACGACACCCCACGATCTCTGTTCATTGCTCACCCTTTTTAGACCGCCTCCGGGTCCTCAGTCCCATCTCGAGAGGTGGTCGCTAGTCTTCTTCACCAGACCAGGCAACTCGGTCGTCCTTCGTGCTTTAGTCGAAGACAGTCCTCTCGTCGCCGAGGCGGTACGTAATACTCCCGGGAAAAACTTCGAGTCGGGCGAGACCGCGAAGGAGTGGTTTGCACGACGGGTCAAGTATCAGAGGGTGAACAACCGGGTGGTGAGTCGGCTTCGTGCTCAGTTGGAATGACGTATTCATGAGAACGGTACAGGGACCCGAAACGTGGAAAGCCAGTAGGGGAACTGAGAATGAATGATGCGACTGTAAGAACATTGTTTAAAACTGCTTTCTAGCGAGACCGGTGGATGCAAGTACGTTGGATTTGTGTCTATCATTACTATTTCATCAAATCTCTGTACGATAACGAGATCTAAATGACATGGTGTATCGTCAAATTGGACTGGATCAGCCAGAGCTCTTGATTGTTGTCTCGAAGTCAGCGTTGGGTGGTCAAACCCGAAGGTTATGTGCAATCATCCCCAGGTAGACTTCATCATTTCTCTTACCGTGACATTGACTCATCCCTCCGGCCTGGGGGTCATTGGAACCATTCAATACTGATTTTTGACTTCGCCTTTTCTGAATACCTTCCTAGGCGGAACGGGAGGCATTTCCTCTTGGGATGTCACCGCAGGTGAGGCTCGTCTTGCTATGGAACTTCTACACACATTAATATGGAGATTTGCGACCCAGTTTCCGAAATGAGATGATTAATTCTTTAAACCTGACCAGTTAGAGCTGCACGGGAAACGATACACCTATGACCGCCCTTCAAGAGGCTATGGCACGCTTCCTCTCTGCCCATCTAAACATGTTATCTCCGCCCTCCGCAGACGACGTTCCCAGCCATCCTCTCCTCATCATCGACTACCGACGACTCCAGGAGTGCGTCGTAATGGAGACAGAGAGACCCGGTTTCTGGTAGTACGTCTATCCACAAAGTCTGCTGTTGTCACATAACTGATAAGTGTAATCTGAAGAACCAACGGTGTCCAATAAGAGGCGAGCCGTATGTTCGAAATGGTAGAAAAGACAGACACGTAAAATCCTTTCTCTCTGTGCGTTCCTCCAACGAGTACTACGAGATTTTCAAATCTCTTGGTGTCTCGCAAATGTATCGCTACAGACTCTGCGGAAAATATGCTTCTTGAAATCGATTCTCTGTCGTAGGGGGTCTAACGATATATTCTTGACATTTCAACAAGCCGTCTTTTCTGTAACGCTAGCCGTGACATAACCGACTCTAAGCACGCCTCCTCTATGTCTTATCATGGACCATCCCATTCCTTCTCTCTGATGTCCCCGACTAGTACGGACTGGACTAGTCTTCATGCGGGTGCCAAGTCATTAATGGCAATGATGTCCCTTGCGTTACTTTGACACTGTTTTTCTTATTCAATACTCTTTATTCAGCACCCTACACCAGCAGTGCGGCTGACCGCAGGACCGCAGATACCCATCAACGTATGAATCCTACCACCTGATAAGTAATACCAATTAACACTTATCGGCTCGCGATACCATGCTGATTCTAAATGTAGGCACCAATGGGTGCTGCGACCCGCTATCCAGGATAGCTTATTCTTCGCATATCCATTCAAACCGAGAACTTCGCGGCTCATCGTAATCATTTGTAAATCTCTTATGCCCGTTCCAGTCTATATTCCCTTGCTTTCATGATCTCCGTGAATGTGATGTCTGGTAGAGTTCTCGGTCCATGTTTTCTTGTGTACCCATCTGTCATCGGAGGTTTGTAAATGGCGGGAATAGCGACCCGTGTCATCGGCTGTGCTTGATGGCACTCAACGTTGCAGCAGCAGACATTTTCTGGGTAACAAGTACATCACGCATTTTTTTATACGTTGAAATCTTCATTAAAGTACTTATGCACTAATGAACTTGGGTCAGAGCTACATAGTCTAAGTTTAGCTGACATGCTTCGTGACCTCATTATGCATTCTGGTCTCGAATCTGAATCTACCGATGGCGCCTGATCTGAAATTGACATGAGGCATCTAGATGATGGCAATCAATTTAGCACTTTCATATACTTCGGAGAGCCATTTGCAGAAGGGCAGTCTCACGGCTTCTTAAATTAAGGTGTCCATTCGAACATATGTTCGTCGAAGCATTATCCAACATATCTATGAACCCAGACCGTGTGAGTGAAGCTATGCGCCAAACTTCCTAACGTCCTGTACCCGGTGGGGTCTGCGATGGGCCAGGTACAACATTCTCCCTGTGGGCCAGTTGGGCAGGAAATCGGCCCGTGCCATCTCGGTCCCGGTGGCTCGAGATGAAGATTACACATAATCGTGTGTAATCATTAGTTTGGGTGATTTACCTAGTCTATTTCCCGCCTAATACTTTCCTCGGAACTCGGATCGCCCAGTAAAGGGGAGAACGGACCGTTACCAGCGTCGAGCGTCGTTTTAGAAGAAACCTATGATCCGGGTGTTCTAGGTACAGGCACCAGATTTTCTCGATGAGGTGGAGCTCGCCGGTTTCGGTTCGGGTTGGTTCGAGGTCGACGAGGAAGGACTTCCAACACAGGCAAGGTTTGAGGAGGATAGTGATAGAACTAAATGGAGATCGGATGATATTGCCCAAATATATTGTTAATAAAGACGATATGCAGGCGTGACGAGTTTGGCACCGCAGGAAGCCATCGAGGTCTCAGAGCTGGAATTCAGGTGACTAATATGTCGACGTAGAAGAAGCGCACTGCTTTCCTATGGAACTGTAAAACAGCAGTCAGCATGAACAGTCGCAAAGTATAGAGTAAGTATTGACGGTTCAAGGTGTTGGGCACCCATTTCCCCCTCCGAGGTATTTTCATATAGGATTCTTTAGATATGAATCTGCAATGATAGACAGGAACCAAATGAAAGGCGTGGTTACTGATTAGTACAGCGGCAATAGTTGTAATTGAATGACACTAAAGTATTGGAAAAAAAGTGAATCTTTGCATCTGTGTGGGGACTCGAGATGCGTCCAGTGGATATCGCCATAGTTCACATGAAACCAGTGTAGAAGCCCGGCGGTATGCGGATACCAACGCCGCCGGAACGCTAGCCGCCGGAAGTGACTTGTGGGGATGACTGTAGCCAACATATGGGTAAGAAACATTCCTTTCTGAAAGGACGAACAGTGTTGACGACCCGCCGACAAGCGTATGGATACATTTCTGTAGGATATGGATGGTCTTCTTGATTCGGGCTGGGAAAACGAGTGCCGAGAAATAGGATCACGCACTTTTGAACTAACCTTCGGCCGTAAAAAAAGTGAAAACCCTTGGGCAGCGCACAATGAGTGAAACATGATCAATAAGATGCGGCAAATGAGTCGCCAAGCCTCACAGCTGGAATATGAAGGCATCAGAAGACTTTTCCCGATAATTTGCCGCCGATAGCGAATATAGATGGTATTAGATGGAATAACCTTGGGTGACATTGATCGGAAGTCGCAGAATGAGAGGTTATGGGAGTCATGGACGTCCTAGAGTAGCAAAATCTGACAAATAGCTGCGAGAGTGTTACAGTTGACCGTTGATCATTGACCGAGCTTCGGTACTCCCAAGGACAAATCATTGAATCAACGAATACGAAGATACGAACCGGGCTGAGTCTACAAAACAGACCAATCGTCCGGCTAAGTAGCCATACCAAACAACTAACTTGCAACAGCGGACATTCAACGCTTCCATCGTAATATCGTCGACCTTGTTATACGTTTGTCCTGGTTCGGGCTAGTGGCGACATTGATGGAATTTATGGTGTCAACACGAACTTGCCGCCCCATTTCGAAGCCACGGGAACTCATCCTTATCGAGGGGGTGTAGCAAGATATAGATAGTCTTAACGTGTTCGATACCAAAGTACAGTATACTGGGTCTCAGCTTTCCGTACAATACACAAAATTAATCTCTTCTGCATAACGGGGTGCCATACATGGAGCAGAGTTCTATATGCATCGTCTTAGAGTATTATTTCTGCAAGGCAGGAGGTGGCGTGAATAAAAGGATTCTCACTACTCGTATTCTCTCAGGTTACAGACCCAAACGCACCCAGAGGGCAATGAAAGATCTCATCTCGGGATCCGTGTTCCTGCGCCGGGTACATTCAAGATCGATAATTTCATGCGGTAGGTGCCGTGTGGACTGTCATTGATACGCTGCTTGGGTTCTATATGTTCTTCTTCACATGTTTCCAGGCTTGTGTAAGCCACCAATGTATTGATCACCATGAGGGCTTCAACTGCACCCGAAGTTGTACCCAGCAGTGTATAGATGGCCATGAGGCCGACGTTTGGTCCGGTTGAGTGTATCGGTAGATAATTAATGTGACATCAACAAGCGCTAGTTAGTGGTCATGGAATCCATCTCCGCGCTTCTGAAGTTCAGTACCTCGGGGTTAGCATAGTAGATCATCTGTGGGGCTTCTAAGCCAGAACCGAAAGGCATGGTGCTAAAAGGGCTTGCTGTTTACGAGTTATCTCCGCCGGAAACTGTCGGATGATGAAGCATGAGACGCAACACGAAGGTAACGATATTTGGGTGTTATAATAAGACAGATTCAATTATATCGGGCGCAATAACAGGTAGCCCAAATGTGTTGCACCGTGAAGACTAAAGCAGGGTACCTGAGAGCGGTCATGACAAGAAAATGTAGAAAAAAAACATACACACCACACAAGGGCCGGTCAAATTCGACCTTGATACGAAAACGTCAATGTAAGGAAAATGCTTTCCGGAGAAAGCTAGGGAGGACAGGAAGTAGTTGATTTACCTCGTCTCCAAAATAAAACCCACGTTGGCGACAGTAGACAAGGGAAGCTACCCAAGCGTCGTTTGATGATTGCGTCTCGTTGTATATTGAGATATATATGCTGTATCCAGAAGGTAAGCCAAGCCTGTGACTTTGTTCATAGGATTTGTGAACTGTTTGTGAACACACGTTCCTGCATATGCGGCAGTGCGTCAAATACTGACCGACGTCGCACCAGCGGTTTCAGCGATATCAACTCGCTCTTGAATTTTTTTGTTCACGTCTTCTATGAACCTATTATGCCTGCTCTTCCCGCCACCGACCCCACGTCCGTATGTCTCCTGTAGTGTCCAGGCTCGGTTTAACCAATACCGGTCGCTTTCCAAGGGGCCTAGTTGAAACTTTAGCGGTCGACCTATGATGAATACGAGTTGCACCCGCTATGATAAAACCATCAATTCGCTAGCTAATCATATTTAGCCTTGCGTCCGGCCGAACCAATACAAATGGGGGTCAGATAGCAGCTACAATGAATGGCGAAGGCGATGATATGCCCAAGCAGACCGTCATTGTCAAACGCTGCGTCGACTAAGCTGCTTTGGTGGATGATCTTCGGTCATATTTGGTGCACCTCTTGGAAACTGTCGAGTCAGAAATCACTGGTATTCGCATGGTAAATCTGGTCCTACGGGGCAAACAGGATACTGATACAAGACGAAATTGATACGCAATAGATCAGAGATACACTACTAGAGACCATGCGTCAGTGATGCGTATGGAGATATATGATTCAAGGATGCTCACATTTCGCAAACATATACAATGATACACCGAGGAAAAACTAGGGGTTGTCGTCAGGATTGACAGTAGCAACCAGAGAAAAAATGTGCACCTGTATCAGCGGAAAGATTGGACGTCCCTTTCACAGCCCCAGGGAATAAGCTATGAAAGTCCACTGTTAGCGAAAACGAAAAGAATAACAATTTGCCCTCACCTAGCACACTGTATCCGGCAGCTCAGCCAACCCACCTCCTCACCCTCTCCTGCACCTCCAACCTATCATGCGCCAACCTCCCTCATCCCAAACATTTCTCCACTAATCAATTCTCCATCTCCGGCGACTCTTCAATCCCCAACGAACACAAGCTATCTCCTATCCCCAGACGGCCTCGCGTCCATTTCCCAAAACATTCTCCACACAAGCGCCGACTACGGCCACCCGTCGACCAAATTACCACACGCTCTACGCCTCGCGTCGCCTCTCATACCCGCTCGAAACTCAACTCGCCGCTTGCAGTGAAACTTGAATAGCTTCACCAGTGCGTGCATCGACATCCGCCGCAGAGTCTCCCTGTACTGCTCCTTGAGGAGGGACAAGTTCAGTGCATGCTTCGATGCGAGCTCGGCGTCACCCCGAAGGGTTCTCGCAGGAATACAGGCGCAGTGATTGATGCGCGTACGATGTCCACGGCGCCTCTTGCTCCCCAAGTCTCATCTAGACCGAGCAAACCCTCAACGTCATCAAACGTTCGCCACGGAGGGGTCGCCAGACCGTTGATGATTCGCAGCAGCCATTCGAGAATGAAATCGTGTTCGTGGATGGGAATGGGCTTGCCATTTGGTTGGAACAGGAAATACTGGGACGCGAAAAACGTGGTGGTCCCTCGGAAGACTGATGAAGGGAGACAGTATAGGGTGCCATCGAGGGAGGATAAGACTGCTTCGGCGTCTGGGGTGTTGAAGGTAGGATGATATGTCGCCGCGAGTTCTTGAGACGGCATCGTTGAAGCAATGAAAGACGAAAGTAGTAACGGCCTGGTGATGGTCCAAGGTGGGCATGTCTTGATGGTCTCGTTGTCGCATGCTCGTTCCGGTACTCCGATTCGTATCAACGTGAAGACTTGTTGTGGTCGGTGAAACGCAGAAGGGATGTCCATGGCACAGAATGGCACCTACCATATCCTGGTACTAAAATTGTAAGGATCGACGTAAATGATTGAATGAAACATCGCACACCAGAGCGCAAATGTCTCCAGCAGTCGACAGATCAGAGACTGAGATTATCGGATCCGGTGTCGGAATTGCCCTCTTGTATCCAGAGTTCACGAAGTATCCGAGACTGGAGCGAGGTTTAAGAAACCTGCACTAAAAGGTCATCGACAGGGTATATGCTGCACCTGAACATCCGTCACGGCGAAGGTGCCTCTGCTGCGACGATTCTGCTCTGCGATACGGTCGATGACGAGCTCGAGGAACGCACACTACCCTGTCAAATATATCGGAAAACGCATACAATAGCAGGACATGTCGCGTACCTTTCTAAGCTCATGTGCAACCCGTGACTATTCCGGGCGAGCGTCGACTTGTCACAGCAGAATTGAGTCTTCATTCATTTCTTTCCTTCAACGATGTATTTGAGGGCGGCAACATCCAAGCCAGAGCGCTGATAGGCGAGATGAGATGAAAGGAAGGATACGCCGGTGCGCTTACCTGAAAAACCCACGCCGCCACCACGAAGGAGACAAGCCCCGAGTATGAAAGGAGTTCGAAGCATGGAGCCGGTCCTGCGAGATGTTTCATCACTGATAAAGAAATAATAGAAGCAAAGACTTTTAACGCGACCACGGAGGACTACATCGACGTGAAGTGAGAGAGTGTGAGAAAGCTCCTCGGGATTTGAAATCCCGAATATCGGCAATCAGAGCATATGAACCGGCCCTAACGACCACACACAACTTTGACCGCAACCATGACCACCATACACTGATCTCGCTTTGCCTTAGTCCTATTGCGCACCCTGGCTTCTATAACCTGACCTTCGACGTGTTTTTATGAGGATGGTAAGGCCCGTTACCTTGTGGGTTAGGGTGCCCCCCGACCTTGCCCGAAGGGCTTGGGAGGGGGGTGCGATCCGAAGGATCGCAAAGGGGGTAGGCAACACGAACACTCACCGAGAGGGTTCTTGTGCGTTGCTTTGTGTGAAGCGAAGCGGGTCCAACAGGGGTTAGGGTTAGGGTTAGGGTTAGGGTTAGGGTTAGGGTTAGGGTTAGGGTTAGGGTTAGGGTTAGGGTTAGGGTTAGGGTTAGGGTTAGGGTTAGGGTTAGGGTTAGGGTTAGGGTTAGGGTTAGGGTTAGGGTTAGGGTTAGGGTTAGGGTTAGGGTTAGGGTTAGGGTTAGGGTTAGGGTTAGGGTTA